>CM016615.1:83509845-83848651 GCA_005393395.2 Gossypium australe
TATTATAAAGATTTTAATCTATGGACCATTGGGAATGGCCTTACTTCGTTGGTTTGTACAAGTATTCTTGTTTCGCTAATTACTACTATATTAGATACATCATGGTACGGGATTATTTGGACTACAAGATCAAATCAAATTATAGAACAAGATCTAATAAGTAATAGTCAACAAATTGGAATTCATTTAGCAACCGATTTTTTTCTTCCATTTGAATTCATTTCAATAATTCTTTTAGTTGCTTTGATAGGTGCAATTGCTGTGGCTCGTCAGTAATAAATCTTTATAACTAGGAATAGTAAGCAATCAAAATTAAACCTTTTTCTGTTTTTTATGTCTTATCGCATCCATTTTCTTTGAATTCTATTTGAATATTGCTCGTGTATAAAATATAAATTCGTTTATTCGATATATTTCCAATAGACTCTTTTTTTTTTGTTATACTCTAGTCAATCAAATCTGTTGAATTATTGTTCATATTAATAATGAATCGAAATTGATAAGGAGTTGGTCAATGATGCTCGAACATATACTTGTTTTGAGTGCCTATTTATTTTCTATCGGTATTTATGGATTGATCACGAGTCGAAATATGGTTAGGGCCCTTATGTGTCTTGAACTTATACTGAATGCGGTTAATATAAATTTTGTAACATTTTCTGTTTTTTTGATAGTCGGCAATTAAAAGGAAATATTTTCTCAATTTTTGTTATAGCTATTGCAGCCGCTGAAGCAGCTATTGGATCAGCTATTGTGTCCTCGATTTATCGTAACAGAAAATCAACGCGTATCAATCAATCAACTTTGTTGAATAAGTAATATTAATAATATTAAATTATAAGATTCACCAATTTTAATTAGCATGTACAATATGTTGGAATCTACATCATGTTTTCGAAAACGTAAGAAATCAAAGTATCTTGGTCCTTTCTTATGAGTTGATCCCGAAAGAAATTGATTAGAAAATTTCTGGTAAATCGTTGATTCATCTGGTGTTTAACTATATTTATTTACAAGTTTACTAGATTGAAATTTTATGATGTTCAAAAATTTATAGATCCCATGTCACATTCAGTAAAAATTTATGATACATGTATTGGGTGTACTCAGTGTCCGAGCCTGCCCCACCGATGTTATAAATTTTAAAAATTCAAATCGAAATTAAATAATCCCTAGTTGAACTTTATTGAATAAAATCGTTAGGATTATTAGTTTGTTTGGCTATTAGTATAATAATATAAAAAAATTATTTAATATATAAATTTTAATATGAGGAAAAACTAGTGAACATGATGAATAAATAACCTATCTTTTAGTAGGTAGATTATTAATAGTGTAATAAACATATATTATTTTTGTTTGGTTAAAGTGTTAAACAAGTAAAAGATAAATATTATTTTATAAAAATATCAATTTTGGCTATAAACCCATTACTTGTTTAAAGAATTACGATGCAACAAATGAGTTGGTACGCTATAAATCTCAATCCAAAAATTTAATTGCAGGCATAAAAGTATTTGCTCCTAAGACATAAAAATAAATGGGTACACCATAAATTTGGTTATCAATTTATCTCTCAATTATTTAAAAATGCTTAGATTAAATATAAATTTCAAAAACAAAAAAAAAAGAGCCAACTAATATTTAAATTCAATTCTTAAGAGTTTGATTCTATTTTCAAAATCAATGCTTAAAGACTTAAAAACCAAAATATGAATAAACTAGTATTTAAATTCAATAATAATTTACTAGAAGCAACTTGACGAATAACAAGAGAAACAAGGAAAAAAAAGAATTCAAAATAAGATATGTGACTGTTTACCTTTTAAGATGTAGTTTTTCAATAAACCAAAATGATTTTGTATGCAAAATAGAAAAAAAAAGTTAAAAATATAAAACCTTAAAACATACCAGGAAGAAAAAAAATGGGAAACCACATACCTAATTCAAGAAATCAAGCTGAGAGTGAAAAGAAAAAGCGTCTGGAAATATATGGATGATATTTTTGTAATTTGGTTATTTTATAAAAAAAAACACGCTATGAAAATTGTAAGGGTAAAAAACATAAGTCCCACCCAAATGAGGTAAATTTTTTTTATTTTAAACCATGTGTATTAAAACAGAGGCGTTAAGTTTTTAGAAAACAACTTTTTTTTTATTGTGCTTTAAACTTTATATTTACTAATTTAAATATAAATTATAAATTAATTAAAAATGTTTGATTTGAGTAATACTCAAAATGAAATTAATCTGAAATATTCATTTATTTATTTTGCTGTTTAAAAAATGGGAAACAAATTTGAAGGCATATAATTTAAAATCGCAGTGTCATATTATTTAACCAACAAATCTAAATAGTTTTATCACATCAAATAAATCCCAGTTGCTGTTGGACACAGCAATGAGCATTTGTTTCAATTTTTTAGGAATTGGGCAACTTTAGTTCAAATGGAAATGACAAAATTATCCTTAAATCTTACTACCATTTTATCTTTATAACCTTCTTATATTTTATTTTATTACCCTCAAATACAAGCCTTTCATTTTTAAATTATACTCAATTCAGTATTTTGCTAGCATCAACTATTTCCCAAATACTACCCACATGCAATTTCTGTTTCTGTGGGCGCAAACAACACAAACTCTTCATTAAATAATTTAATTGTTTCACTTTGGCTCCTAAATAAAGCTAATAACTTACCAAAATTTTCATTGGTAGCACCAAAGAATTTGAGTTATTTGGTCATTCCCAATTTCATGTTTCTTCAGCCAATGAACTCAACTTAGCTGGCTTGCTTTCAGCATCCAGGACTTCAGATATGAACAATACATGTAATGCCTAGATTCCAGTTCATCAAGTATCGAACAAAAGTCTGGCATCTCTCCAGTTCCGAACATTTCAACTAGTATGATCAGTGATCACTGGCAGCAGCCATAAAGTAATTGCAGAACTACTCCTCTGAGTTGCAAACAAGCCGATACAGTGCCAAAAAATATTGCACTACCTCAAGCTTCCAGGTCAGAGAGTGAACGAGCCATCACTGCAGGGAGAAATTCACCCACCAGACTGATTGCTAATCACAAACAGATGTTACTGTCCTCTTTTACTGTATAGTTAGGTTCATTTTCGTCCCCTTGATTCAAAATGCTCGAGCCCTGAACAGCTAAATCCTCAGAGCACCTTAGAGCTGACCTAAGGTCTCCAATCTCTTGATAACCCCTGGCTACAACCGCATTGATGGCAATACTTGGCATGATGCCCATCTTTATCATATCTGCGAGCAACATCATCACATCAATCGTATGCTTGGCTTGAAAATGACCCTTTAACATGACAATGTACAAGGGCGCATCTACCATCAAATCGCTGCATCTCAAACCCGAGAAAATTTTACTTGCTTCAAACACCTGGCCTTCCTTGCACATGGCCTGAATCAAGCTTGTATAAATCACATGATTTGGGGAGCAAAATAGACCATCAAACTCATCAGTTACTGTTTCACCAATACCAGCTTTACTCTTATCCAAGAAAAAGCTGAAAGCCTCCGAAACTCTTCCATCCTTGCAAAGGCCATCGATTAAACTACTTAACGTGAAAACATTGGGCATTAATCCTGATTCCAGCATCTCTTTATGCAGCCGGAATGCCTCCTTGATATTACCATTTTTACAATACCCATTAATCAAAGCAGTGTAAGCCACCACATCCGGAACAAGACCTTTGATAATCATTTCGGAGTAAAATCCCACAGCAGCTTCCATGTTTCCAGTCTTGCAATAACCATCAATCAATGTAGAGAAAGTGATAACATTTGGTTCTACACCATTTTCGTTCATTTGAAAGCATATCTCCAAAGCCTTCTCCATGTTCCCCACTTTACAGTACCCATCAATCAGGGAATTGTAAGTCACAGAATTAGCCAAAACTCCATCTTTGTTCATTTTCTGCAATAAAAAGCACCCTTCCTCCACTTTACCAACAGTACAAAGACCCTTAATCAGTATGCTATATGTGATAACATCAGGCAAAATTTCCAACTTCTCCATTTCTGAGCTCAATTCCACTGCTTCAGAAACATTGCCTGCCCTACAGTAGCCATCAATCAAACAGTTGTAGACAAAAATATTGGGGAAAACACCATACTTAACCATACAAACAAAGTAGCTCCTAGCTACCGTCAGTTCACCCACCTTACAAAGTCCATCAATCAAGATACCAAAAGTAACAATATTTGGTCCCAACCTATCACTGATCATCATCCTGTATATTTCCAAGGCTCGTTCGACTCTATCCATCTTGAAATATCCATTCATCAAAACATTATAAGTGTACAAATTTGGAAGGAAATAACCCTCTTTAATCAATCTAAACATACGTTCTGCCTCCAGCATCCTACCTTCATTACAAAGTAACTTTATGACAGTAGTGTAGACGACAACATTGGGTGGAATTCCTTTCATCAACAGTTCATAAAACAAGTTGTGTGCCTTTAAAACATCACCTTGACAACAACAACAATTTATCAACACCCCATAAGTAACAACATTAGGCAAAAACCCCCGTGAAAGCAATTCCTTGTAAAGATCCCACATGGAGTCAAACCTGCCCAACTTAATTAACCCATCTAAAAGTGCATTACAAGCCTGTATTTGAGGGAAACTTTTGATATTTCTATAAACCCACAAGGCATCTTCGATTAAACCCATCTGGGAAAATGCAATGATTAACGACCCAAACACATTGGGAGTGAATTTTGAGGTTTGCAATCTGTTAAGGGCATTGAAAATTAAGTGGCAAGCACGGTGGGGTTCCAAAGAGCTATGGAGGGCTTTGATGAGGTATTTTATCAAACACCTGGCGTCCTCGTAAAGTTTAGCACCGGCCAAGACGTGAATGATGGCTGAATAAGGCTCGAGATTCTTCAAGGGGTTTAAGCGATTGGCATTGGAATTGAAAAGCTTGAGAGCTTGGTGAGGGTTTTGGGTGTTGAGGATATCCTTTGTCAGATGATGGGATGACGATGATGACGAGGAAGATGCCATTTTACAAAGGTTTGAAGGGTATTGGGTGCAAAGAAATGGCGTTTGTTTACGCGGGAATAGCTTCAACATTTTCAGTTTATAGGTTTACATGGCCGAATCCTAAAATTATAAATTGCTATCCATGTTGAGATGGAACACCAAACCAAATAAATTCAAATTGTAGGTTAAATTGGGGCATTGTTCTTGCATCTCTTCAATAAACGGGGTTCGCCATGTTTATGGGCTAAGGCTCTCCTACGAATCACGTAACCCCCCTCCCCCTAAACTTTAGAATTTTCCTCCCGTACATTTTAGTTAATTTTTTCGTGACAATGTGCACCAATTAGATTTAGACATTTGGCATAAATGGTACCTCATTAATTAATTTATGCATGTCATAATTTAATTACCCCGCATCATTTAGTTTTTTTTTTGAAAATGGCTTCCATTGAAACAAGGAGAACAAACCCATGATGAGGTCTAAATCCAAAGACAAAAGCAACAAACTGTAGTAGGCCCCATTACAATCAGAAAACACCAAAGAAGAAACAGAAGACAAAAGAAATAGAAACCCTAAATGTTGCCCCAAAAGCAACTGATGCCAAATCTGAAGACCTTGCAAGCACGACAATAGAGAAAAAGAAATCACAACAAGGAGAGGTAGAGAGATGCAGCTTTTCTAACACAAGGATTGCGGTGAAATTAAGGCGGATCAGCGGTCGACCTTCCTTTCTCAGCCACCATGCCTGCCACCTGAAAAGGAGCCTCCTCGACCTAGAAACGGTTTGATGTGCAGCGAAATCCCAACATCGCGAGTAAGTGAGCAACCCGATTCTGTTCTCGAAAATACTGGCAGGCTGTAGCCACTAGGGATGAGTATTCGATCGAGTCGAGTCGAATCGAATCGAGTCAAAAATTTTCGAGTTAGTCGAGTTAACAAATCCTATTTTAGCAACCGAACTCAATTTGAATTTTTTCGTATCGAATTGAATCGAGTCAAAAAAATTCGAGTCAAATTGAGTCGAGTTAACGAATCCTATTATTTAACTAGTAGACGAAGTACAAGATTATTTAACTACATGAACAATATAATGATTTTGTCTCTTAACTTAATGGGTAAACATTTATCAAAACGACGTAGTTTTGCCTTTTATCTTAATTATTTTGAATTTTAACTTTTAAAAAAGTAAACATTTATCAAAACGACGTAGTTTTGTCTTTTCTTATTCGGATTTTTGGATAACTCAAATTGTGTAATTCATAATCGAGTTAAACCGAAAAACTTAATTTTTTATTCGAGTTGATCCGAATAACTTGATTAACTCAAATAACTCGAACTATTTAATTCAAAATTTGAATTTTTTATCGAGTTTTTTGAATCGAATCGGACTTTACTCACCCCTAGTAGCCACTGCAGAAAAGGTACGTAACCGCAACCTCCCCTCTGTAATCAGTGCCTGAATCTCTGACTAGTCGGCTTGTGCATTATTGAGTTTGCGTATCACATGCAGAGAATCCCCTTCGAACACAACTCGAGATAGTCCAAGGTCTCGAGCCAAATCCAACACCGATAAGAGAGCCAACGCTTCCGCAGCAAAGGCCGGTGAGACCTGACCATGGATCCTAGTATAAGCGCCAAGCACCTACCCCTAGGCATCCCGCACCACCACCTCCGAGCAAGAGGAGTGTGACCCCTCTCTGTATGTAGCGTTGAAGTTGGCCTTAACTAGAGGCGCGGGCGCAGGACACCAATG
The DNA here is from genome assembly GCA_005393395.2 of Gossypium australe. Taxonomy (NCBI): domain Eukaryota; kingdom Viridiplantae; phylum Streptophyta; class Magnoliopsida; order Malvales; family Malvaceae; genus Gossypium; species Gossypium australe. The sequence continues at coordinate 83,516,622 of CM016615.1, forward strand.
TGCAGTACGCAAAACCACCGGAACCGCTCCTAGCATGTCCAACACCAACAAGCCACCTAAGTAGGAGCGAATAAAGGAAACCAACTCAAGAGACGTGGAACCAAGGCCCTCATGATAGTACCTGTTGCGCGACCACCATAGTGCCCAAATTGTTGTAAGGATGAGTGTTAAATTGTCCCCAGTATATGCTTTACAAAGAAAACCCAACCAACTCATAAGATCTGAATCATTGTAGATATCAACCCAGGCTATGTCCAATCGATTCCAAACCAAAATGGCAAAAGGGTACTCCCTAAGCACGTGAATAGGCGTCCCAGGTGTATTGAGGCATCTAGGACAGTATTGTGTAGTAGATATGTGTCGATTGTAAATGATGTGTAATGTGGGTACATAATTGCAAAAGAATCTCCAAACAATCATGCGTACTTTAGGAGGGACCCAATTCTTCCATATCCTTGTAAACAAATCACGCGAACTCAGAGGGTTGGAAAAACTATAAGGAATAGAGAGTTGTTGCATAGGCCAATGAAGCAACCTATATCCACTACGAACGGAGTAACAATCAGTTGGATTGCCTTTCCAGACCACCAAATCATCACCATCCGAACGAGAGAGAGGAATGCTAAGAATGCGATCTGCCTTAACGACCGAAAGTAACTCACGAACCAAGGTATGATTCCACTGGGCCGAATCTTGTAACATCAAATCACTCACCCAAGTAACATTAGTATTAACAGATGAGTGTACGATATGACAGGGAACTTTGCCTGGGAGCCAAACGTCGTTCCGGATGGAGATGGAGTGACTATTGCCCATCCGCCAACCAAGGCCCTTTTCTAACAGACCCCGAAAGCACTAGATATTGTGCTAAGTATAAGAAGGGCAAGACCCTAAGCCTGCTCTAAAAAAATCAACATTAGGAAAGAAATGTGCTTTTAAAACCTGACTTATAAGACAATTTGGATCTATTAGTAAGCGTTAGCCCTGCTTAGGCAAGAGTGCAATATTAAACTAAGCCAAATCACGAAAGCCCATATCCTCATCACACTTAGTTGTGCTTAATGAAGACCAAGAACACCAATGAATTCCCCTCTGACTCCTTGATTTCTGCCACCAGAACCTACTCATAATAACTTCAAGTGCGCGAAAAATGGAAGAAGGAAATAAAAAACATTGCATTGCAAACGTTGGAATTGCTTACAAAACAATACGTACAAAAACACCTTGACCACCCTGAGATAAGTAACATAAGTTCCAACTATCAACACACCGATGGAACCGGTCCTTAAAATGCTAGAAAGTCTCTCGCTTACTCCTTCCAACCATTGGGGGAACTCCCAAATATTTATCCATCTGATGGATAGTGCGTACACCCAATACCAATTCGATACTAGAATCGATAAAATGCTCCACATTTGAGCTGAAAGAAATAGCCGATTTATCAAAATTCACCAACCGTCCAGTGCATCGCCCATATTCCTGCAAAATAGAGTGGATCGTGGCAGCACTCTTAGTAGATGTCAAACTGAAAATCGTACAATTGTCTGCAAAAAGGTGTCAGACGATGACTTGTTTTGCTAATGGAGTCAGGGGATCCCCTTGTAACATCCTAAATTTATGGGCCTATGCATTTAGTGTAGGGATAGGTTTAATATGTTAATTTAAGTGATAGGGGTCCAAATTGGGCTCAGGGTTAGGCAAAGGCCTTGGTTAAATTATTAGATTGGGCATTATAGAGTTAAAAGGTGGTAATTATGTTTAAAATACCAACGTGGGCTTATGGCCCAACAATAGGTGGCACTGTAAGGGAATTAGAAGGTGGCGCCATTAACAATTAAAGAGGCCCAAGTTTTGGCCGCAAGGAGCCCATGTTTTTGGGCCATTTTCGGCACTTAAAATAGAGCAAGGAGTGAAGCCACACACAAGGAGTTAGGGGCCCAAAATTTAAGTTTCATGAAGCCCAAATCTTTTAATTTAAGTGAGTTAAATTTCGGCATTAGGGTTTAATGAAGTGGACAGCTACAAGGCACAAAAATAGGAGGATTTATATGGATTTTATAATTGATAATATAGAAGATAAAAAGGAGAAAAGATAGGAGCTATCAAAGAAGGTGATGGCCGAAAATCCACCACTTAGAGGAGTAAAGAATTCGGCTACTTCATGGATAAGGGGTGCCGAATTTTCCCTTTTTATTTAGCTTGATTTTTAATTATCAGAAAGGGTGTTTTCGGTTTTAAGCAGTAGGTGCCGAAATTTCTATAAATAGGGGGGATATCTCATTGATTCTGGCAGTTAAACCCTAATTTCTTCTCCTTCCATTGTGCCGAAATTCTTAGTCTCTCCCTCTCCAATTTCTTTTCTTCAGTTTCTTCAAAAGCCGAAACCTCTTCTCCATTCTTTTTCCTCTTGAGCCGATTTCTTTAAAAAGCCGAAATCTCCATAGTTTTTCTATATTCATCCTATTTGAGAATTAGTTCTATTCTTCCGACATTTAAATCTTTTCTCTGGCATTGCCGAATCTCCTCTCTAGTGCTAGCCGAAATCCCTGTGTTAAGGTAAGTGTCGACTTCTGCTAGGTTCTCATATTCTATTCCGGTTTTTGAAAGGCAAAAGCCGAAAAGCTAATAGTTTAATGATTCTATGTTTGGCGGCATTCCGGGATTTGAAGAAAGCTTGGTCGACTAGATCTAAAAGCCAAAAAACGTTAGTCTCTAATTTCGGGATTTTAAGGTAAGAAGATTTTTCCTAGATTTTTACTAGATTCGTTCATTATATGCAAGATCCTAATTTTATGATGAGGATTAACGATCATAAATTGTGATAGTAGTTCTGACAAGGACTTGTGATGGAATTAAATATGGATCAGGCAAATGAGAGAATCCCTAAGTTTAAGAAACGAGCGGTACCTGCCGTTCGAGATTGGCCACTTGGTTGTGGACCAGCTTCTGAACAACACCTTAGGTAGATAGCAGTTGTGTCGACTAAGGATAGCGTCGACATAGAAAGCATCGTTTTATTGGTAATCAGGTGTGTAGATCTCTAATACACTATTAATCCTGTATGTACGTCCATATATATATATGTTATGGGCTAAAAAGCCGGAAAGAGACTGTATAGACAGTCGAATGGAACCCTAAATGGGTTAGGCAAGGATGCCAGGTACGTAAACATAGATCTCCCTATGTGTACCGAAATATATGTAAGTCTGCTTGATGTTCTCTTTATGTATGTATGCATGGGGTGGAAATTATGATATTGAATGGGAAGTGCATGATAGGTCACTCGGTGATCGGTGGTAGAAATCCCACAAAAGTAAATGTTAGGTCACATAGTGATCGGTGGCTATGCCACGTTTAATGATTCCTGAACAACAGGAATAGGCAGTACGACTGTCGTTATGGTGTGTAGCGGATGGAGGGTTGATTGTAGAAATCCCCAAGGTGTGATGGTTGGTAAGGGTTGGTGTGTAGAGGATGGAAACCTAGGATGGGTTGGGTTATTATTCATTATTTATTGTTTACCATGTGATTATGATTGATACCTTATGTATGGGCCAGGGCCCATAATGTGTTTGTGGGCTCAGGTCGTTGTGTGCTTTGAGATTTATACACTGAGTCTTGGTGACTCACGCTTTCCTTTTCTCTACTTCTCCAGATGAGCAGTAGATCGTGGACATGGGAGCCGGGACGGACTCGAGGGGCTATCAAGTTTTTATTTCTACAAGTTATTTTCGGGATTTCTTTAAGTTTGTTTCATTTCATTTAGGGAATATTTATGTAATAAAGCCTTTAGTTTTTATTCAACTAACCAGATTTCAATGTTCTGAAATTTATGAATTTATGACAAAGTTTATTTATACTTAATAATAATAATACAAAGGAGTTTATTTTTAAAATGTCATTTATCTATTTAAGTTAGGTCTAAATAACTTACGACTTCCAAAACTAACAAAGCAAAAGTTTTCAATGTACAACCCGTGACACGCCAGATCCGATCGAAACATATGGGTCGGGTTGGGGGTGTTACATTTTGGTATCAGAGCCTAGGTTCAAAACTCGGGCTGTGAAGTGGGTCTAGTAATGTTTTGTAAAATAGAAGTGATTTCGAGGGAAAAATGTCTTTGTTGAAGATACGGCCTTCGAGTCTACCGGCACCCGATCCACGCAAGTAAGTGTTTTAAACTCTTGTTGTGTTATACATGTGGGCTTAATGGGCTTGAGGGACGTAGATTAGTATGATAATACTGATGGACCATAGGCTTAGATAAACAACTCTTCAATTTCATAAGACTTAATTTCTTTGAACAAACCCGTAGACAAGTCGCGAGACTAAGGTGTGGCAACAGGCATACGCATGTCTAGGATTGGATCCGGAAGAGCTTGGTATTTAAGCAGTCCCAGTGACTCACCTCCTCTTCGCTGGAATCTTACCTGGTGTGTAGTGACTGTTCACCTTAGTCGAGTGAGGGTGTGGCAATGGGCATACGCATGTCTAAGAGTGGATTCAGGGAGAGCTTGGTACTTAAGCAGTCCCAGTGACTCACCTCCTCTTCACTAGAATCTTACCTGGTGCGTAGTGACTGTTCACCCTAGCTACGAGAACTTGTTGATGGGCTAAACCTTATAATTAAAACCCGAAAGGGACCAACCACCCTTTTTGAAAAAAAAAACCCCAAGTTTTGTACAATCATCAAAATACACTGGATTTGTGAAAATTTCAATCAACCACGTTTTGAAAACTTTACCCGAAAACCTCATGTTTACAAGAGTAACCCGGTTTATGAAATGAGATTTTTCACGTACCCTTGTTAAAAAAAAACAACAACAACAGCAACATCAATTAACCTTAATTTGTAAAACTACCAAATTACTCTTATTTTACAAAATGACCAAAATACCCCCGGATTTTAAAATTACCGAAATACCCCTAGATTTCAAAATTACCGAAATACCCCTAAATTTCAAAATTACCAAAATACCCTTAGATTTAAAATTATTGAAATACCCCCAGAATTACAAAATTAACAAAATACCCTTATCTCACAAAATCACCAAGAAACCCTATTTTGGAAAATTACAAAAAATACCCCTGTAGGATAAATTACGAAAATACCCCTGGGTAGTGGAACAACGCAAACACTCTTACATGATGAATGTAAGACCATGGAGGTTATTTGTATGTTGATGATTGAATGTATGTGCTTCCTACAATTATAGGATACGAACTTGAGACTGAATTGTGAATGTAATTGCGAATTCGAAAGAACTACTCTTAAAACTACTATTCATAAAACTGTTCGTGGTTAATCAGTGGAAGAAAACTAATAATTCATAAAGCTTCTAATCAGATAAACGCGAAGCGGTAGAATGAGTACAAGAGGTTGAGGATGTCCGCCACGTGGTCGTGGTAGGGGTAGGATGACTGTGTCGGAGCCAGTAGGATCTGGCCATGGATCTGGGAACGAGATACCAGTTCCACCAGCTGCGGAAGAGGAATTTCAGGATCAGACTGCCAGAGATAATGCGGTATCTCAAGCAATGTTAAGGGTTTTAGAGAGGGTTACTGGGGCAGGTATGGGCACTGGAGCCCGGAAATCTGTGCCGGAGCGGCTTAGGGCTAATGGGGCAAAAGTGTTTAGAGGAATTTCTGGTGTAGCCCCAAGTTCAGTTGAGTATTGGTTGGAGGCGGTAGAACGCATAATGGATGATTTGGATTTCACGGAGGAGGAAAAGTTGAAAGGAGTTGTATCCCTCCTACGGGATGAAGCCTATCAATGGTGGCTTACAGTTAAGGATGGTACAGTGGCTGACCGTATCACCTGGGATTTCTTTAAAACGGCATTTCAGAATAAGTACATTGGATCGAGTTATGTGGATGCGCAGCGTAGAGCATTTTTGAATCTGGTTCAAGGGAGTAGGTCAGTCGCTGCGTATGAAGCTGAATTCTTACACCTTAGCCGTTATGCTCGTGAGATGGTAGCCACGGAGCATGAACGTTGTGTTAGGTTTGAAGATGGCCTGAGGGATGATTTGCATGTTTTGATAGCCCCACAGCGGAAGAGGGAATTTGCTGTCCTAGTGGAAAAGGCTAAGATAGCTGAGGAGGTAAAGCGAACTGAAAAATTAAATCGAGATAGAGATAGGGGTGGAAATAAGAGGAATTTTGGATCGTCAACCGGGCGTACTCAGAAAAGGTCCAAGCCTGATGGACCAAAACGAGAAGAGAAACCTGCTGTTGCTAACCAGACACCAAAGTGTGCTCGATGTGGCAAATTTCATGCCGGAGAGTGTTGGGCAGGCAGTAGGAAGTGTTTTAGTTGTGGATCTATGGACCACCAAGTTAGAAACTGTCCGCAGCAACGGGACGGTGAGGGGACCATGGGTCGAGGGAATGCTCAGCCTGGCAGAGGAGGTCAGCAGCCACAAAGAGGTCGTGGTGCAGCCAAAGGTGGTAATGGCGCTGGTCGGGGTCGTTGAGCACCAGGCCAAGGGGCAGGAAACACTGAGGCAAGACAACCAGGGTTGGTCTATGCTGTCAGACGTCGCGAGGAGGTTGACGCACCAGATGTCATAATCGGTACGTTTTTAATTTTTGACTTGCCTTACACTGCATTGATTGACATTGGGTCGACGCATTCGTATGTAGCTAGTAGCGTATCTGGAACTCTAAAGTTAGAATCTAAAGTTACCTCTAGGGCCATGACTGTGGTTAGCCCGTTAGGACAATCTGTAGTAGTGGATAAACTTTATCGTGAAGTACCTCTAGAAGTTCAGGGGATAGTTTTCCGAATGGATCTAATGGAATTACCGTTCAGGGAGTTTGATTTAATTCTAGGCATGGATTGGCTTGTGAAGTATCAAGCTAATCTAGATTGTGCGGCCAAGCGTATGGTGTTAAAAACCCCCAAGGGTGATGAAGTGTTGGTGATAGGAGAAAGGGGAAACTGCTTGTCGAATGTAGTGGCTGCCCTAAGAGCAGAAAGGATGGTGAGGAAAGGATGCGAGGCAGTTTTATGGTTTGTTCGGGCTTTGGAAGCCAAGGACCTGACTGTTGGAGACATCAGGACGGTAAAGGAATTTCCTGATGTTTTTCCTGAAGAGCTTCCGGGATTACCCCCAGATCGTGAAGTGGAGTTTAGTATCGATCTTCTTCCGGGAACAGCGCCGGGGTCTATTGCTCTGTATAGGATGGCGCCGAAGGAGTTGGTGGAGTTGAAAGCGCAGATTCAGGAGTTGCTGGATAGAGGGTTTATTCGACCAAGTGTGTCACCTTGGGAAGCACCGGTGTTATTCGTTAATAAGAAGGATGGATCAATGTGTATGTGCATTGATTATCGCCAGTTGAATAAGCTAACAATCAAGAACAAGTATCCGTTGCCAATGATCGATGACTTGTTCGATCAGTTGAAGGGGGCCTCAGTCTTTTCAAAGATAGATCTGAGGTCAGGGTACCATCAGCTTAGGGTCAAGTAGGCGGATATTCATAAGACAGCTTTTAGGACTCGCTACGGTCACTATGAGTTTATGGTGATGCCGTTTGGATTGACCAACGCGCCAGCAGCGTTCATGGACATGATGAACCGAGTGTTTCAACCCTACTTAGACCGGTGTGTCGTGGTGTTTATAGACGACATCTTGGTTTATTCAAAGTCGGAGGAGGAGCATGATGCTCATCTGCGAATAGTTTTGCAGATTCTAAGGGAGAAGCAGTTGTATGCCAAATTCAGTAAGTGTGAATTTTGGCTAAGGGAAGTTACGTTTCTAGGGCACATCGTGTCGGCAGAAGGGATTAGGGTTGACCCTCGAAAGATTGAAGCGGTGTTGGATTGGAAGCCACCTAGGTCTGTGGCTGAGATTAGGAGTTTTCTCGGTTTAGCTAGGTACTACCGAAGGTTTGTTGAAGGATTTTTTTCGGTTGCGAGCCCGTTGACTAAGCTGTTACGGAAAGGAGTTCCGTTTGTTTGGTCTGATAAGCAGCAGGAGAGTTTTGAAAAGTTAAAGAAGTTTCTGACGGAGGCTCCGGTGTTGATTCAGCCGGAGGTAGGGAAGGAGTTCGTAATTTACTGTGATGCGTCACACGCAGGATTAGGATGTGTGTTGATGCAAGATGGAAAGGTGGTTGCATATGCATCTCGGCAGTTAATACCGCATGAATTGAATTATCCCACCCATGATTTAGAATTGGTGGCGGTGGTGTTTGCCTTAAAAATTTGGAGGCACTATTTGTACGGGGAGAAATCTGTCATTTACACAGATCATAAGAGCTTAAAGTATCTTTTGACTCAGAAGGAGCTGAACCTAAGACAGAGAAGGTGGATCGAGTTGCTAAAGGATTATGACTGCTCGACCGAGTATCACCCGAGTAAGGCTAACGTAGTGGCGGATGCTCTAAGTCATAAAGTAGTCTCCAACTTAAGAGTAATGTTTGCTCATCTTAGTTTGTATGAGGATGGAAGTTTATTAGCTGAACTTCAAGTGAAACCTTCTTGGATTAGCCAAGTGAAGGAGAGGCAACAGACTGATGAGTTGCTAAAGGGGAAATTGTAGCTAGTCTCAAAGGATGGGCCAACGGAATTCAGTGTGAATGAGGAAGGACTGTTATGTTTCCGAGGGAGAGTGTGCAATGCTAAGAGATCCGGAGTTGAGGCGTAGGATTTTGCACGAGGCACATGGTGGTGCATACGCTATGCACCCTAGAGGAAGTAAGATGTTTCGGGATTTGCGAGATTAATTCTGGTGGCCGGGGTTGAAGCAAGATATAACTGAATTGGTGGGTTAGTGTTTGACCTGTCACCAGGTCAAGGCAGAACATCAGTTACCATCAGAATTATTGTAGCCAGTGAAGATTCCACAATGGAAGTGGGAAAGAATCACCATGGACTTTGTTAGTGAGCTTCCCCTCACACCCACTAAGAAAGATGTAGTTTGGGTAGTTGTTGATCGCTTGACGAAGTCTGCACACTTCATACCCATACGTGTTGATTATTCCTTGCAGAAGTTAGCTAAGTTATACATAGCGGAGGTGGTGAGGTTGCATGGAGTACCGGTTTCGATCATATCAGATAGGGACCCTAGGTTCACCTCACGATTTTGGAAGGCATTGCACCAAGCACTGGGTATGAAGTTGGATTTTAGTACAGCGTTTCATCCTCAGACCGATGGACAATCTGAGCGGGTGATCCAGATCTTGGAGGACATGTTAAGAGGATGTGTCATAGATTTCAGAAGTAGTTGGGAAGAGTTCTTACCGTTAGCAGAGTTTGCTTACAACAATAGTTATCAGTCAAGTATTCAGATGGCGCCCTATGAAGCTTTGTACGGGCGGAGGTGTCGTACTCCTACCTGTTGGACAGAACTAGGGGAACGTCGGATTTTGGGTCCGGAGTTGGTGACCGAGACAGAAGAGAAGGTTAAGTTAATTCGGGTTCGACTGAAGGAGGCGTCGGACAGACAGAAGTCTTATGCTGATTTAAAGCGTAAGGATATAGAGTTTGCAGTGGGTGATAAAGTATTCCTAAAGGTGTCGCCATGGAAAAAGGTATTAAGGTTTGGTCGAAAGGGTAAATTAAGTCCCAGATTTATCGGACCATATCGGGTGTTGATGCGAGTAGGACCAGTAGCCTACCAGCTGGAGTTACCTCTAGAGTTAAGTCAAATCCACGATGTATTTCACGTCTCCATGCTAAGACGTTCGGATCCGTTTCACGTTGTACCTGTGGAGGAAATCGAGGTAAAACCTGTTCTATCCTTCGAAGAGGAACCAGTAGAAATTTTGGATCGTGATGTCAAGGTGTTGAGAAGGAAAACGGTTCCTTTGGTTAAGGTACTGTGGAGGAATCATGGTTCTGAGGAGGCTACGTGGGAACCCGAGGAAGCAATGCAGCAGCAATACCCCCATCTTTTCTAATCAGGTAATTTCGAGGATGAAATTTCTTTAAGGGGGTAGAACTGTAACATCCTAAATTTATGGGCCTATGCATTTAGTGTAGGGATAGGTTTAATATGTTAATTTAAGTGATAGGGGTCCAAATTGGGCTCAGGATTAGGCAAAGGCCTTGGTTAAATTATTAGATTGGGCATTATAGAGTTAAAAGGTGGTAATTATGTTTAAAATACCAACATGGGCTTATGGCCCAACAATAGGTGGCACTGTAAGGGAATTAGAAGGTGGCGCCATTAACAATTAAAGAGGCCCAAGTTTTGGCCGCAAGGAGCCCATGTTTTTGGGCCATTTTTGGCACTTAAAATAGAGCAAGGAGTGACGCCACACACAAGGAGTTAGGGGCCCAAAATTTAAGTTTCATGAAGCCCAAATCTTTTAATTTAAGTGAGTTAAATTTCGGCATTAGGGTTTAATGAAGTGGACGGCTACAAGGCTCAAAAATAGGAGGATTTATATGGATTTTATAATTGATAATATAGAAGATAAAAAGGAGAAAAGATAGGAGCTATCAAAGAAGGTGATGGCCGAAAATCCACCACTTAGAGGAGTAAAAAATTCGGCTACTTCATGGATAAGGGGTGCTGAATTTTCCCTTTTTATTTAGCTTGATTTTTAATTATCAGAAAGGGCGTTTTCGGTTTTAAGCAGTAGGTGCTGAAATTTCTATAAATAGGGGGGATATCTTATTGATTCTGGCATTTAAACCCTAATTTCTTCTCCTTCCATTGTGCCGAAATTCTTAGTCTCTCCCTCTCCAATTTCTTTTCTTCAATTTCTTCAAAAGCCGAAACCTCTTCTCCATTCTTTTTCCTCTTGAGCCGATTTCTCTAAAAAGCCGAAATCTCCATAGTTTTTCTTTATTCATCCTATTTGAGAATTAGTTCTATTCTTCCAGCATTTAAATCTTTTCTCTGGCATTGCCGAATCTCCTATCTAGTGCTAGCGAAATCCTGTGTTAAGGTAAGTGTCGACTTCTGCTAGGTTCTCATATTCTATTCCGGTTTTTGAAAGGCAAAAGCCGAAAAACTAATAGTTTAATGATTCTATGTTGGGCGGCATTCCATGATTTGAAGAAAGCTTGGTTGACTAGATCTAAAAGCCTGAAAAGTTAGTCCCCAATTTCAGGATTTTAAGGTAAGAAGATTTTCCCTAGATTTTTACTAGATTCGTTCATTATATGCAAGATCCTAATTTTATGATGAGGATTAACGATCATAAATTGTGATAGTAGTTCTGACAAGGACTTGTGATGGAATTAAATATGGATCAGGCAAAGGAGAGAATCCCTAAGTTTAAGAAACGAGCGGTACCTGCCATTCGAGATTGGCCACTTGGTTGTGGACCAGCTTCTGAACAACACCTTAGGCAGGTAGCAGTTGTGTCGACTAAGGATAGTGTCGACATAGAAAGCATCGTTTTATCGGTAATCAGGTGTGTAGATCTCTAACACACTATTAATCCTGTATGTATGTCCATATATATATATGTTATGGGCTAAAAAGCCGGAAAGAGACTGTATAGACAGTCGAATGGAACCCTAAATGGGTTAGGCAAGGATGCCAGGTACGTAAACATAGATCTCCCTATGTGTACTGAAATATATGTAAGTCTGCTTGATGTTCTCTTTATGTATATATGCATGGGGTGGAAATTATGATATTGAATGGGAAGTGCATGATAGGTCACTCGGTGACCGGTGGTAGAAATCCCACAAAAGTAAATGTTAGGTCACATAGTGATCTGTGGCTATGCCACGTTTAATAATTCCTGAACAACAGGAATAGGCAGTACGGCTGTCGTTATGGTGTGTAACGGATGGAGGGTTGATTGTAGAAATCCCCAAGGTGTGATGGTTGGTACGGGTTGGTGTGTAGAGGATGGAAACCTAGGATGGGTGTTGGAACGCCGGTACCCCATGGCGTAGCAAAATAAAATTAGATCCGGCGATCCAAACCATGAATCCACGTGTGAGGAACGAATCGGGGTGAAATAAAGGTTTCGAAATTACCAAAACTTCAATCTGAGTAGATAGCGACACCTTGGCAACAAGAGTTTTGATCTACTGTCGAATCAAGCCACAACCTTTTCCGATGTCAGCCTCTACGTAATCCACCCGGTTTGACTATGAACGGAAGAAATCTCCAAAATTGTTTTGGAGGTTTATTTGATTGACGGCTGCTAGACCTAACAAGCAATCACTTAGGGTTTTTCTTCTTTGCTTTGTCTCCTTTTAATACCTTTTATAATGGGTGTCTTTTTCATTGGGCCTTTTATAATTGGTATCCTTTTAATTGGGCCTTTTATAATTGGTATCCTTTTAATGTATTATAAGATTAAATAAATACAATAAAGTTTTTAACCGAAAATTATAATTACATTAATTATATCCGAAATTTATAATTACATTAATTATAATAAGGATTTCGGTAAACTATATTTATTTAAATTTATATATGAATCAAATTCATATATTAATAAAATTATGTTATCATTATGTGTACAACATCCTTGTACATATAATATGTTCAATATTTGATTGCCCAATTAAATTAATTCTTTAATTAATTTAATTTATGTGACAACCAAACACAATACCAACTATATTTTATTCCGTTCATTTCAACCATAGGGTGTGACCCTGTAGGTTCTTGCAACGTTAGCAGTAATACTAGAACAATTCTATTGTCACAGACAATGAGTGGCATCTAGCAATGCATCATTGCTACCTAAGTTACAAGAAATCATGATTCGACATAACCTTTTGTGATTAACCTTTCATGCATTAATCCTTAAGTCCTTTATCTCTGGAACGGATACAAGTCATGGGATAGTCACACTTGCATAGTTCATCCCATGTTTCTTGATATCTTGAGTAGACTATGATATACAAATTAGTATGACATCCCATATCAACTTATTTGAGCATGGCCATGCATTTCTAGTCTCACTCAATCAAGTGGCCTAAGATATTACTCCTATTATGTAGGAGGGACTTTCCTTTATTGATCAACTATATCCCTCTACATAGATTGTGGTATATCCAACATCAGCCTTTATAGAACAACCTGTTACGGTGTACGTTTGACTGTATCAAAATATACAACTCATGATGCTGGGATAATAATGATCTCAAGTCTGAGGATCATATACATATTAATCACTATGAGTAATGTTGTGATAATTACATAATAATCCAAAAAACATACTCATAGCGGGTTAATCCAATATGTTGTTCTCTAACACACATATTCATGCCTTGATTTTGACACTCCATATCAATGACGACTCTTTATCATCAATCAACTACATGTTAGTCTTAATGCATTATTGTTGTCCTAGTCAACAATAATACTCGACTAAGGATCTTTTAAGAATAATCATATTATTCTCAGGACATTATTATAAAACAGTTTATCTATACACACAGAAAGAAAAACTGAAATAATAATGACAATGCTTTATATTAATAAACATGGTAAATTAAGTATGTTATTACAACCATCTCATGATTGATCTTTGGGCATACTCTTACAATTTCCCACTAGCACTAAGACCAATCACTCATATATCTAATACCAAGTGACTTAGTGTGACGATCATGCTTCTGCTGTGTCAGAGGCTTGGTCAGGGGATCAGCAATGTTATCATCTGAAGGTACTCTGCATATCTCTACATCCCCTCGATTGATAATCTCTCGAATAAGATGGTAGCGTGTAAGTATATGTTTGGATCGCTGGTGAGATCTGGGTTCTTTAGCTTGTGCAATAGCTCCATTGTTATCACATCGGATTTCTATAGCATCTGATATGCTAGGCACAACCCCTAGTCCAATAATGAACTTCTTGATCCAAACCGCTTCCTTTGCTGCCTCACTGGCTGCAATATACTCAGCCTCTGTTGTAGAATCGGCTACTGTACTTTGCTTTGAACTCTTCCAGCTCATAGCACCACCATTAAGGAAAAACACAAAACCTGATTGCGATCGAGAATCGTCCTTGTCGGTTTGGAAGCTGGCATCAGTGTAACCTTTTACACTTAACTCTTCCTCACCTCCATATAATAGGAACGTATCCTTAGTTCTTCTTAAGTACTTAAGGATACTCTTGACTGTGGTCCAGTGACCTTCACCGGGATCTACTTGATACCTGCTCGTCATACTTAAGGCATACGAGACATCTGGACGGGTACAAAACATAGCATACATGATAGATCCAATAGCGGAAGCATATGGAATTTTACTCATACATTCTCTCTCTTGTGGAGTTGAAGGACACATTTCCTTCGAGAGTGAAATACCATGTCTCATAGGTAGGAATCCTCTTTTAAATTCTTCCATACTGAACCTTTTCAGTACTTTATCTATGTATGTACTTTGGCTTAGACCTAGTAGTCATCTTGATCTATCTCTATAGATCTTGACTCCTAATATATAAGTGGCTTCGCCCAAGTCCTTTATAGAAAAACAACTTCTTAACCAAGTCTTAATAGACTGCAAGGTAGGTATGTCATTTCCCATGATAAGTATGTCATCCACATATAGTACCAAGAATGTGATAGTGCTCCCACTAACTTTCTTGTAAACACATGGTTCATCTTCATTTTTGATAAAACCAAACTCTTTGATTGCATCGTTAAAACGAAGATTCCAACTTCGAGAAGCTTGCTTTAATCCATAAATGGATCTTTGTAGCTTACATATCTTTCTAGCATCCTTTGGATTTACAAAACCTTCAGGTTGTGTCATATACACATCCTCTTCAAGTTTCCCGTTAAGGAAAGCTGTTTTGACGTCCATCTGCCAGATTTCATAATCATGAAATGCAGCTATGACGAGCAAGATCCTGATGAATTTAAGCATAGCTACAGGAGAAAAGGTTTCATCATAGTCAACACCATGAATTTGGCGAAAACCTTTAGCGACTAATCGCCCTTTGTATGTTTGTACATTACCATCCATGTCTGTTTTCTTTTTGAAAACCCATTTGCACCCTATAGGTTTAACCCCTTCGGGTGGGTCAATCAAAGTCCATACTTGGTTTTCATACATGGAATCCATCTCAGATCTCATGGCCTCAAGCCATTTCTCAGAGTCTTGGCTCGTCACCGCTTCTTGATAAATCCTAGGCTCATCTTTATCTATAAAAAGAACGTCACCATGCGTTGTAATGAGAAATCCATATCTGTCAGGTGCACGGCGTTCTCTTAAAGATCTGCGCGGTGGTTGTGTTTCTACAGTAGTTGTTTGTTCCTCAATTTCTTGTGGAATTTGTTGTTGTTCAATCTCTGGTTCAGTGGTATCTTGTGATTCTCAAATTTCTTCAAGTTCAATCTTTCTCCCACTTCCTTTTCTAGAAGTAAATTCTCTCTCTAGGAAGACACCAGTCTGAGCAACAAACGTTGTGTTCTCAGTGGGATTAAATAAATAATATCCTTTTGTTTCTTTTGGATACCCCACAAAAATACACCTTTCAGATCTGGGTTCAAGCTTAGTAGACGTCTGACGTTTAACATAAGCTTCACAGCCCCAAATTTTCATAAAAGACATACTAGGACGTTTCCCAGTCCACATCTCATATGGCGTCTTTTGAACCGATTTAGATGGAACACGATTTAGTGTGAAAGCAGCTGTCTCAAGTGCATGTCCCCAAAAGGAAGTCGGTAGATCAGCATGACTCATCATGGATCGAACCATGTCTAACAAAGTTCGATTTCTTCTCTCAGATACCCAATTCCATTGAGGAGCACCAGGAGGAGTAAGTTGTGAGACAATCCCACATTCTTTCAAAATATCATCAAACTCTAGGCTCAAATACTCTCCACCTCGATCAGATTGAAGTGACTTGATAGTTTTGCCTAGTTGATTTTGTACTTCATTTTTGAATTCCTTGAACTTTTCAAGGGACTCAGACTTATGCCGCATGAGATAAACATACCCATATCTACTGAAATCATCAGTAAAAGTAATGAAGTAGTGAAATCCACCTCTGGCCTGTGTATTTATTGGTCCATATACATCAGAATGTATTAGGTCCAATAAATCACTAGCTCGTTCACTTTTACCAGTAAAAGGAGATTTAGTCATTTTTCCCAATAAGCAATGTAATATTCGTTAATTAGGGCTTGTCTATATTGCTTAAATGTATGAAATAGCATGCCTATGTGTGTTGTGAATGTGTATTATGAATTTTGTGAACCTTAGTGTGTAGGTGAATACTTTAGAAATTATTCGATTTTAAGTTTAAAAGAGGAAGCTAAGTCTGATAAGGCCTTAAGAAAATTAGTAGGGGAATTTGGACATGAAATTGGGCTTGTTAAAGTGGCTGCAAGGCTCCACTTAAGGCCTAGTAAGTGACGCCACAAACAAAGGGAAAGGGCTTAAGTTCGAGCTGCATGGGAAGCAAAAAGGAGTTTTATTTTGCTGCATGGATGAGCAGCATTGGACGGCACTAAGGCACTTAAGGGATGAGTTTAATCCTTTCTAAAATTCGGCTGAGATAAGGGATAAATGATGGATTATTTTTATTAATTTTAAATGAAGGGATAAAGAGAAAAATAAGGGACTAGATAAGGGATGAGGAGTTGGCCGAATATGGGGCACAGGGGGATGGTATTTTCGGTTTAATGATAGCAAGGTAAGTGTGCCGAAAATTCTTCTCTTCTCATCTTTTCATTTGTGCCGAAATGCTCAAAAAGATCAGCTTGTGTCCCTTTTCTTTTCTTCCTTTTTGCTACTCACTTCCATAAGCCGAAATTCATCAAGCCACATTCTCTTCTTCTTTTCATCAAAGGCAGAATACTCTCCTCTCAAAATACCACCATTGTCGAAATCTTCTTCTCTCTATTCTACCATTGCCGTAACCCCTAAAGCTTCATACCCTTCCTTTTTGTGTTCCTTGTTGAAACCGAATCCTCTACTTGGTGGCCATAGCCGAATGCTCCTCTACCCCTTAGGAGCCGATTGGATCAGTTAAGCAAGAGCCGAATTTCTTGCTTCAAGGAAGGACATTTGATTAAGTTGGTAAGGAACCCCTTCTATGTCGAAATACAATTCTTTTTCTTTCACTGACTGTCGAAATCAAGGTACTAATCCCCTTAATGTCTTTGGCCGAAACTATGAAGGATTCTTTCGGGATTTATTATAGTCGACTATAAGGAGGTTTCGAGATTGCAATATCCAAGGTAAGTTGTGTGACATTCGGCCAAGGGGCTGCTTATTGTGATTTAATGTTAGAATTGGATCTAACATGAGCTTATAGGTATTTCTATAGATACCACAACCTAGGGATACTTTTCGGGATTTAAATCCATCAGGTAAGTGTACATGTATATTCGGCCAAGGCCATATTTAGTGACTTAGATCTGTTACTTGATTGTTCAAAAGTCGAAATTTAACCGGTTAAGTGATTTAGTAGTTGGCCGATTGCAAGGAGGAATATCACAAAGTTTCGGGATTTGTGGAGTGATCGAAACGGCAGCAAGGTAAGGATTCAGGATTTGATTATTTAGCCGAATAGGCTTTTTACTAAAATACTTAGTATTGGCCGAATGTAGGGACTAAGGATCTAAAGTATTAGATCGGGTTTTCGGGATTTCAGTGAAAGCGTTAAGTATACCAGGTGTGTACCCCACACTAAGCCTTAATAGATTTATGGTTATGTTTTAATAAATGTGTTAATAAGAATGTGTAAGATGTGGCTAAGAGTACCATACAATGGCACAAAGTACTCAGGTATGTAACTTACTACCACTGTAGTTATGATAGCATGAATATCTGTAATGGCACATATGTGAGACTATAAGAATGTAAATAAGGCATAAGGCATAATATTTGCATGATATGTATGATATATGGGGCATATGGGTGTTATATTAAGGGGAAGTGATCTGGTGGTTTTATACCACAATATCTGAATGTGGTGACTTATGTCACGTAATCTGAATGTGGTGACTCATGTCACAAAATATTATCTGGTGGCTATGCCACAATATATATAAGGGCGATGAGCACGTCGTCTGCAGCGACTGCCTTCGATGGTGTGTAGCGGATGGAGGGTCAACTTAGTAGTCCCCACGGTGTGATGGTTGGTAAGGGTGATGTGTAGCAGACGGTATCTAGGTTTGGGTTCGGGTTTGCATCATTATGTTTAATTGCTATATGTATATGTATGATCTGATATGCCTGAATCGTTAGGACTTAGTGTTGGTTGTTACACACTGAGTCTGTTTGACTCACCCCGTTGTGGGATATTTTTCAGGTGACGCTCAGTAGATGGACCGGGTCGGCAGGAGCTTGTGGTGGCCATGCTCAGCACGAAATTTATTTCATTTGGACTTTTTATTTTAAGTACTTTGAATTTATTTTGGGTTTTGTTTTGATGTAATAAGGCCAGTAGCATTGAACTGTTTTATGCATGTATGTTATTTAATTTAGTACGATACGATTTTTGACAAATCAAAGTTTATGTAATGTTTCAAAAGAAATTCTACATATTTGACACTTAATCACAAATGGTTTTCAAAATTAAAGGTAAACCTTAAAAACTCGGCAAATACTTTTTAACTTGTTGTTTTCAAGTACGTAATTAAAGTTTTATTAAAACCCAGACTTTCCAATTCAAACCCTCAAAGTTTTCCAAAGAACAAACGAACTTGAACCGTTTTACCAGAGGAACATACTAGATCTGGTCGAGGCTCATGGGCCGGGTTTGGGGTGTTTCAGTTTGGTATCAGAGCCCAGTTTTAAAACTCTCGGCCTTGGGTTTAAAGCCCACAACGCTTTCAAATTGAGCCCAAATAAGTTTTATGAAAATCTTTTTGGAATTGAGCAGGTTTTTCTGGCATGGCACCTAAGTCTCCAACCCGAGGTCCACCAGGTAAGTACCCCTATCTATTGTGTGATTTATAGTATGATTTGTAGAAGGGTATAAAGGGGACGTAGATTAGTATATTAAGTACTTGAACTATAGGACTAGTTTACCCCAACAAGTACATAAAACTTTAATGCCTAATTAAACAAACCTGTGACTAAGTCGCCGAGTTAGGGTGTGGCAACCATTGTGCGCATGTCTAGGATTGGTTTCGGTGGGAGCCTGGTATTTAAGCAGTCCTAGTGACTCACCTCCTCTCCACTCGAATCCTACCTGGTGCGTAGTGACGGTTCACCCTAACCAAGAGGATTTATTCACGGGCTAAACTCAATAATTAAATCCCGAAAGGGACTAGCCGTATTTTTATAAAAAACCCTAGTTTTGAAATCCTCAAATTACCTTTTTGATTTGTAAAAACTATTTTATAAAATTTTTCTGAAATATTCCCGATTTACAAAATTACCTAAATACGCTTGGTTGAAAAATTACAAAAATGCCCTGGGTTTCTAAAATTACCATACTACCCTCGATTTTAATAAAATTTTCTTACTTTGCAGAAGTATCAAAATTTACCAAATTACCCCTGGTTTACGAAATTACCAAAATAACCTCGATTTTCAAAATTTCTGCAACATCTTTGATTTGGGAAAAATTTCCAAAATACCCTCGAGTTTGAAAATTTCAGAGTGCCTTGACTTATTAAGATTTTCCAATGGACCTCGATTTAGTACCAAAATACCCTTATAGGACAAATGACGAAAATACCCCTGGGATAGGAACAGACAAAAATGTTTGAAGAGTGAATGTGTATGGTAGATACTACTGAATGGATGTGTTTCTGTGAATTAAGGTAGAAGACTTGAAACTTTGATTGAACGAAAGAACTACTATTAAGCTCTTTTCATAAAATTGTTCGCGGATAAACAGTGGAACAAATACTAATACATAAAATTTCTTAAATCAGATAAAGCGCGATCGTAGACATGAGCTCTAGGGGACGTGGTCGTAATGTGCGAGGACGTGGTCGAGGCAGAATGACTATGTCGGAACCCGTTAGATCGGGTCAAGGGTCTGAAAATGAGGTACCACCACCACCCCCACCACCAGCTGTTGGTGTTGAGCAGCAAGATCAGACGGGGGATGATGCTGTATCGCAGGCGGTGCTGCGAGTTCTTGAGATGGTGGCTGGAGCCGGTGGAAATAGGGGAGCTCAGAAATCTATACCCGAGCGACTCCGAGCCAATGGAGCTGAGGTGTTCCATGGCGTATCTGGTGTGGCACCCAGTACTGCTGAGTATTGGTTGGAGGCAACCGAACGGATTATGGATGAGTTGGATCTGACGGCTGAGGAGAAAGTGAAAGGAATGGTGTCGCTTCTTCGCGATGAGTCATATCAATGGTGGCTCACAGTTCGGGATGGTGCTACGGCTGAGGAACTCACTTGGGAGTATGTTAAGGCCGCATACCAGAAGAAATATGTTGGTACTCATTATATAGATGCGCAGAGGAAGGCATTTCTGGGGCTGGTTCAAGGGAACAAGTCCGTGGCGGAGTACGAGGCTGAATTCCTAAGATTGAGCAGGTATGCTCGAGGAATCGTGGCTACGGAGCATGAGCGGTGTGTCCAGTTTGAGGACGGACTGAGGGATGATCTGAGGTTATCGATAGCTCCACAACAAGAGCGGGAGTTTGCTGTGTTGGTAGAGAAGGCTAAGGTAGCCGAAGGAATTAAGGACTCTGTGAGGCAGAACACAGACCGGAATAAACAGAAGAGAGGATTTGGACCATCAGGGTCTTCTGGGAATATTCAAAAGAGGCCTAGAGTTGAAGGGCCGCGAGGTCAGCAGGCTGCGACAGGAGGGCAGTATCGTACCTGTGACCAGTGTGGAAAGAAGCACCTAGGAGAGTGTTGGAAGAAGACAGGAGGATGTTTCAAGTGTGGGTCCAAGGATCATATGATTAAGGACTGTCCTATGAAACCGGATGGGAATCGACCAGCAGCTCAGGGTTTTAATCAGGCTGGAAGAGGCGGACAGCAGCCTCAGCGAGGGCGTGGTCCTAATGGTAGAGGAAACGGTGCTGGAAGAGGACGTGGAGCACCTGGCAGAGGTGCTGGTAATACAGAGGCAAGACAGCCGGGCTTGGTATATGCAGTTCGCCGGAGAGAGGATAGAGACGTATCGGACGTCATAACCGGTACGTTCCTTATATTTGGCAAGCCTTACTTTGCTTTGATTGATGTTGGCTCTACCCATTCCTATGTTGCATGTAGAGTAGTTGAAACTCTAGGCATAGCCTCTGAACTATCTGATAGGGAGATGACTGTAGTAAGCCCACTAGGTCAAACTGTAGTGGTGAATAAGATGTTTCAGAAAGTACCTTTAGAGATTCAAGGAACAGTATTCCCGGCTGACTTAATGGAACTACCCTTCGGAGAATTCGATCTCATACTTGGCATGGATTGGCTGGTGGAACATCGAGCCATATTGGATTGTGCCGCTAAGCGAATGGAGTTAAGGACGCCGGAGGGTGAGGCGGTAATCATGATAGGAGAAAGAAGAAACTACCTGTCTAACGTAGTTTCAGCACTAAAGGTTGATAATATGGTTCGAAAAGGATGCAAGGCATTCTTGGCTTTCGTTAGTGCGTTGGATGCGAAAGAAGAGGGTGTTAGTGGAGTTAGAACCGTGAGGGAATTTGTGGATGTCTTTCCGGAGGAGTTACCTGGAATACCCCCGGATAGGGAGGTGGAGTTTGGAATTGATTTGCTACCTGGTACAGCTCCTGTGTCAATTGCCCCGTACAGAATGGCACCCAAGGAGTTGGTTGAGCTCAAGGCTCAAATCCAAGAGTTGCTTGATGGTGGGTTTATTCGACCCAGTGTGTCTCCATGGAGAGCACCGGTCTTGTTTGCGAAGAAGAAGGACGGAACTATGCGTATGTGCATAGATTATCGTCAATTGAATAAACTGACTATCAAGAACAAGTACCCTTTGCCGAAAATTGACGACTTGTTCGATCAGCTTAAGGGGGCAGCGGTTTTCTCGATGATAGATCTAAGGTCTGGATATCATCAGCTTAAGGTGAAGGAAGTGGATATCTATAAGACAGCTTTCCGGACAAGGTATGGGCATTTTGAGCTCGTGGTAATGCCGTTTGGGTTGACGAACGCCCCAGCTGCGTTCATGGATATGATGAACCGGGTTTTTCAACCTTACTTGGATCGATTCGTCGTTGTGTTCATCGACGACATCTTAGTGTATTCCAAGTCTGAGGAGGAACATGACGAGCATCTTCGGATAGTGTTGCAAGTATTAAGGGAGAAGAAGCTCTATGCCAAATTCAGCAAGTGTGAATTTTGGCTTAAGGAAGTGGCATTCTTAGGACATGTAGTGTCTGCAGAAGGAATAAGGGTGGATCCTAGGAAGATTGAGGCAGTGTTAGATTGGAAACCACCTAAGCCTGTGGCTGAGATTCGTAGTTTCTTGGGATTGGCAGGCTACTACAAAAGGTTCGTAGAAGGGTTCTCATCAATAGCCGCACCTTTGACGAAGTTGTTGAGAAAGGAAGTACCTTTCGTATGGACAAAAAAGCAACAGGAGAGTTTTGAGAAGCTTAAGAAGGTTTTGACTGAAGCTCCGGTTTTGATTTAGCCGGAGGCAGGGAAGGATTTTGTGGTGTATTGTGACGCTTCTCATACCAGATTAGGATGTGTTCTGATGCAAGACGGGAAAGTAGTCGCTTATGCGTCTCGACAATTAAGGCCACACGAGGTTAACTACCAGACTCATGATTTGGAATTGGCGGCAGTGGTCTTTGCTCTTAAGGTGTGGAGGCACTATCTTCATGGAGAAAAGTCAGTGATCTACACAGACCACAAGAGTCTTAAGTATCTGTTGACTCAGAAGGAGTTGAACCTGAGACAGCGAAGGTGGGGTGGAATTATTGAAGGATTACGATTGTTCAATAGAGTATCATCCGGGCAAGGCAAATGTAGTGGCGGATGCCCTAAGTCGGAAGGTAGTGTTGGATCTGAGGGCGATGTTTGCACATCTGAGCTTGTATGATGACGGAAGTCTGCTGGCAGAGCTGCAAGTTAAGCCGACGTGGTTGAATGAAGTGAAAGAGGGACAGTTCGTTGATGATGATCTAAGTGCTAAGCTACGGCAAGTGCAGAGTGGAGAGTTGGAAGATTATGGTATTAGTGACAAGGGAGTATTGTGTTTCAAGGGTAAGGTCTGTATGCCAAAGAATGAGGAGTTAAGGTAGAGGATTCTTCAGGAATCGCATAGTAGCCCTTATGCTATGCATCCTGGAGGAAGTAAGTTGTACAGAGATTTAAGGGAACAGTTTTGGTGGCCTGGACTTAAGCGAGAAGTTACAGAGTTTGTGGGCAAGTGCTTGACGTGTCAGCAAGTTAAGGCTGAACACCAAGTTCCGTCAGGGTTGCTTCAGCCAATAAAGATTCCGTAGTGGAAGTGGGAGAGAATCACCATGGACTTCGTTAGTGGGTTTCCCCTTACGCCTACTAAGAAGGACTCGGTATGGGTGATAGTGGGTCGGTTGACAAAGACCGCACATTTCATTCCAGTGCGGGTTGATTATTCTTTGCAGAAGTTGGCAAGGCTGTATGTGGCAGAAATTGTGAGGTTGCATGGAGTGCTGGTATCGATTATCTCGGATAGGGATCCGAGGTTTACGTCTCGATATAAGAGAGCGCTACATCAGGCTTTAGGCACCAGATTGGATTTCACTACGGCACTTCATCCACAGTCCGACGGCCAGTCTGAGCGAGTGATTCAAGTGTTAGAGGATATGCTGAGAGGCTGTGTGATAGACTTCAGAGGAAGTTGGGAAGAGTATTTGCCTTTAGCGGAATTTGCATACAACAACAGCTATCAAGCTAGTATTCGGATGGCACCGTATGAAGCACTGTATGGACGGAAGTGTCGCACTCCTACATGTTGGACAGAATTAAGGGAACGTCGAGTTTTGGGCCCAGAAATTGTGGCAGAATCCGAGGAGAAGGTGGAGGTAATTCAGGCACGATTAAAGGAGGCATCTGATAGGCAAAAGTCGTATGCAGATCTTAAGCGGAAGGAAATAGAATTTGATGTGGGAGATCAAGTGTTTCTTAAAGTGTCGCCTTGGAAGAAGGTGATGAGATTTGGTCGCAAAGGGAAGTTAAGTCCAAGGTTTATAGGACCTTATCGGGTATTGAAGCGAGTTGGACCAGTGGCATACTAGTTAGAGTTGCCTCCAGAATTGAATCAGATGCACGACGTATTCCATGTGTCCATGCTACGTCGTTACAGATCGGATCCATCTCATGTAGTACCGGTTGAAGAGGTGGAGCTAAGGCCAGATTTGTCCTACGAGGAGGAGCCGATTCAGATTTTGGAACGAGATGTGAAAGTATTACGGAGGAAGTCAGTTCCTCTAGTCAAAGTGTTATGGCGTAATCATGGATCGGAAGAAGCATCGTGGGAGCCAGAAGATGCAATGCGACAGCAATACCCTCACTTATTAGTCATTTTTCCCAATAAGCAATGTAATATTCGTTAATTAGGGCTTGTCTATATTGCTTAAATGTATGAAATAGCATGCCTATGTGTGTTGTGAATGTGTATTATGAATTTTGTGAACCTTAGTGTGTAGGTGAATACTTTAGAAATTATTCGATTTTAAGTTTAAAAGAGGAAGCTAAGTCTGATAAGGCCTTAAGAAAATTAGTAGGGGAGTTTGGACATGAAATTGGGCTTGTTAAAGTGGCTGCAAGGCGCCACTTAAGGCCTAGTAAGTGATGCCACAAGCAAGGGGAAAGGGCCTAAGTTCGAGCTGCATGGAAAGCAAAAAGGAGTTTTATTTTGCTGCATGGATGAGCAGCATTGGACGGCACTAAGGCACTTAAGGGATGAGTTTAATCCTTTCTAAAATTCGGCTGAGATAAGGGATAAATGATGGATTATTTTTATTAATTTTAAATGAAGGGATAAAGAGAAAAATAAGGGACTAGATAAGGGATGAGGAGTTGGCCGAATATGGGGCACAGGGGGATGGTATTTTCGGTTTAATGATAGCAAGGTAAGTGTGCCGAAAATTCTTCTCTTCTCATCTTTTCATTTGTGCCGAAATTCTCAAAAAGATCAGCCTGTGTCCCTTTTCTTTTCTTCTTTTTTGCTACTCACTTCCATAAGCCGAAATTCATCAAGCCACATTCTCTTCTTCTTTTCATCAAAGGCCGAATACTCTCATCTCAAAATACCACCATTGCCGAAATCTTTTTCTCTCTATTCTACCATTGCCGTAACCCCTAAAGCTTCATACCCTTCCTTTTTGTGTTCCTTGTTGAAACCGAATCCTCTACTTGGTGGCCATAGCCGAATGCTCCTCTACCCCTTAGGAGCCGATTGGATCAGTTAAGCAAGAGCCGAATTTCTTGCTTCAAGGAAGGACATTTGATTAAGTTGGTAAGGAACCCCTTCTATGTTGAAATACAATTCTTTTTCTTTCACTGACTGTCGAAATCAAGGTACTAATCCCCTTAATGTCTTTGGCCGAAACTATGAAGGCTTCTTTCGGGATTTATTATAGTCGACTATAAGGAGGTTTCGGGATTGCAATATCCAAGGTAAGTTGTGTGACATTCGGCCAAGGGGCTGCTTATTGTGATTTAATGTTAGAATTGGATCTAACATGAGCTTATAGGTATTTCTATAGATACCACAACCAAGGGATACTTTTCGGGATTTAAATCCATCAGGTAAGTGTATATGTATATTCGGCCAAGGCCATATTTAGTGACTTAGATCTGTTACTTGATTGTTCAAAAGTCGAAATTTAACCGGTTAAGTGATTTAGTAGTTGGCCGATTGCAAGGAGGAATATCACAAAGTTTTGGGATTTGTGGAGTGATCGAAACGGCAGCAAGGTAAGGATTCGGGATTTGATTATTTAGCCGAATAGGCTTTTTACTAAAATACTTAGTATTGGCCGAATGTAGGGACTAAGGATCTAAAGTATTAGATCGGGTTTTCGGGATTTCAGTGAAAGCGTTAAGTATACCAGGTGTGTACCCCACACTAAGCCTTAATAGATTTATGGTTATGTTTTAATAAATGTGTTAATAAGAATGTGTAAGATGTGGCTAAGAGTACCATGCAATGGTACAAAGTACTCAGGTACGTAACTTACTACCACTGTAGTTATGATAGCATGAATATCTGTTATGGCACATATGTGAGACTATAAGAATGTGAATAAGGCATAAGGCATAATATTTGCATGATATGTATGATATATGGGGCATATGGGTGTTATATTAAGGGGAAGTGATCTGGTGGTTTTATACCACAATATCTGAATGTGGTGACTTATGTCACGTATCTGAATGTGGTGACTCATGTCACAAAATATTATCTGGTGGCTATGCCACAATATATATAAGGGCGATGAGCACGTCGTCTGCAACGACTGCCTTCGATGGTGTGTAGCGGATGGAGGGTCGACTTAGTAGTCCCCACGGTGTGATGGTTGGTACGAGTGATGTGTAGCGGACGGTATCTAGGTTTGGGTTCGGGTTTGCATCATTATGTTTAATTGCTATATGTATATGTATGATCTGATATGTCTGAATCGTTAGGACTTAGTGTTGGTTGTTACACACTGAGTCTATTTGACTCACCCCGTTGTGGGATATTTTTCAGGTGACGCTCAATAGATGGACCGGGTCGGCAGGAGCTTGTGGTGGCCATGCTCAGCACGAAATTTATTTCATTTGGACTTTTTATTTTAAGTACTTTGAATTTATTTTGGGTTTTGTTTTGATGTAATAAGGCCAGTAGCATTGAACTATTTTATGCATGCATGTTATTTAATTCAGTACGATACGATTTTTGACAATTCAAAGTTTATGTAATGTTTCAAAAGAAATTCTACATATTTGACACTTAATCACAAATGGTTTTCAAAATTAAAGGTAAACCTTAAAAACTCGGCAAATACTTTTTAACTTGTTGTTTTCAAGTACGTAATTAAAGTTTTATTAAAACCCAGACTTTCCAATTCAAACCTTCAAAGTTTTCTAAAGAACAAACGAATTTGAACCATTTTACCCGAGGAACATACCAGATCTGGTCGAGGCTCGTGGGCCGAGTTTGGGGTGTTTCAAGCAAGATTCACATACTTCAAATTGTTCAAAAACAAATGAATTCAAGAGACCATCTTTATGGAGTTTGGATATGCGTTTCTCACTTATGTGGCCCAAACGACAATGCCAAAGATAAGTTTGATTTGAGTCATTTATTTTAGATCTTTTAGTATTTATGTTGTAAATGGGATTCGTTTGATCTAAAATATAGAGGCCATTAATCAATTGTGCCGAACCATAGAAAACATTATTGAGATAAAATGAACAACAATTATTCTTAATAATTATCTCAAAACCAATTTTGTCGAAACAGGAAATTGAAATAATGTTTTTAGTCAAACTGGGCACAAAATAACAATCCTCTAAACATAAAGCAAGTCCACTAGGCAAAGATAAAGTATATGTTCCCACAGCTAATGCAGCATTGCTCCATTTCCAACTCGTAGGTCCACATCTCCTCTAGCCAAAGTCCTACTCCTTTGTAGTCCCTGTACAGAAGTACAAATATGAGAACCACAACTAGTATCTAATACCCAAGAAGTAGTAGTTGATAAATTAATATCAATAACATAAATACCTGAAGCAGACATTCCGCTTGCTTTAGCCTTCTTGACTTCTTCAAGATAGACAGGGCAGTTCCGTTTCCAATGTCCAGTCACACCACAATGAAAACAGTTTCCTTCCTTAGACACCCCACTTTTAGGTTTCAGTGCAGCCTTTCCTTTTCCAAATTTGGGCTTACCTTTGCCCTTGGGCTTTGTTTGAACTTTGGCCTTTCCCTTGCCCTTGGTATTATGGACCATCAGTATGGGCTTGGGTCCAACCTTTTTCAAGTTGCCTTCAGCAGTTCGTAACATACTGAGCAATTGTGGTAGAGTCTTGTCAATTTCATTCATATTGAAATTGAGGACAAACTGGCTGTAGCTATCCGGCAACGATTGTAAAATAACATCAGTGGCCAACTCTTGGCTCAATGGAAACCCAAGCTTAGACAGGCTTTCAATATAGCCAATCATCTTAAGGACATGAGGTCCTACAGGGCTTCCTTCAGCCAACTTACATTAGAATAGGGCCTTAGAGATATCAAACCTCTCTTGCCGTGCTTGCCCCTGATAAAGTTCTTTCAGGTGCTCGATCATATCATAAGCAACCATGTCCTCATGTTGCTTCTGAAGTTCAGGATTCATAGTGGCAAGCATAAGACATCCAACATCTATCATGTCATCGAGATACTTCTTGTAAGCATCTCTATCAGTCCTCGAGGCATTAGCGGGTGGTTCATTAGGAAGTGGTTGTTCAATGACATATAATTTCCGTTCTTGTTTAAGGACAATCCTCAAGTTACGGAACCAATCAAGAAAATTCAAACCATTCAATTTGTCCTTCTCAAGGACCGATCGCAATGAGAGTGTGCTAGTGTTTGCAGCCATAATATATCTACAACTATTAAATATGCATGTGAGTAAATTTACCAATTTTATATCAATCATTAAAAAGACTTTATTAAATGATATTCCCACTATTTTATTTCAAAATTAATAACCCTCGTTTATTAATTTCAGAAAAACTTTCTCAAAAGTATTTCTAGTAGGTTAAGGATCCATATTTCACTACCTCTTAAGTCAGCTTTGGCTTTACTCTTAAGATTATGGTTATTTAGGTAAGCAACATTTGCTAATTACATCATATGTAACTCCTAATATTTGGTGAACAACTCTTGTTCTAATCATCTTATGATTTATCCAATTTACTTGCCTCTAGGTTTCTAATCCTATTAGAGTAACCTAGTTAAGTCATTAACCATTTTTTTTAACCAACGAATATCACTTGTTTATTCTTCGCGTTTAACCAAGATAAATACTAGTACTTCGCTTTGGCAGAACCTACATAGTATTGATCGAGGCCTTAACGAGGGCAAAATTGGAAGGCTATGTTGACTTAATATTTTAGTAGAGGGATTTTATTAAGGTTGTTGCATCTCACCAATTATGGTCTACTTTAGCCCATTTAGTCTTCTAATCGATCTCATCAATTAATAGGGTTTATTATAATCAAGTTTTAATATATATAATTGGCATGCTTTAGACATCCATAGCATCTCATACATGAATAAATAAAGCAATAAATAAATGCATTAGTTATAGCCCATAAACTAAGGTGGTTCAACCCAAGCCAATGGGAAAACCAAAAAGAAACCTAAAGGTGTAAGCCATTTCACAAGCTATCAATCCACAATCATTGTCCCACCTTCCTTCTCGTTTGGCCCACAGCAACTCTTGCAAATTACAATATGCAGAAACTCGTTTTACATACGAGGGAATAAGATGAGAAGAGAAATACAAGAGAATAGTAGTAAGGCACGACATGCAGGCCGTATTTATAAAAAAAATACAACCTTTTATCGAATGGGTCATTGGGCTATAACTATGCATTTTAAACACCGTGCATGTCAAAAATAGCATACATAATTCAATGTTTTTTTGCTAAGGTGAATTATAAAATATCCTTTCAACCTTTTGTGGCCCATCAAGTTTATAAATTTCTTTTATTAACAAAACTTTTGCGGGGGTCTGAGGCGGTCGAAGGAAGTGGGCCGGAGCCGTCCTCAGATCCCCATCCCCGGGGGTGCAGAGGCGGAGCCCCCGCGTCATAGACCAGGGGTGCATGGGCGGAGCCCCCGCGGTACGAATCGCATACCCTAGTCAAATGAAACCTCACGATTTGATAACTTTTATCAACAGAATCGTGTTTTTAGGATTTTAATCCTTGAGGTTTCATATCGGAACAACCCTTGTTCCACTAGCCAGTTAACACTTACTGGAAACTATAAATACTACCGTCGCATTATTACAAATTTGTTAATAGTTAACAGTAATAACATAAAATTGAATAGGCCACAACACCATGATTAACATTTAATCAATTACCGAAAGGAACAGTTATCAGGTTATGCTTAAACGATTTAAACAATCGAAAATACAATAAGATCAAAACATGCATCTCATACAATTGCATCACCCAAGTATTTAAACCCGAGTTCGTATCACACAAGTGGCTCTGATACCACTGTTGGAATGTCGGTACCCCATGGCGCAGCAAAATAAAATTAGATCCGGCGATCCAAACTATGAATCCATGTGTGAGGAACGAATCGGGGTGAAATAAAGGTTTCGAAATTACCAAAACTTCAATCTGAGTAGACAGCGACGCCTTGGCAACAAGAGTTTTGATCTACTGTGGAATCAAGCCACAACCTTTTCCGATGTTGGCCTCTACGTAATCCACCAGGTTTGACTATGAACGGAAGAAATCTCCAAAACTGTTTTGGAGGTTTATTTGATTGACGCCTGCTAGACCTAACAAGCAATCACTTAGGGTTTTTCTTCTTTGCTTTGTCTCCTTTTAATACCTTTTATAATGGGTATCCTTGAAACACCCCAAACCCGGCCCACGAGCTTTGACCAAATTTGGTATGTTCCTCAAGTAAACCGGTTCAAAATTCTTTTGTTACTTAGGAAAAACTTGTATGATTTTTTTAAAAAATATTGTTTGGGTTGGGCTTGAGTTGAAAACAAATTTATCTTATGTTAAAACCTATTTATTTAAGGTGACAAAACATTTAGAGTTAATTTTAAAAAGGAATTTACTTAAACTTTAATTGATAAAAATCCATAAACATAATAAATAAAAGAAAAATAAAGTAAACCACAATGGCCTTATTATATCAATTATCCCAAAGTAAAACTTAAAAAACTTAAAATAAATTGAAAGTCCAAATCATAAATTTCTTGCTATGCATGGCCACCTTTAAGCTCCTGCCGACCCGGTCCATTACTGCTCATCACCTGAAAAATAATCCCCAAACGGGGTGAGTCAACAGACTCAATGTGTACACAACACTCAGTCATAATAGAATCAGGCATGCAAATGATAAACATTCAAATCATAGAATACAATTAATGATGCATTCCCAAACCCAAACCTAATTAACCATCCGCTACACACCACCCGTACCTGCCAGTCACACCGTGGGGACTACTAAGTCAACCCTCCATTCGCTACACACCATCGAAGGCAGTCGCTGCAGTCGACGTGCTCATCGCCCATATACGTTGTGTCATTAGACACTATAGTCAAATTTATACGTTGTGTCATTAGACACTATATTCAAATATTGTAACCGAAGTTACCAAAATTCCGCAATGTGACCGTAGTCAACATATTTCGTTGGTGAGACCGAAGTCAACACCTTCGTTGGTGAGACCGAAGTCAACACCTACTCTTCCCCTTTCACAAATATCCCGAATGCCCCAAATTATTTTTATAACATATTCAGCATACTTAAATTTCATTCATGTTACTGTTCACATGTTCAAATATATCATATTCATAATCCTATCAGAAGTAGGAAACGTACCTGGGTACTTTTACCACATTTGTGGTACTTAGCCACATTCTCATTCTTATGCACATTCATACATTAAAATAATTATTGCCATAATATATTGAAAGTTAGTGTGAGTACACACATTCTTAATAATACATTTAATTTAAACATAGCCATGAACCTATCAAAACTTAGGGTAGGGTACACACCTGATTTGCTTAACGAATTCCTTGAAATCCTGAAATCTGATCTACTGCCTTAGATCTCAAATTCCTACATTTGATTAATCACTTACTAATTTAATAAAAATCCATTCGGCCATAAATCCAAATCCTAGTAGGATTAGTATTCTTAAAACTTACCTTGAAATTCTCAAATCCCAAAATCCTTGTATCCCTCTGTCGAAATCCCTATAACTACATGTTAGATCAATTTCTAACATTTATTCACAACAAATAACCCTTAGCCGTATGTTAAATATGACTTACCTTAGATTCTTAAATCCCGAAATTCACCGAATAACTAGGGAACACGCGGCTTATGGTGTACCTTCGGGAAAAGAACTTCTCCTTCCTTGTAGTCGACACTTAGTAAATCCCGAAAGATCTCTTCGGCAACAGATATTAAGGGTATTAGAATCTTAATTTCGACAGCCTTAAAAGAAATAGAATGAGAATCTAGTTTGCTACAGTAGAAAATATTTTGGAAAACACTTTTGCTAAGTAAAAATTCTTAGTTGCCGAAAACCTTTCCAATTGATTGTTTAGTTAAACCTTACTTAGAATTTATTTGAAATTAGTTCAACCAAGTTATTATAAAATATCGAGTGCGCCCGATGGCACGATGAAAACATTTTCGTGTTAATTTGGAAAAACATGTGACTTTAATTTAATATTGATGATCATAGTTTAAAACAATTATTCGACATATGAAAAATAACAAAAGTAAGATATCAGGAGGCCTTATTACATCCAAATAAACTAAAAACCGGAAATAAGATTTATCATAACTAAAATTAAAGTTCATTTAATTTAAATCCACCGCATGGCCACCTCGAGTCAACCCGGCTCCACATCCGCGATCTACGTGTCACCTGAAAAATGTAAAGGAGAAGGTGAGTCACCAAGACTCAGTATGTAACCCTTCCCCCGTTTTAAAGACATTTTCATACACAACATATAACAATCAATATGCAGAATATTATGTACCCCCAACCTAGCCAACCAAACGCCACTGTCTACCCCGCTGTGGTACCAAACCACTGGTGGTGCCAAACCACTGGTGACATATAGTCACGATGTGTTACCAAAACACTGGTGTCCGTAGACACGAATCGATTGATGGGGCCAACCCATCGTGTGATACCAAATCACTGGCAGACGATCCCTTATCTCAAGTGGGGCCAACCCACGGTGGTGTTAACCACAGGGACGAGTCGCTATGAGGTGCCAAACCTCTGGAGGTACCAAACCTCTGGTGACCGTAGTCACGGTGTGTTACCAAAACACTGGTGCCCGTCGGCACGATTAATACTGCCCCCTCCACTCATCAATCCCACATTAGTCACATATGTATATGTTTCATGTCATCACATACTTAAATCTCATGTATCAATACATCATGATTCCCAAAAGCATCAAATAACAAATTCATATTAACAGGTACTTACCTGAATCACCATCTATACCGATATGGTATATTATCCAATGCTACATAAAATCAAGATAGCATTCACAACAATCAGCACATTTAACAAGTTATACGTGTGTAAGTACACACCTGTCACCACTGATTAGTCCTAAACCCCGTGAAGAGAAGTCGACCTCCCCTAGATCCACTTGCCCCTATATTCGGCCAACTGTCAAAGTTAGTACCCAAAGGCCTATTCGGCCAAACCCAAAATTTAAGAGGGTTCTCTTGTGGATTCCAAAACCTTACCCGAATGTCTTGAGTACTAGCCCTTTACTTCACCACCCTATAATCGGCACTTAACCAAGTTAGTAGCCTTCGGCTTAAATGGATATCAAAATAAAGAAAATCGATCTTACCACCTTACCCCAAAACCGATTGCTATAAGTTGAAGAACTCGATCTACCGCATACAAATCCCGTAGTTCCTAGATGGAGTCGATTTCAAAGGGAGTTAGTCTTCCCATCCAACCAAACAACAACCATAAGAGAGAAAAGAAATAGCCATACGGCTAGTACCCTTACTTACCCCAAACCGATTGGAAAAATACAGATAAGGGATCACCCTTACTTTTGATATTCGGCCAAAGATACACCAAATGGGAAAAAGAAAATCGGCACACCAAGGGAGAGGATTCGGCTTGAGTTGGGAGAAGAAGAGAATGAAGAAAGATATGGAATGAAGGTTTCAGCTAAGGATTTTGAGAGAAAGAAAATAGATGGGAGGGTTGAGACTTTCGGCAACTTGGTAAGATGGGAAAAAAAAACGAAACAAGTGATAGATTGATGCTTTTATAAGCATTCGACACCCCCCTAGCACCTTGCCGTCCACTCCTCTCCTACCAAGGAGTTCAAATTCGGCCAACACCTAAAAATCCTCTTGGCCACTTATTTTAATTTAATTCAAATAATTTTGAATTAATCCCCAAATAATCACTCAAAAATCCCCTATTAATCCAATTAATATCCTTATTTATCACTGATTATCCTAAGATAAAAATCTATTAATCCCCAAATAATCAAATGATCTCTTAATAATCCATTTAATAATATCCCTTATTATCTCCAGATTTAAGCAAATTAAACCAATTTAAAGTGCTCAAATTATCCCTTAATAATAATTAATAAAAGAAGGAAAAACTGAGGAAAAACTCCCTCCCTTGTGCCGTCCCATTAATGAGCAAAAAGAAGGATTGTTGTGACTCGAACCAAGGTTCTCCCTTGCTCCTTGGTGGCGTCACATGCAGTCCTCTAAGTGGCCTCACTTTTGCCACTTTACCAAGGGCTTTTTAGTGCCCAAAATCCTTCATTTATTCTTATAACACCCTTCTGCTAAGGCTCCCTGCCTTTAAAGTTAAAAACTGAAATTTTCTACTAAACCATGCCAACTCAAAGTCTTAATTAAGCTCTATTATTCCATCAATAACATCACAGCAGTTCATACATAAGGAAAAATAATTAAATTCCAAATAGCCCCATTTTTGGGATGTTACAATCCTTTTAATTGGGCCTTTTATAATTGGTATCCTTTTAATTGGGCCTTTTATAATTGGTATCCTTTTAATGTATTATAAGATTAAATAAATACAATAAAGTTTTTAACCAAAAATTATAATTACATTAATTATATCCGAAATTTATAATTACATTAATTATAATAAGGATTTCGGTAAACTATATTTATTTAAATTTATATATGAATCAAATTCATATATTAATAAAATTATGTTATCATTATGTGTACAACATCCTTGTACATATAATATGTTCAATATTTGATTGCCCAATTAAATTAATTCTTTAATTAATTTAATTTATGTGACAACCAAACACAATACCAACTATATTTTATTCCGTTCATTTCAACCATAGGGTGTGACCCTGTAGGTTCTTGCAACGTTAGCAGTAATACTAGAATGATTCTATTGTCACAGACAATGAGTGGCATCTAGCAATGCATTATTGCTACCTAAGTTACAAGAAATCATGATTCGACATAACCTTTTGTGATTAACCTTTCATGCATTAATCCTTAAGTCCTTTATCTCTGGAACGGATACAAGTCATGGGATAGTCACACTTGCAATGGGTTGGGTTATTATTCATTATTTATTGTTTACCATGTGATTATGATTGATACCTTATGTATGGGCCAGGGCCCATAATGTGTTTGTGGGCTCAGGTCGTTGTGTGCTTTGAGATTTATACACTGAGTCTTGGTGACTCACGCTTTCTTTTTCTCTACTTCTCCAGATGAGCAGTAGATCGTGGACATGGGAGCCGAGACGGACTCGAGGGGCCATCAAGTTTTTATTTCTACAAGTTATTTTCGGGATTTCTTTAAGTTTGTTTCATTTCATTTAGGGAATATTTATGTAATAAAGCCCCTAGTTTTTATTCAACTAAGCAGATTTCAATGTTCTGAAATTTATGAATTTATGACAAAGTTTATTTATACTTAATACTAATAATACAAAGGAGTTTATTTTTAAAATGTCATTTATCTATTTAAGTTAGGTCTAAATAACTTACGACTTCCAAAACCAACAAAGCAAAAGTTTTCAATGTACAACCCGTGACACGCCAGATCCCGGTCGAAACGTATGGGCCGGGTTGGGGGTGTTACACCCCTTGATGGAGTCCTTGTGTCAGCTGAAAAGAATCTCCCCAATGTCCATTGAGAACCATGAAATAAAAAACTATACGGATACAAGCCATGATCAAGGAAACCCATTCCGAACCGAATCTTATACGTAACATGATAGCCTCTAAAAATCCCACTCGACCCGATCGTTGGCCTTACTTATGTCCAGCTTGAGTGAAAAAGAGCCTACTACCCCATGACGCTTGTGTTTAAAAGAATGTAGCACCTCATAAGCGATAAGGAAGTTTTCAATGATAAAACGGCTAGGAACAAACGCACTTTGTGCCTCGCCAATACAGACAAACAAAACCTTTTTAAACTTGTTCATCAGAACTGTAGAAATGATATTGTACAGGACAAAACAAAGACTAATTGGGCGGAATTGTGACATTTGCGTAGGGTTGAGCACCTTGGGAAGGAAAATGAGATTTGTGGCATTGATAGCCTCCAAAAAAATTCCACTCGACCCGATCGTAGGCCTTACTTATGTCAGGCTTGAGTGAAAAAGAGCCTACTACCCCATGACGCTTGTGTTTAAAAGAATGTAGCACCTCATAAGCGATAAGGAAGTTTCCAGTGATAAAACGGCCAGGAACAAACGCACTTTGTGCCTCGTCAATACAGACAGACAAAACCTTTTTAAACCTGTTCATCAGAACTGTAGAAATGATCTTGTACAGGACAAAACAGAGACTAATTTGGCGGAATTGTGACATTTGCGAAGGGTTGTGCACCTTGGGAAGGAAAATGAGATTTGTGGCATTGATAGCCTCCAAAAAATCCCACTCGACCCAGTCGTAGGCCTTACTTATGTCAAGCTTGAGTGAAAAAGAGCCTACTACCCTATGACGCTTGTGTTTAAAAGAATGTAGCACCTCATAAGCGATAAGGAAGTTTCCAGTGATAAAACAGCCAGGAACAAACGCACTTTGTGCCTCGTCAATACAGACAGACAAAACCTTTTTAAACATGTTCATCAGAACTATGGAAATGATCTTGTACAAGACAAAATAGAGACTAATTGGGCGGAATTGTGACATTTGCGTAGGGTTGCGCACCTTGGTAAGGAAAATGAGATTTGTGGCATTGATATCAGAAAGAGGAAGCTCCCTTCGAAGCACCCCGTAAACAATAATCTATGGCATCAGTGCCAATGATATGCCAATATTTCTGAAAGAATAAAGCCGGGAATCCATCCCTGCCCAGGGCTTTCAAAAGTAGACATCCCGTTAATGGTTGACCTAATCTCCTGAAATGTAAAATCAGATAGCAAAACCCCATTCATCAAAGGAGTAATACACACCTCAATGCCCTTCAACAAATGATCAAAATTCTCCGATCTAGACGAAGTAAAAAAGCCTTAAAAATATCTAGTGGCAACCCCAAACATAGCATCCATGTCTAGACAAGTACGACCATCATCATCCACCAAAGAAGATACGGAGTTCAGATGCTTCCGAAAAGTGGCAAACTTGTGGTAAAACAATGTGATACGATCACCATAGCTCAACCAATTCACCCGTGCCCTTTGGCTCCAAAACAACTCCTCTCTATGAGCTTTCATATTGAGAGCCAATTTTACTTCAGTAATCTCGGCCAAGATGTCATCGGAGGGATCAGCCTGATGTAATCGTTCCAACCGAGCCGTAGCCTATTGAACAAATTAGTGCTTATGATTATGAAGTGTTAGGCCCTAAGTAGACAAAGCAACCCCTAATGAACCCAACCGAATCTGAATTGACCTTGTACCTGAAGTCCATACCCTCCTAATCTTGTATTCACAAGAAGGCTCAGACACCCAATGAGACTCAAAACGAAACATTGTATCCAGCCGTCTAGAAACAACCCCCGAAAGTGAAGCAACGACTGTAATAACCAAAGGACAATGATCAGAAACGGAATGAAGAGCATCAAAAACCCTCGAAGTAGGAAAGCGAACCCTCCACAAAAGAGTAACCACACAACCTTTTAGTCACTCCCGGATGTTAGTGTTCAAAAACTAACCCTGTTCCCAAGTGAACCAATGCCTCTCAAAACCCAGATCATGAAGCATACAATTATCCAAAACTGAACGAAAAGGCCTCCATCTGCCAATCATAGTGAAGGCTCCCCCTCGCTTCTCAAAGGCATCAGCAATCTCGTTGAAATCATCAGCTATCGTCTATGGCAAAACAGAATGTCTCCTTAAATCTCGAAGTAAACACTAGGAGTCAACTCTGTCCTATTCCAACGGAGACCCATAAAACCCCGTGAATATTCAACTTGACCCAGTAACATCATCAATAACAACCACATCAATATGGGGACCCAAATAACCTGTAACTGAACATAACAACCCGATTTCCAGCCCAACGAAAGTCCACCCCTACTAGCAAAATCTGGAATATCTATACCATAGAGAAAACCAAATCGACGACACACTCAATCCATCTACTGAGCGTCAAGTTTTGTCTCCATAAGAAAGAGCATTTGGGAATTGTATTTACGCAGCATATGCTACACACAACGAATGTTTCGTGGATTCTCCAAACACGAGCATTTCAACTGATCAGATTCATAATAATGGGCTGCCCTGCGTAGTAGAGCTAGCCGCATCAGAATTCGAAGGAGTTTGTGTCAAATCCAAATCTATAGTAACAACAGAGATTGTAGAAGAGAATCGAGCTCGTTTCTTCCTACCCAGACCAATCATAGGTGAGGAATGTTGTTGTGCGAATTCAGCCATGACTACACTCCGATCATTTGCATCCTTAAACCCAGCCAGAATTCCCTCAGAATAGGACTTATCTAAGGTGAGACCCAATGTATTACTAACTTCTTTCACAAAGGTTGAAGTAGAAACAGTCGAAAGATGCGTACCATGCAAACTAGAACCCTTGCCCAAATTCAATCCTCGTTCTTCTAGTGCAGGATGCAACCAAACACTAGGTTGGGGTTGTCGACGACGGGGTTGTGCACACAAAGAAATATCCCAACCCAAAGGGACATATTTCATACAAATAGTCAACCGAACAGCGCAGAAGCTTTCACTGTGTCCCAATTTCTCATAGAGGAATAAAAAAAACAGAAATTGTTCATATTGAAATTGGGCATAGACCTTCTGTTGAGAAGACAAAGCAAGACATTTCTTTTGCTTAAGAGGAATTCAGACATCCAATTTCACACGAACCCGCAAAGAGTGATGAGAACCAAAATTAAAATTGGTAGAATCAAATGCGAGAAAAGTCCTAAGGAAATTCCCAAATTGCCTAACCAGATCTTCATAATGGTATCTAAGAGACACATGATGAACATGCACCCAAAAATCAACAAAACAAAGGGCACTTGAAGAGGATCCTCCCCTAGAAATAGACGGTGGAACACAAGTAAATGATTATTAAAAGTCCAGGGACTACTCTAGATAACCCGTTCAATATCCATTTCTGAATAAAAATAAAATAGAAACCATTTTTTGCACAAATAAAAAATTGTGATACCCCAAATTAGGTGCCATAGATTTGCCATAGTCATTCGCATCGCTTCAAAATGGATTACACTGGCTGTGAGGAAACAGCCAACGAGACAAAACTCAAACCCAAACCTAACATCAGAACCCTCAGGGGTCACTGGCTATGCCTCATCTTCATCATCACGAAGTAACAAGCCTGCAATATCATCCTCCATTGATGAAATCAATGAAAAACGACATTGTTATTGTGCAATAAAATGAAAAACCTGTCTAAAAACAAACAAACCCAGCAAAAGACAAAGAAAATGAAAACCACGTGCCAGAAGGCAGACAACTAACTTTTTCCTTTTTAATAAAATATTAGATAAACAATCATTGTTGAGTATGATGTAAAGGAACCAAAAACATGTTGAATCAAAGATACAAGTGAATGCTTGCCCACATCATTTAATATTAAAAGAATTAAAAATGACTAAAAAGTATGATGGAAGTCAAATTCCGATAAAAAAATACCAATTTAAATATTAAATTTGAACTCATGTATCAAAAAAATATATTTATTGTTATAATTATTATTTATAATAAATTTATAGAAAATATTGATATGAATTTTAGAACATTTATCATTTGAATATGTTTCCTTTTTTGTGAATAGTTGGTTTCAATATAATACTTGAGTTAAAGATGTAAATTCATGGTGTGAATTCAAATATTTGCAAATATCTGATTTTATAGAATTAAGTTTTGTTAATTTGGATAATATTTAAATTGTATGTGATGTCCATCAAGATCTAGATAAGTTTTGATGTACTTAAAACTTTAATAGTAATTAGAAGTAGAGTTCTATTTCATTTATACTTTTTATGTCTATAAATATAAACTTTAGAGAAGCATTGTAGATAATTCCGATTGATCAATAAAATACACTCTTTCTTTTGCTCTCTCATTCTATTTGTTCTTTACTCTTTGTTTATTTATTTTATAACACGTTACCAGCACGATTCTCTTTTAATTGTTTTTCTCCATAAGTCACAAAAATATCCCAAAATTTACTATAGTCGATTGTCTCCTAGAGTTGCTACTATTTCAATTGAGGCATGCGCACTATGGGTAATCATTACAGCCTTTAATCACTCAGCCAGGGTGATAACAATGATGTTAAAGAATCTCAAGTATATTTTACTATGATTTATTTGTTAATCATGTCTGTTATAATTGGAGACTAATCATGACAACATGAATAGATAGATTTTAATTTGAAATCCACGTATGTTTGCGATGGTGATTATGAAATAAAGAATCAATGAGGGCGTCTAGAAGTCTGCCCTACTAAATTTGTTGAATTCCCTGAAGTGAATGCAAATATAAAGAAAATAAAATATATAATCATGGAGCACTAAAAGTGGGAACATAGTAATAAATAAGAAAACAATGAAAGTTCTCAAGATAACTCTTCAAAGGGTAAAGATAACTTATGTTATCAATGTGATATGAAAGATTATTGGTTACATATGTGGCGTATGCTAAAATATTTTGTTTTTATTAATATTCTTTAAGAAAGGATATGAGAATGTAGTAATGAATTCTATCATTATAGATAGAAAATATTTATCTTATTTGGTATTGAAACAAATAAATATCATTCCAATATTTGATAGTACAAAGTTAGTTGAAAGCTCCAGAAGAGCTAATACATTAATATCTTGTGATGGTTAATCCATTGGTTTTAAAATATATTCATTATAATGGATATCATATTGAGATTGTAAATAAAGAAAATGTTATATTTCATATGAATCACTATTGCTATAAATATCTTCTTTGAAAAAATGAGAAAAAAAAGGAGGATCAAGTTATTGATTACTCTTGTTATTAAATTGAATTGACTATAACTATCTTTGTGATCTTGTTTTGTCATCATCCCTGTTAAGGGATTGAAAGCAAATTTTTTTTCACTGTGAATGATCTACTTATGAGCAATAGAATATGATAATTCTATCTAAAACTCTTTATGGTTGGATGCACCTGAAGTTGCAAGTTTTTTTTAAAAAAAACTGTAAGTATAACTCTACAGTATTCAAAATAAGTTCTCAACTAAAATTACGTGGAAAAATATTACTGATGAGAACTTGAAAGAGAGAAAACTTATTATGAAAAGTCATTGGTTATGTAACTGTTGTACACTTGGGAAATAAAATTCACTCTCAAAATTTGCTATTAATAGATTTTGATTGGATTCAAAGTCTACTACTAGAGTTTATTTTGTTGACTTAGTGGCATTATAAACTTCACATTGATTTAGACATTTCCAGTAGTAAATGTCACAATATTACTTATATATGGATACAAAGTAAAAGAAGTGACGGCAAAATTATCAATTTGTCACAATTTATATTGACATTATTAGTACAATTGAAATGCATGTTAAAGTAAACCAGAATTTTACTGATACAAATGTATTTACTACTTGGTTTGACCAGTTAGACCATCTTGGATTATATATGATGCGAAAATTAATTGAGAATTCATATAGACATTCATTAAAGAACTAGAAGATTCTTTAATTTAAAGAATTCTCATTTTTTGTTTGTTTTCAATGAAAATTGCTTATTAGAAACTCACTAGCTAAAGTTGAGATTGAATGTCTTACATTTCTGAAATGAATATAGGCTCCTTCATCCACCGTGTGGATGGTTTTGATATTATATGATTTTAGTAGATTGATTTAGAAAATAATCACGTATTTGTTATCAACTTGCAACGTGTTGTTTACAAGATTACTTGTTTAAATAATTAATTTCAAATCATGCAATTAAGACAATTCATCTTGTTAACACTAATGAGTTTATATCTCAGTCTTTTATTAATTGAGTTTGAAAAACTTTTGTAAAAGTTTGTTATTTATGCGCATAATGGTTTAGAGAAATTATTGATTGAACATCTTTGATTAATATTTAAACCATTACTTATGAGAACTAAACTTCCTATTTCAACATGAGATTATGTTGATTTACGTGTTATACGCATCAAGCCAATAAGTTATAAATACTCTTCATTACAATTAGTTTTTGGTAAAGAGCTAAATATTTCCCATCTTTAAACTTTTTTATGTGCGTATATATTCCAATTGATCCACCACAACACACAAAGATGAGTGAATTCTCAAAGAAATTTGGGAATATATATATTAATTGTATTATTATATGTTTCAAATATTTTGGAGATTCAATTATGACATGATTTGTGATTACTATTTTGATTCGATAGTTTTCCCGACATTAGGGGGAGAGAAATAATAACTTGTAATGAGTTAGGGGGGAGAGTAATTTGGACTAGAAGTTCAACAAGGACAACTCATTACAAGTTCCAAATATGAAAATTCTCATAAAATAAAATAATAAATCTAGATGGTCGTATAGTCAAGGTGGGTACTCTAGATGTAACACCCCAAACCCGGCCTAGAAGTTAGGCCCAAATCTGGCGTGTCACATTGAAGAGTTTTTCAAAAACAATGCTTTCATTAGAAACCCTTCTTCAAGAATTTAAAACTTTCTGCCATGTAAAACCTCAGATTTCATTTGCTTATCTTCAAAACGTAGTTTATTAAAGCCATTCTCTTGTAAAACATTATTATCTTTAAAGCCTTGTTTGATGCATAAGCTTAATTTAAAACAGTTGTGGAAACGTGATCTTTTGAAAAACAGTAGTTACTTTGGAAAAACCCGTGTTTAATAGACTAGCAGTTTGTAATCTAAAGAAACACCAAATAAGAGTTAAAACAAAAAAAAAAAACCAATGGCCTTATTACAAAATTATTAACCCAATAATTTAAAATAACTAAATTAAACTAAAATCGCTAAGTTTAATCTTTAAACCATATCTGACGTGTGGCCACCTCCGAGTCCTCCGCAGCTCCAAATCCTCTAAGGCTGGGGATTACCTGCACAGTTAAAAGAAATGGTGAGTTACGAGAACTCAGTGTATAATCCCCTATACGGTCACGATTTGGGCCTGAGCCCTTACGGTATCGGTCTGGGCCGAAGCCCTATTTGGTAGCAAGCTGGGCCAAAGCCCCAAATCAAAATAATGCAATGGATATGAACCCACCCCAATCCTACCAGCCGACTAACTCTCCACCCGTACCAACCAATCGCACCATGTGGGGACTATGTCAACCCACTCCGCCAATCCACACTAATATTGCAGTCAAGCTGCTAATTACGATATATATGGGGCTCTTAAGCCTTCAATAGCGGTATTATACTTGACACAGAGCCATCAGTAACTGTATTATGTTTGGCACATAGCCATCAGTGACAATAATATAATCGGCACACAGCCTTGGGTAAATATGATCGACACAGAGTCATCGATATCTGTTAGGCATATAGCCCCGGGTAAATACGATTGGCACAAAACCTTAATCAAGATTGCACAGAGTCAAGCTCTCCAATAATGCAGCCTTGCTGCTAATAACGGTATATGTGGCTGAGCCACTAAAACGGTATGTGGCGATGCCACTCAAACAGTATGTGGCAGAGCCACCAGAACGGTATGTGGCAGAGCCACTAAAATGGTAATTCCTCCAATCATCAAACCCAACCCATGCAACATGTCGTGTATGTCATGCTCAATCATTACACGTGTATGCAAAATGGCCATGCTTAGTAACAGTCATTTTAACACATATTAACAGCAAATCAGACACACGCCCACAGTCAAGTCAGTTAAAACCCAGTCATACAATCACAGTCAAATCGATCAAACCACAAGTCAATTATTTACCCACAAGGGCAAATCAGTCATTTTACCCTATAAGGGTATTCCGATAATCCTACCCTACAAGGGTAATTCGGTA
Source organism: Gossypium australe (assembly GCA_005393395.2). NCBI lineage: Eukaryota > Viridiplantae > Streptophyta > Magnoliopsida > Malvales > Malvaceae > Gossypium > Gossypium australe. The sequence goes on from CM016615.1 coordinate 83,560,606, forward strand.
ATTCTACTCATAACTAATCCATGTATGTAGTGCATCTCAAACATAATCAATCATACAATTAACACATATAACACTAGTACTACCACGAAGGTACAACCGTCATTTAATCGGTTAGGGGTAAAACGGCCATTTTGCCCCGTAAGGGCATCTTGGTACTTTTACCCATCGAGGGTATTTCGGTAACTTTATCCATATAGGGTATTTCGGTAACTTTACCCTTAGAGGGTATTTCGGTAACTTTACTCATAGAGGGTATTTCGGCAACTTCGCTCATAGAGGGTATTTCGATATCTTTACCCATAGAGGGTATTTTAGTAATTTCACAAACCGGGGGTATTTCGATAATTTTGTAAACTAAGGGTATTTTAGTAATTTTGCAAACTAGGGGTATTTCGGTAATTTTACAAACTGGGGGTATTTCGGTAATTTTCCAAACTGAGGGTATTTCGATAATTTTACAAACTAAGGGTATTTTGGTAATTTAACAAATCGGGGGTATTTTAGTAATTTCACAAATCAAGATATTCTAAACAGAGATAACGATGCGAATGGTCCTAGGGCCCATTCTCGGCCCAAATGGGCCAAACGCTCGTGTGGTCCATTTAGCCCAAATCTAGCCACAGATATGAGATTCACATAGTCCAATACAATATCTACTACACAATCATACAATTTATTCATATGGGCCCACTTGGCCCAAGGCTGCCTAGACTCATGAGAACACTCATGAGGGCCTCAACTATCGCGTCGAAGCTCCCACATGTGCGTTGGCACGCTCGTGTGGCTACCACCGCCGTGTGATCGGCATTTTGGCATTTTCCGCTCTACAGCTAGAGTAGGCGAAATACACACCTGATAGGATTCTGGAGTTGATCCACGCTCTGAACACTCCTATGCCCAAACGCCAACCCAGGTATGCTTACTCTCCTCATAGATTGCTCTATTTAAAGTTAGCTTCTCACCTTCCCTCTTGCTAGCTTCCCGATGTGGGATCCTTCCTTCAGCAAAGTTTAATTCCAACAGAAACTCTGGTCTCCCAACTTAGCAAAATAAATATCCCTTTTTGCTTGCGATGGGATTCAAACTCAGGCTCTCCTGTAACTTAATCCACGCCACTAGCCATTAGGCCACAAGCTCCTCTTGTGTCTAAAATCATGCGCAACTAAATATAAGTCTATGAGCCAAAGTCTAAGTTCACTTAAAAATAAATCAAAATGAAATGCAAGCGCCAAGACTTGAACCTTGGACCCCTTGCTTCCTCTATGGCGTCTGTAACACCCCTAATCGTATCCATCACTGGAATGGGGTTACGAGGCATTACCAATCATAAAACAATTCAGAACAGACTTTCTTTATAAGGTTAATCATTTAATTTTTTTTTCATATATGCATTTCATTTCACATACTTATCAAATATGTATACTTTAACTTTAATGACATTTGAATAATTCAAATATAAAATATTTTAATTATCAAACAAATGTCATTTGCATACTTTATACGATCAAACATACATTATTACCGTTCATATAAGTGAAATATTCCATAGTAACATTTGTTTGCCTTATTACTACATTTGCATAACATGAATAAATATTATATAATTCATTTAGCATATGCTAAAATATATCATCAACTTAACTAATTAAATCACTCAAATAGATTATCCAAAATGTTCAAATAATGTACCATCTGGAAACGATACATAAACATATTCATTTCATGTCTATTCAGCAACAGAGATCTACTAGTACATATTAATTGATTTCCAAATAATTATCCAATCCAAATGGCCATACCTATCATCATCTTATAACTTAGGCATACTCCAATGTATCACATATTCTTGACATACATTTTACTAATTAATGCATTACATATTATAACTCAAACACAAACATCATTTACTTCACAAGAATAAATCAATAACCAAATATAAACATATATCCCATATGCAAGTCTTATCTACTATGTAATGAACATATCAAAATAAACTTTTTCTATATTCGAACATAACCTATTATCCTTTAGTACCAATTCATGAATAACATCTTAACCAAATTAACAACCAAATTCACTCATACTTTTATCTATCCATATATCATAACCGAATCAACCAAATGCACACATCCAAAATTACTAACCAGGTTCAATGCACAAAATAGATATCATGAATACCATTCATTCAAAACATATAGCATAATAACCAAATGAACGTAAGCCATAATCAAACAAAGCCATAATAAAGCATTGAAGTTAGGCCATTTTCGCATGGCTTAATTTATACAAAACCAAAATCCAACATTTCAAATTTCAATCTAGCCTATACATGCCATAGGTTCGAAAATTTAGCTTATAAAATACCGAAGACAGTCGATAGTGTGATAGACTTTGACGGTGATCCCGAGCTCGTAACTTGACTCCAAAATCTAATGAATAAAGCAAACAAACACATACAATAAGCTATCATAGCTTAGTAAGTTATAAGCAATTACTTAACAATAATGCATTATATCATTATATTAGTAAGGCCAATTTAATATAATCACAATCGAGGTTTAAAACCATAACTATAATTTATTTCACCATTCATAAACTTTCACATTTCATAGCCTTAAGGCCAAACACTCACACATTCAATAGTAGATTTCACATCGATCTATAAATTACTTTCCCATCTCAAAACAAATACATATACATTTATACAAGTATACATATAGATCGCATTTTCTTAATTTCATATGCATATATCACTTACCGAATTTATACTTGCATTTCAAACCCATAAAAATCACATATTAATATGTATAATACATAATTTCATTTCCACAGCTAATACTTACTTTATTATCCAAAAGATGATCTACCATCACATACTTGATCATTTTATCTCGTTCATCACATTCATTAACTGATACTCTTAAAGGATCAGCAAACCCGCACACTCAGTGCCAAAACCTTGTAACATATCGCACACTTAGTGCCGTCACATTAACATCTCACACACTTAGTGCTAAATCCTTGTAACGTATCGCACACTTAGTGCCGTCACATTAACATCTCGCACACTTAGTGCCAAATCCTTGTAACGTATCGCACACTTAGTGCCGTCACATTTAACATCTCGCACACTTAGTGCTATATTTCATATTATCATTTCCGTACATCAATTTCGCATATTACAAATCAGCATATAAATCTCATGTTTATATATAATAAACAACACATATATGCTTATAAACTTACCAAATTCAATCTTTGAGATTAAAATTACTCGCACACTTAGTGATCATTAACCGATTTCTCACACTTAATGCTCAGAAATTCAATTAGCACACTTAGTGCTAAATGACCGATTTTGCACATATAGTACTCGGTATCAAATTTGCACATTTAGTGCCTATCTCAAACTTGCTACTCATTCATATATATATATATATATATATATATATATATATATATAAAGCTTAAACCTCCACATTATATATATATATATATATATACGTATTAACTTATTCATCTCTCGAATCAATATCACATTCGACAAAAGCACATATAAATTCATATTTTTCATACCACCATATATATATATATATATATATATATATATATATATAACATTTATCTACAATTAAACACGTCTATTTGCCTACAAACTTACCTTGGACGATGTAAAACGGAACGAGACGACTAGTCAACAACTTTCATTTTTCCCCAATCCAAGTCCGATTTCTTTTGTTCTTGATCTATATAGTTTCAAATTAACCCCATTTAAACACAATTTCATTCAATTTAATCCAACAACACATAAATGGGAAAATCACCATTTTATCCCTGATATTTCATAATTTTACAAATTAGTCCTAATTGCACAAAATACAAAATACACAAAATCTCACCACATCTTAGTTAGGCTGAATCATCCTTATGCCCATACTAATCCATATATTTCATTTATTTTTCCTTTTAGCCCTTCAATTTATTATTTTTGCAATTTGGGCCTAATAATTCAAAATCATCAAAAACTCCAATACAAAACATATTAATCCCAAACATATCTTTCATAATTTATCATCAAACATCACAAAACACAAATATTCATCAATGACATAACTCAAAATATTCACCAAAATCAAAAATTCAAGCATGGGTCGGGTAGTACTCGAAGTAACGATTTCAAAAACATAAAAATTATCAAAAACTGAACAAAACACATACCCGAATCAAGCTTCCAAAGATGCAAAAAATTCAAAGCTTTCAAAGCTTTATTTTCTTCTTTAGTTTCGACCAAGAAAGATGAATGCATGGCCATTTTTTTTGTTTTTGTTTTATTTTATTTAATGTTATTTTCTTTTTTTATTATTTTAACTTTAACATAATAATATGACAATTCACCTAACCTTGTCCAATATTGTCTACCACTATTATAAATGGTATAATTGACATGAAAGTGCTCCACATTTCCATTTAATTGCCATTAGACACTTTTAACAATTAGAAAGTCACTTTTACATTTTATGCGATTTAGTCATTTTTAACAAATTAACTAATCAATCAATAAAATTTTCACACGAAATTTTCACACATGTAACACCCCAAACCCGGCCCAAACACTACAACCGGATCTGGTATGTCACTAAGGAAATTTTACAAAAAAATGTAGCACTTTGGAAGACAATAATCAGGATTAAATGTTTATACCGAAAACTTAATAATTTATTAAGTCATATAAGATATAAAGTTATAAATTGTCTTGGTGAATTTTTTTAAAATAAAAACCGAAATTTTATACATGTCCCAACTTAATTTTAAACATCAAATTTAACTGCCCAGTAATAAAAGCCCAACATAATATAAAGCATAAATGATAGTCTAGTGGCCCAAGGCCTTATTACAACGAAATTTAAAATCCACTTAAAATAAATTTCTTAAAAATAAATAAATAAAGTCTTTTTCCTGAATCCTCAGTACTCTATCGCATGGCCACCTTGCTCTCCTCTCCAGCCCGGTCCGATGCACTAAGTGGTACCTGAAATGGTTAAAATAATAGGGTGAGTCGCGAAACTCAGTGTGCAACCCTCGTGCACCATCAGATTGGGCCTTAGCCCACAGATCAGAATATAGAACATAACATAGAAGATAACATACATAAAACCCAACCCAATCCTATGTTTCCATCCGCTACACACCACCCTTACTTGCCAACCACACCATTGGGGATTTCTACAATCAACCCACACCGCTACACACCACCCTTACATGATTGGGCCCTAGGTTTCCATTCGCTAGACACCACCCTTACCTGCCAATCACACCATTGGGGATTTCTACAATCAACCCACACCGCTATACACCATCGATAGTAGTCATGCTGCAGTTAGCTGCTCATCGTCAAAGTTGTGACAGAGTCACCAGGCTGAAATGGCAGAAGCCACCAGAAACAGAGTTGTGACAGAGTCACCAGGCTGAAATGGCATAAGCCACCAGAACATATCACTTCCCCTTTCATCAATCACCCAACCCCGAGCATACATAGAAATCGACATATAAAACATATCGTTCTTTTTAACAGAAACATTCACTGAGGAATGGCAGAAATCACTAACCTGATATTTATCCTTTACCCTCCTCGGGTTTTCAAACGTTATGCCGGGATTTCGGCATTTAATAGAGTATAGCAGATTTATTACATATATATAAATTAACATTCAATCTAATGGTGTGAGAAGTTACACACCTGATTAATGTCGATACCCTTGCTAAACCGATCTACCACTTTGCTCAAAAAGCAGGAAAGATGTGAAAAAAGGGCCTCTCCTACAATCGGCCAGGGGTTAATAAATACCTAAATTTACACGTTGAAACTAATAGATCTTCTTACCTTGAAATCCCGAAAGTAACACGATTCAAGTGTTACCGAACTAAATCTTAGAGATCTATGCGAATGGCCCCACTTCAGATTCCGGAATGCCAAAAATAAGAGAAAAACAATAGATTAGTCACTCCATAGCCATTCGACTAGGGACTTTGAAAAGCCGGAAAAGATTTGGATCTCAAAAATCGATACTTACCTAAAATTCCCTTCAAATTTTGGCACAAGCAGACTCCACTGAAGAAGATCGGGCAACTTCAGGAGGTGAGATCCTAGGGGTTTCAGCTTTTGGAAGAACAAAGAATTTGAAGAGATAAGCAAGGAATGGATAGATAGATTTGGCCAAAGAAAAGAGAAAAAGAAAGGTGGGGTTTCGACAATTGAGATCTAAGAAGTTTTGGTTTCTGTCAGAAAAAGAAAAGAGAAGAGAGAGTTCAAGTTTACCGAAAATAAAAGAGAAATCTTGAGAGAACTTTCAGAGAACATAATGAAGAACTCGGCACACCCCCTTAGACTATACTAAATCGATTCCTCCCCTTCACAGAGTTTGATTTTCGGCCAACTCAAGCCTCCTGGATGAGCTCTCATCTTTTCCCTTATCTTGATCTATTATCTCCTCAAAAATAGCCTTTATCTGCTTCTTATCCACATAAAATAAATCCCTAAACAATAGCCTTGTGCCGTCCCCCTTACTCTTTTAAGTGCCGAAATTTAGCCCTATAACTTGGGCTTCAAGCTGCCAAAATTTGGGCCCTCCTCATGCACTTGTGACGCCACTTATAGCTCCCCTTTACTATGCCCCTAGTTGCTGGGCCACAAGCCCAATATGTCAATTAAACTACTAAAACTTTAATTTAAGCCCCTAAAGTGTTTAAACAAGATATTTAATCAAAGCCTCAGCCCAAACCTGGCCCCATTTGTACCTCAAATCCCTAAATTAATATTTTAAGCACAAAATGCACAAGCCTATAAATTCAGGATGTTACAACACATATCAAATATCATGCTGTAAACACCGAAAGTGATATTAATATATATATATTAACTCGGATTTGTGGTTCCGAAACCACTATTCCAACTAGGGTCTAAACCAGGCTGTTACAACGTCACCTCATTGTCTCCCATGTGGCGCTATTTGCCACTAGACCACAACTCCTTTTGTGTCATTTTTCTCCACATTTTATTCTTAAAGCCTACTTACTAACTCCCAGGGTTTTATTCACCTAAAACCAGAATTTTCCTAAAGCCCAAGTTTGATCCCGGGACTTCATGGAAGCCCCCTAACCTTCCAAAATCACTCACCTAATAGGTCCAACTTGCATTAGTGCCGTTCTCTTGTTCTCAAAAATTTTAAACGCTTCCAAGCCCAAGGCCTAATAGGCCTAATTCTACTAGGCCCAAATTCGGATCTTTACAAATCTACCCCCTTAAAGAAATTTTGTCCTCGAAATTTCTAACTATATAATAGCAGCACAACACAGGTTACACCACTATGCTTCCGCTGTGCACTCTCATCCCAATAACACTACAACACTTCTAACTTAATCTTGAAACCTCTTACACCCAATCAACCATCTAGCCACAGAAACAAACTGTTATTTATCACACATGCATACAACTTCTATATTCAAACATCACATCCAAACAAAATGCACACAGAATAAATACAAAAAAATACAGTCATTTCAGCATATAACAAAGTATAGTGTCAAGAAACTTACGGATTTGGTGCCGGAGACTCGGTGTGCCACACTTTCAGTAACACTTTCACTTCCCAAGTTAAAAATTTAAACACTTAAGGAAAAATTTCAAAACCCATTCTACAGCCGAGTTTTGCAACCGGGCTCTGATACCACTAAATGTAAAACCCCAAACCCGGCCTAGAAGTTAGGCCCAAATTTGGCATGTCACATTGAAGAGTTTTTCAAAAACCATGCTTTCATTAGAAACCCTTCTTCCAGAATTTAAAACTTTCTGCCATGTAAAACCTTAGATTTCTTTGCTTATCTTCAAAATGCAGTTTATTAAAGCTATTCTCTTGTAAAACATTATTATCTTTAAAGCCTTGTTTGATGCAGAAGCTTAATTTAAAACAGCTATGGAAACATGATCTTTTGAAAAACAGTAGTTACTTTAGAAAAATCCGTGTTTAATAGACTAGTAGTTTGTAATCTAAAGAAACACCAAATAAGAGTTAAAAAAAAAACAAACCAATGGCCTTATTACAAAATTATTAACCCAATAATTTAAAATAACTAAATTAAACTAAAATTGCTAAGTTTAATCTTTAAACCATATCTGACGTGTGGCCACCTCCGAGTCCTCCGCAGCTCCAAATCCTCTAAGGCTGGGGATTACCTGCACAGTTAAAAGAAATGGTGAGTTACGAGAACTCAGTGTATAATCCCCTATACGGTCACGATTTGGGCCTGAGCCCTTACGGTATCGGTCTGGGCCAAAGCCCTATTTGGTAGCAAGCTGGGCCAAAGCCCCAAATCAAAATAATGCAATGGATATGAACCCACCCCAATCCTACCAGCCGACTAACTCTCCACCCGTACCAACCAATCACACCATGTGGGGACTATGTCAACCCACTCCGCCAATCCACACTAATATTGCAGTCAAGCTGCTAATTACGATATATATGGGGCTCTTAAGCCTTCAATAGCGGTATTATACTTGACACAGAGCCATCAGTAACTGTATTATGTTTGGCACATAGCCATCAGTGACAATAATATAATCGACACACAGCCTTGGGTAAATATGATCGACACAGAGTCATCGATATCTGTTAGGCATATAGCCCCGGGTAAATACGATTGGCACAAAACCTTAATCAAGATTGCACAGAGTCAAGCTCTCCAATAATGCAGCCTTGCTGCTAATAACGGTATATGTGGCTGAGCCACTAAAACGGTATGTGGCGATGCCACTCAAACAGTATGTGGCAGAGCCACCAGAACGGTATGTGGCAGAGCCACTAAAATGGTAATTCCTCCAATCATCAAACCCAACCCATGCAACATGTCGTGCATGTCATGCTCAATCATTATACGTGTATGCAAAATGGCCATGCTTAGTAACAGTCATTCCAACACATATTAACAGTAAATCAGACACACGCCTAAAGTCAAGTCTGTTAAAACACAGTCATACAATCACAGTCAAATCGGTCAAATCATAGCACAAGTCAATCATTTACCCACAAGGGCAAATCAGTCATTTTACCCTATAAGGGTATTCCGATAATCCTACCCTACAGGGGTAATTCGGTAATTCTACTCATAACTAATCCATGTATGCAGTGCATCTCAAACATAATCAATCATACAATTAACACATACAACACTAGTACTACCACGAGGGTACAACAGTCATTTAATCGGTTAGGGGTAAAATGGTCATTTTGTCTTGTAAGGGCATTTCGGTACTTTTACCCGTCGAGGGTATTTCGGTAACTTTTTCAGTAACTTTACCCATAGAGGGTATTTCGACAACTTTACCCTTAGAGGGTATTTCGGTAACTTTACCCATAGAGGGTATTTCGGTAACTTTACCCATAGAGGGTATTTTATTAATTTCGCAAACCGGGGGTATTTCGATAATTTTGTAAACCAAAGGTTCAGTAATTTTGCAAACTTGGGGTATTTCGATAATTTTGTAAACCGGGGGTATTTTGGTAATTTCGCCAACTGGGGGTATTTCAGTAATTTTCCAAACTGAGGGTATTTTAGTAATTTTGCAAATTAGGGGTACTTTGGTAATTTCAAAAATCGAGGGTATTTCGTAATTTTGTAAACCAAGGGTATTTTGGTAGTTTTACAAATCGGGGTATTTTAGTAATTTCACAAATCAAGATATTCTAAACAGAGATAACGATGCGAATGGGCTCATGTGGCCCATTTAGCCCAAATTTAGCCACAGATATGAGATTCACATAGCCCAATACAATATCTACTACACAATCATACAATTTATTCATATGGGCCCACGGGCCATTGGGCCCACTTGGCCCAAGGCAACCTGGACTCATGAGAACACTCATGAGGGCCTCAACTATCGTGTCGAAGCTCCCACACGTGCGCTCGCACGCTCGTGTGGCTACCACCGTCGTGTGACCGATATTTCGGCATTTGCCGCTCTACAGCTAGAATAGGGCGAAATACACACCTGATAGGATTCTGGAGTTGATCCGCGCTCCGAACACTCCTATACCCAAACGCTAACCCAGGTATGCTTACTCTCCTTATAGATTGCTCTTTTTAAAGCCAACTTCTCACCTTTCCTCTTGCTAGCTTCCCGATGTGGGATCCTTCCTTCAGCAGAGTTTAATTCCAACACAAACTCTGGCCGTCCCAACTTAGCAAAATAAATATCCCATTTTTCTTGCGATGGGATTGGAACTCAGGCTCCCCTGTAACTTAATCCACGTTGCTAGCCACTAGGCCACAAGCTCCTCTTATGTCTAAATTCATGCGCAACTAAATATAAGTTTATGAGCCAAAGTCTAAGTTCACTTAAAAATAAATCAAAATGAAATGCAAGTGCCAAGACTTGAACCTTGGACCCCTTGCTTCCTCTATGGTGTCACCTCCTTGTCTCCCATGTGGCGCCATTTTCCACTAGACCACAACTCCTTTTGTGTCATTTTTCTCCACATTTTATTCTTAAAGCCTACTTACTAACTCCCAGGGTTTTATTCACCTAAAACTAGAATTTTCCTACAGCCCAAGTTTGATCCCGAGACTTCATGGAAGCCCCCTAACCTTCCAAAATCACTCACCTAATAGGTCCAACTTGCATTAGTGCCGTTCTCTTGTTCTCAAAAATTTTAAACACTTCCAAGCCCAAGGCCCAATAGGCCCAATTCTACTAGGCCCAAATTCGGGTCGTTACACTAGAAGAGACCCAATACATAACTAATGAGTAAAACTTCAAAAGAGATTCAGGTACCTGAAATTGAAGATTTAAATATTAAATATAAATAAATCTTAATAAGTTATGTCAATTTGAGAAAATGTCGAACAAATAGTAAAAGTGGTCGACAATGGTTTTGCATGCAATTTTGTTGTTGAAATAATGAAATAAAAGGAGGGTCTTGAATAAATCTATTGAGAAATATAGATATGGTATAAATTGGTACAAACGGAATAAAATATCTAAAGGTATAAAGCTAATGAGAGTACAAATGAAGTAGTTGTGCAAAAAAATGGAATAAAATATGAAGCTTTTGCTAAGTCTTGGCATTGATTATAAAAAGACATAATATTGTTTTGTTGTGGATATAATAATCTTTAGATATATTATGAAACTAATGATTCATAAAAGATTTAACTTACGTCTAGTGGCTATTGTTACAACCTTTTATGAATCACTATACAGTAAAGTTTATATTAAAATCTTTGAAGGATTTAGAATGCCTGAAGCATATTGAAATTATCGGGAAATTTTCATTTATATGAATTGAAATAGTTGAACATATGTGATAAATTTATCTTAGTCAATAGTAGTTGAAAAAGGATTATAAAATGATCAAAAATACCTATTTGTATTTTTATAGAGGGATAATGATTAAAGTTTGTTATGATTGTAACACCTCAAACCCGGCCTAGACGTTATGACCGAATCTAGCATGTCACATAAAAGGGTATAACGGTCATCTTGTCCCCTAAGGGTATAATGGTAATTTTCACCCCTTTGGGGGGTATTTCGATAATTTTACCCATCGAGGGTATTTCGGTAATTTCACCCATTGAGGGTATTTCGGTAATTCACCCACTAAAGGCATTTCAGTAATTTTACCCACCAAGGGTATTTCGGTAATTTACCCTCTAGGGGTATTTCGGTAATTCTACCCTACAGGGGTATTTCGATAATTTCACAATCAAGAGGTATTTCAGTAATTTGTAAACTAGGGTATTTCAGTAATTTGTAAACCAAAGGCATTTTAGTAATTTTGTAAACCAAGGGTATTTCAGTAATTTTGTAAACCAAGGGCATTTTAGTAATTTTGTAAACCAAGGTATTCTAAACAGAGATAACGATGCGAATGGGCCTAAGGCCCATTCTCGGCCCAAAAGGGCCCACACGCTCGTGTGGCCCATTTAGCCCAAATCTAGCCTCAGATATGAGATTTACATAGACCGGTTCACTATCTACTACACAATCATACAATTTATTCATATGGGCCCACTTGGCCTAAGGCAGCCTAGACTCATGAGAACACTAATGAGGGCCTCAACTATCACGTTGAAGCTCCCACACGTACGCTCGCACGCTCATGTGGCTACCATCGTCGTGTGACCGGCTTTTTGACATTTGCCACTCTACAGCTAGAGTAGGGCGAAATACACACCTGATAGGAATTTGGAGTTGATCTGCGCTCCTAACACTTCTATGCCCAAATGTCAACCCAGGTATGCTTACTCTCCTCATAGATTGCTCTATTTAAGGCCAACTTCTCACCTTCCCTCTTGCTAGCTTCCCGATGTGGGATCCCTCCTTCAGCAGAGTTTAATTCAAACACAAACTCTGGCCGTCCCAACTTAGCAAAATAAATATCCCCTTTTGCTTGCGATGGGATTCGAACCCAGGCTCCCTTAGAACATAATCCACGCCGCTAGCCACTTTACCAACTGACTCCTTGTTGTCTTAAAACATGCGCAACCAAATATAAGTGTATGGCCAAAGTCTAAGTTCATTTAAAAAAAGAAATCAAAATGAAATGCAAGTGCCAAGACTTGAACCTTGGACCCCTTGCTTCCTTGTGTGGCGTCATTCCCTTGTCTCCTATATGGCGTCATTTGCCACTAGACCACAACCCCTTTTGTGTCATTTTTCTCCACATTTTATTCTTAAAGCCTACTTACTAACCCCCATGGTTTTACTCACCTAAAACGAAAGTTATCCTAAAGCCCAGGTTTGATCCTGGGACTTCATGGAAGGCCCCTAACCTTCCAAAATCACTCACCTAATAGGTCCAACTTGCACTAGAGCCGTTCTTTTGTTCTCAAAAATTTTAAACGCTCCTGTCCTAAGGCACAATTCTACTAGGCCCAACTTCGGGTCGTTACAAATCTACCCCCTTAAAGAAATTTCATCCTCGAAATTTCTAACTATAGGAACAGCCACACATCCTAACCTACCACACTATGCTGACGCTGCACACTCTGATCTTAATAACACTAATACACTTTTAACTTAATCTTGAAACCTCTTACACACAACCAAACATCTAACCATAGAAGCAAATCGATATTTATCACACATACATACAACATCTATATTCAAACATCACATCCAAACAAAACACACATAGAATAAATACCCAAAAATACAGTCCAGTATCTAAAGAAACCACCGTATTTCTAACTCACTATATTTAAATTTCTAAACAGAAAAAAGTATTCAGAAAACTTACGGATTTGGCACTGGAGACTCGGTGTACCATATTTTCAGAAAAACTGTCAATACAACATTTCAGATCTTCAAATCTTTCCAAGCCTTTTTGAAATGACACTTTCAGAAATTCAATTTTGAAAACCCAATCAACAACCGAGTTTTGCAACCCGGGCTCTGATACCATAAAATGTAACACCCCAAACTCGGCTTAGACATTATGACCGGATCTAGCATGTCACATAAAAGGTTGTTTAAAAGTTACGCGTTCGTTAAAAACTTCGTATTCTTTTTGAAACTCCAAACTTTGTTGTTTGTGAAATTCAGATTTGCTATAATTGTTTTCTTGTAAAAATGTTATTATTATTTTCGAAAACTTTGTTTATTACTGAAGTTTAATTAAGAAATTGCGGAAACGTGATATTTTGAAAATGATTATTGTCGTCTTAAGAAAACCCAGAGTTTAATTAGTAATAATTTAAAAATATAGCTGAAATGAAAGTTTAAAAGGAAAATAAAATCCAATGGCCATATTACATAATATTAACCCCAAAGTAAATAATCATAAAATAAAGTAAAACCGAATTTACTAATTTTCGTGAAAAGTAACTCCAATGTATGGCCACCACCAAGTCCTCCGCAGCTCCAAATCCTCTAACGCTTGGGATTACCTGCAGGGTTAAGAGAAAGGGGGGTGAGTTATGAGAACTCAGTGTGTAATCCCCTAAACAGTATCTATCTGGGCCTGAGCCTTTTCAGTATCAATCTGGGCCTAATCCCTATAACCATGGTAGTGCAATAATGAAATGCAACCCAACCCAATCCAACCAATCACACCCCCGTACCAACCAATCGTCACCTGTGGGGATCAAGTCAACCCACCTCGCCAATCACACCAATATTGCAGTCAAGCTGCTAATCACAGTATATATACGGCTCTTAAGCCTTCAATATTGGTATTATAATTGGCACAGAGTCATCAGTAACTGTATTATGTTTGGCACATAGCCATCAGTGTCGGTAATATAATCGGCACACAGCCTTGGGTAAATATTATTGACACAGAGTCATCGATATCTGTTAGGCACATAGCCACGGGTAAATACGATTGGTACAAAGCCATAATCAAGATGGCATAGAGCCAAGCTCTCCAATAATGCAGCCTTGCTGCTAATAACGGTATATGTGGCTGAGCCACCAAAATAATATATGTGGCATAACCACTACAACAGTATGTGGCAGAGCCACCAGGCTACACTTCCTCCAGTTATCAACCCAACCCATGCAACATGATATGAATGCAATGTATTACAAGTGTAAATAGTATAAGTAAAATCACATACACAATATTTAACCACAATCGAGGGTATAACGGTCATCTTATCCCCTAAGGGTATAACGGTAATTTTTACCCCTTTGGGGGGTATTTCGATAATTTCACCCATCGAGGGTATTTCAGTAATTTCACCCATCAAGGGTATTTCGGTAATTCACCCACTAAGGGCATTTCGGTAATTTTACCCACCAAGGGTATTTCGGTAATTTACCCTTTAGGGGTATTTCGGTAATTCTACCCTGCAGGGGTATTTCGATAATTTCACAAACCAGGGGTATGTCGGTAATTTGTAAACCAAGGGCATTTCAGTAATTTTGTAAACCAAGGGCATTTTAGTAATTTTGTAAACCAAGGTCTTCTAAACAGAGATAACAATGCAAGTGGGCCTAGGGCCCATTCTCGGCCCAAATGGGCCCACACGCTCGTGTGGCCCATTTAGTCCAAATCTAGCCTCAGATATAAGATTCACATAGACCAGTTCTCTATCTACTACCCAATCATACAATTTATTCATATGGGCCCACTTGGCCCAAGGCAGCCTAGACTCATGAGAACACTCATGAGGGCGTCAACTATCACGTCGAAGCTCCCACACCTGCGCTCGCACGCTCGTGTGGCTACCATCATCGTGTGACCGGATTTTCGACATTTGCCACTCTACAGCTAGAGTAGGGCGAAATACACACCTGATAGGAGTTTGGAGTTGATCCGTGCTCCGAACACTCCTATGCCCAAACGTCAACCCAGGTATGTTTACTCTTCTCATAGATTGCTCTATTTAAAGCCAGCTTCCCACCTTCCCTCTTGCTAGCTTCCCGATGTGGGATCCCTCCTTCAGTAGAGTTTAATTCCGACACAAACTCTGGTCGTCCCAACTTAGAAAAATAAATATCCCCTTTTGCTTGCGATGGGATTCAAACTCAGGCTCCCTTATAACATAATCCACGCCGCTAGCCACTTTACCAACTAGCTCCTTGTTGTCTTAAAACATGCCCAACTAAATATAAGTGTATGGCCAAAGTCTAAGTTCATTTAAAAAAAGAAATCAAAATGAAATGCAAGCGCCAAGACTTGAACCTTAGACCCCTTGCTTCCTTGTGTGGCGTCATTCCCTTATCTCCTATATGGCGTCATTTGCCACTAGACCACATCCCCTTTTGTATCATTTTTCTCCACATTTTATTCTTAAAGCCTACTTACTAACCTTCAGGGTTTTACTCACCTAAAACCAAAATTTTCCTAAAGCCCAGGTTTGATCTCGGGACTTCATGGAAGCCCCCTAACCTTCCAAAATCACTCACCTAATAGGTCCAACTTGCATTAGAGCCATTCTCTTGTTCTTAAACATTTTAAATGCTCCCGTGCCTAAGGCCTAATTCTACTAGGCCCAACTTTGGGTCGTTACAATGATTATTGTCGAAACTTCTGAAAAGATAAAATATATACTTTCCCAACCCCTTACTCACGACTTTCAAAAGAATGGTGATATAAATGCTTAGTAAATACATTCAAATAGTTATTTGTAAAACTAGTATTTAAGATTGAATACGTAGACTATGCGATATTATATGATATTTTCATGAGGGAGAGTAAATACGTGTTGTACTCATTTTTCCTTAACCAAGGTTTTGTCTCATTGGGTTTTCCTGGTAGATTTGTAATGAGGTAGCATGTTATGCGCATTATAGATATGTGTACTATTTTCCTTCACTAGGAATTTTTTTCCCACAGGGTTTTTTATCTTAGTAAGGTTTTAATGAGACATATTACCTACAAATAGACATCCAAGGGGGAGTGTTATGAATATTTTATTAAGTGGATATCCATCAAGATCTAGATATGTTTTGTTGTACTTAAAACTCTAATGGTAATTAGAAATAGAGTTCTATTTCATTTATACTTCTTATGTCTATAAATATAGACTTTGAAGAAGCATTGTAGATTATTCCGATTGATCAATAAAATACGCTCTCCCATTCTATTTGTTATTTATTCTCCATCTTTTTATTTTTTAACATAAATTTAAAATATTCTAATTATTATCTGCATCAGATTTAAACTAGATGAAGATATGAACCCTTGAATATTCTTTCTCGAATTTTGTTTTACTTTTACAAAATAACATATTCAATTATTTGAAGTCTAAATTTGGCTATTGTTTTATTTACAATAGTAGGAATTCAATGGCGGGGTTTCCAAGACTTTCTAACCTTGTTTAAATTTGACATGTTGATAGAAAAGAGCCTTGATTGCAGTATTTAGTATGCTTATCTTTCACTCTAAGCCACATTTTGAGTGGGTAAACCTTGTTAGCCTTACAAACCTACTCATTTTGAGCTTTTCAAATTCCTCATCATATAAAAGTGATCATACTCGTTTCATTTGATTAATTGGGATTATTAAATATTTGGATAACATGATTCCAGCAATCTAAGCATGATCTAAAACTCATGGGGGGAGTAACATTCCCAAATTTTAAGCAACCCTATATAGCTTTAGGGAAAGGGCAAATGAATAGAATATGCTTAGTATATTTCACGACATTCTCACATCTATGCATTTTTCAAATTCCATTTTTTTCCTTTTCTTGATGTTTTCTTTAGAAGCAGTTACATTCTCATAGCTTTTCCATGTAAAATTTTCTACTTCCGAGTGGCTTTTAAGATTCCAAATTGTAACATCGCAAGCCTGGCTTAGACGTTATAGCCGAATCTAGAGATGTCACAAAGAAAGGATTGAAAACAGAGTTATTTCAATAAAGCCTTGTAACCCTTAAATTGTTATATTTAATAATCCCAATCGTAATTTTTTAAAAACTGTTATTTTAGTAAAAAAACCATGTTTTTGAAGTCGATCGTCGTAAATAAAAAGTCAAGTCAAAATCCAAATCCCAAAATAAATTCAAACAGTCTGGGGAGTCCACAAATTACAAAACTCCAGAAAACAATTCTTAATCAAATAAATAAATATCAAAATCTTAAGCAATAAGAACTCGTGGTCACCGTGAGGCTCTGTCACTTCGATTAGCCTAAGTCTGTGGATTACCTGAACAGAACAGACAAACAAATTTGAGTTTTCGTAAACTTAGTGTATAACCCAACATAATTTAGACATGCAACTCATACAAATATCACATATACAGTCAGATTCAGATTTAGATTCGGACATAAGTTTTTTACAGATACAGATGACAGAATCAGATATACAGAATCCTACCCCCATCCTCTACACACCAACTCTGACCATCCTAACACACCATGTGGTGTTAAAAACACCCACCCATCCCTACACACCATATCGTGTCGTTACGACACATATCAAATAAAGTGCAGCGAAGCTGCCAGAATATAGGTGATGAACCCCATACAAAACACTTCCTTCACATATGCAAAACCCACCCCATTCACAAATACAGATATACGATACAATAATTCCATGTATAACATGCTCATATACGAATGTCATATATATAATTAACAGATTAACTAGACATACATAACAGTGTCCAACTCAGAGCAGAATAATAGAACACATAACTTTAGGATTTTGTTAGCCCTTACTGACCGTACAATAGGCCCATAGCCGATCGGAATGACCCGTACGACCCTAAGGAAAGTTTTAGAATTATGGGCCCACATGCCCATGTGGCTCACACGGCTTGGACCAAAACCCACACGCCCAACTTGGCCTAGCCTGTGTGGCCCACACAGCCACACTTACACCACCACACGGCTATGTCTTGTGCACGGCCATGTCTTTGTCGACCACACGACTGTGGCTCGCACACGGCCAGGCACATGCCAGTGTGGTGTCGACAGTATGATTTTTTGGCTTTTACTGAAGCTCAATTTTCTGCATTTCGGGTACACACCTGGTTTATTTTCACAGTGAAAATAATCCTGAGAGCACCATAACCTAAAATTGACAAACCAAACTCCAAAATCAGTCTTAATTCATGATTGAACTGAAATTACGAAACCAAAAATAGTTCAGTTTAAGAGTTCAACACTTACCCCAATGCCTTGAACGATTTCGACTAAGATTATGCAAGATGAGAGCCCTGTTCTTCACAATTCTCTGCTGCCAAAAACACAAATTTAATACTAACAGAAAAGACAACACCGTTCTAAACGTTTTTAAAAAAAACTCCTTACTCGAGTAAAAATACTACCACCACTTACTAACACGTATGAATATAGTGAACCGAAAAATCACAATTTGGAAGAACAAAAAGAGGATACAAATTGAAGAGAAAATAACAGAAGAGAAGAATAGGGGAGGAAGCAAAATGAACGTCAGAATTTGGAAGAGAACCCAAAATTTTAAACAAGAAAAAGAAAAATAATAAAATAATAATCAGAAAAAAAAGGTGTGGTAACACATCCCTTATTTTTCTCCCACTAATCTACTAACATACAACCACCTCAAAATCCCAACTCTACCAAAACATTAACACACAATTGAGCCAAAAATAACATCCACGCTTGCGTAGAGATTCGAACATAGGACATCCAACACACCAACTCCCCTACCACTCGAACCAACAAGCTCATTCTCATATGGATTAATAGACAATTTTCTATAAGCCCACTCAACAAGGGTAAGGCTTGGATAAAAAATAACAAAAATTGCCAAAGTGGGAATTGAACCCAAGACCTCACCCACACACACCCTGAACACGTAACCACTGAAGCAGATACACACTTGTGTCAGATATTTATAGACACAAAAATAAATTATTCAGGGAGTTGCAACTCTACCCCTCTAAAAGAAATTCTGACCTCGAAATTTACCTGATCCGAACAGATAAGGATATTGCTGACGCATCGAGTCCTCAGGTTCCCACGTGCCTCCCTTAGTGCCATGATTCCGCCATAGAACCTTTATTAACGGTATGGACTTCCTCCTCAGAACCTTAATATCACGACCCAAAATCTGAACCAGCTCCTCCTCAAAAGACAAATCCGGTCAAATCTCGATCTCCTCAATAGAAACAACGTGAGATGGATCAGACCGAAACTGCCTTAAAATCGAAACATGAAATACATTGTGGATACGGTCCAACTCTGGAGGTAGCTCCAACTGATAAGCGACCGATCCCATATGCTTCAGAATCCGATACGGCCTAATAAACCTAGGGCAACTTGCCTTTACGATCGAACCTCAAACTTTCTTCCACAGAGAAACCTTAAGAAAGAATAAGTCACCCATAGAGTACTCAATATCTCTCCTTTTTAGATCTACATAACACTTCTGTCTATCAGAAGCCGTCTTCAGACGATCCCGAATCAATTTAACCTTATCTTCGGTCTCAGAAACCAACTCAGAACCCAAAACCCGACGCTCACCCAACTCATGCCAACATAGTGGAGTACGAAACTTATGACCTACAATGCCTCGTAAGGTTCCATCTGAATGCTAGTCTGGAAACTATTATTGTAGGCGAACTCAGCTAGCGGCATATAATCCTCCCAACTACCTCAGAAGTCTATTACACAACTCTGAAGTATATCTTCTAGTATCGAAATCACACTCTCAGATTGGCCATTGGTCTGAGGATGGAACGCAGTACTAAAGTCCAATCTCGAACCTAGAGCCTCATGCAATTTCTTCCAGGACTGAAAAGTGAAGTGAGGATCTCTATCAGAAATTATCGAGATAAAATGAAAGGACTTGGTCAACTGATCTACGATAACCCAAACAAAATCCTTCTTAGTGGGTGTCAAGGGCAACCCACTAACGAAGTCCATCGTCACTCATTCCCATTTCCATAAGGAAATCTTAACGAGTTGTAACAAACCCGAAGGTAATTGGTGCTCAGCATTAAATTGTTGGCACGTTAGACAACGAGCAACGAAATCTTTAACCTCACATTTCAAACCCAGCCATCAATACAGCTCACGAAGACCACAATACATTTTATTACCACCGAGATGCATAGCATAAGGGCTACTATGCGCCTTCCTCAGAATCAACTGCCTCATATTAGAATCATTCGGCACATAGGTCTGACCTCGAAAACACAGAACTCTATCTTTATTCAGGCCAAAGTCCGAAGCACTGCCATTCTCAATTTGATGAAACCGCAAACCCA
This sequence comes from Gossypium australe, assembly GCA_005393395.2. NCBI lineage: Eukaryota > Viridiplantae > Streptophyta > Magnoliopsida > Malvales > Malvaceae > Gossypium > Gossypium australe. The sequence continues at coordinate 83,581,312 of CM016615.1, forward strand.
GAGACTCATCCCCTAACTGCTTATCCCAAATCTGATCAATCCAAGTCGGCTTAACTTGCAATTCAGCTAACAGACTCCCATCATCAAACAGACTAAGACGAGCGAACATCGCCCTCAAATCAGTCATCACTCTATGAATTAGAGCATCAACCACCACATTGGCCTTACCAGGATAATACTTTATCGTGTAGTCATAATCTTTGAGCAGCTCAATCCATTGACGCTACCTAAGATTCAACTCCTTCTGGGTAAAGAGATACTTGAGGCTCTTGTGATCGGTGTAGATAATACACCTCTCACCATAGATAGTGCCTCCAGATTTTCAACGCAAAAACCACTGTAGCGAACTTGAGATCATGCGTCGGATAATTCCCTTCATGTGCCTTAAGCTGACGGGTTGCATAAGCTACAACATTTCCATCTTGCATCAATACACATCTCGAACCGACGTGTGATGCATCACTGTAGACCACAAATTCTTTACAAGATTCAGGTTGTATCAGCACAGGAGCTTGAGTCAGAACAGACTTGAGCTTCTCGAAGCTTGATTTTTTCGTATCAGGTCAAACAAAAGGAACACCCTTATGTAAAAGCTTAGTCAAAGGAGCTACAATCAGAGAAAACCCTTCGACAAATCATTGATAATAACCCGCAAGACCCAGAAAACTACGGATCTTAAATACATTATTAGGCTATTTCCAATTACGCACAGCCTCGATCTTTCTTGGATCAACGCGAATCCCCTCAGCAAAAACTACGTGCCCCAAAAAAGTCACCTCACACAACCAGAAATCGCACTTGCTCAACTTAGCGTAGAGCTATTTCTCACGGAGTAACCGAAGCACTACTCTAAGATGTTCATCATGCTCATCCCCGATCTTAGAGTAAACCAAAATATCATCGATGAAAACCATGATGAACTAATCCAGATATGGCTGAAGGACTCGGTTCATCAGATCCATGAATGCAGCCGGAGCATTCGTTAGACCAAAAGGCATAACTAGGAACTCGTAATGTCTGTGACGAGTCCTAAATGCAATCTTATGAACATCAGCTTCCTTAAATCTAAGCTGATGGTACCCAGAATGGAGATCTATTTTTGAGAACACTGAAGCCTCTAGGAACTGATCAAATAGATCGTTGATCCTCGAAAGTGGATACTTATTCTTCACCGTCAGTTTATTAAGTTACCGATAATCAGTGTTGAAACCATTTTTAATTTTTTTTAAAAACGGGGGTCGACTTTAAAAACAAAAAATGGAGTCGCCACCAATCTTTTTTCAAGGTGTGATCGGATCACCTTCAGATTAATCATTTTAATAAAACATTTTGATTTATTATAATAATGATTTTGGTCTACAAAATTCGAGAAAATGGGCTCGGGAGTTGGTTACGCACGAGGAAGGATTAGCACCCTCGTAACGCCCAAAAATTGGTACCTAATTGATTAATTAATGTCCTAATGTCAAAAATTTGAAGATATTTTAAGACACGATCCTTTTGATTTTTAAAACTTATGTCCTTCAGTTTTAAATGGACATTCAATTATTTGGATTTTAAAAGAAAAATCAAAACTCAGTAAGTTAGAGCACGATCTTTCGAATTTTCCAAACACCGAATATCCTTTGCTTTTTAGAAATCCTTGCCTCAAGATGACAAAACGTCGCATCCAGTGAGTTTAAATTAAAATGATATAAAATAAAACAGTTTAAAATGGTATAAAATAAAACCACTTTAAAATAATCATTATATAAAATAATAAGAAAAATAAATGATATATAAGATAATTTAAAGTAATAATATAGAAAAAACTTAATCAAAATAAAACTATTTGAAATAAGTAATATCTAAAATAATAAAATAAAATAGTTTGAAATAAATACCATGTAAAAATTTGGAATAAATTAATAAAATGCAAATTTGCAAAAGTGTGAAAATAAAATAAATCTCTATACAGAAATAATAAATAAACGAATAAGATAAAAGAATAACTAATAATTAAACAATTAAATGGATAAATAAAAAATGTTGAAAAAACGAAGATGAAAGAAGAATAAAATAAGAACAAACCATAGAAAATAAGAACGCAAAAGGGAGAGAAATTTGAGTGAATGCTCTCAAGAATTCTTATTGCTTCCCCCAAAACTCAAGTGAAACACCCCAAACCCGGCCCACAAGCCCCGACCGAATCTGGCATGCTCCTTGAGTAAAACTCGTTTTGTCATTTTGGAAAACATGGTGATTTCGAGGAAAGAAAATAGATTTGAAGTACGATCTTGTTGAAAACCGTGTTGTGATTTAAATTTGTATCTCATTCAAACGTTATCTTCATGTTTTTTTTTTCTTTTTTTTAAACTTTATTAAAATGAAAACCAAATTTGGAACTTATTATTATTTTGGAGACCTTAGGTGTTTAGGTGTCAAAACAGTTTAAAGTGTTTGTCGAGACTATTTAATCATTTAGTTAAAGTTGAACGTGGCAGAATAAAAATTTAAAACGTATAAATAACACAGCTAATGGTGGCCTTATTACAAAAACATAACCCGAAATAAACCCCGAACTAATAAAAAAACGTAGTAAGTTTAATTAAAAGGAAACCCTAAATACTGAGTCGAGCATGGCCACCACAAAGTCCCCGCTGACCCGGTCCAACACGCTAAGTATCACCTGAAAAAGATATCCCACGAAGGGTGAGTCAACAGACTCAATGTATAACAGTACACTAAAAACCCAATTGATCATCGCCTTAATGATAACATATAGCAAAGCCCATTTAGACATATTCGGCCATAAGCCCATACATAGCATAATGAATCATAAATCACATCTACATATCAAGTGAAATGCAATCCCGAGCCCACCTAGATATCCATCCGCTACACACCACCCGTACCTGCCAATCACACCGTGGGGATTACTAAATCGACCCTCCATCCGCTACACACCATTGAAGGCAGTCGCTGCAGCCAACTGCACATCGCCCTTATAAATTGTGGCATGGCCACCAGATAATTGTGACAAAGTCACCGGAATCATCATATGTGACAGAAGTCACCGGATACAGAGTATGTGACATAAGTCACCGGATAAAGTGGTAAAAACCACCGGAACACTTCCCCTTTAACAAAATCACCCATATGCCCATGCAACATACATATTATTCAGATATTATGCAATATACCCCAGAGCCATAACAGAATCATACTTATTTCATATTCATGCTTATAGCATTATTAGCGAAGTATAGGGGGGATTAACGTACCTGAATACCATGTACCACTGAATGGTACCCGTAGCCATTATCATACATATTTTATATTAACACATGCTAACATTAATACTATCAATCTATTGGAAATTTAGTGTAAGGCTACACACCTGATAACAATGAGTACAATGCTATCGATACCGACACTCTCGCTAGCAGGGATAACAATGAACTGCTTATCCCTTTCCGACGCTGGCTCACACCCCGATGGCCAATCACGAACAGCAGAAACGGAGCGTTTCTTGAACTTAGGGTAGGCACTACCCCTTTCTCCCCTTTACTGGTACTCGCATCCATCGAGGAACACTTAATCAGAAAACCCGGTTAACTATCATACTAGATCTTAAACGAATATAGTTTTTAACTTAAAACACCTTACCGAAAAGATCTGAACCCCCGAGACTTCTCCTAATCCCTGTCGATCTGCCCCTAAAAGATCATAGTCAGGATTGGCCAACCTCAATAGACAGTATGGCCTTTGGCCGAATACTCAATATCCCTTACCTTGCTCGTCTAGATCCCGAAACTGTCACTTGCCTATGGAGTCTGTCGAAATCCCTATATAGTATATGTTAGATTCGATTCTAACATTTGATGAACAAGAATAAATGGCCTTCGGCCTAAGATCACACCTCACCTACCTTAGATATTCAAATCCCGAATGATCTCCTCCCAATTGTCGGCTACAAAAGAATCCCGAAATCCCCCTTCAAGGTTTCGGCCAAAGAGAAGAGGAGGGATTAAAGTCTTCATTTCAACAGTCAGAAAAAGAAATAGAACAAGAAATCACCAAAGAAGAAATCCTTACCGAATGGAGTGACCAAAACGCAAATGGTTCTCTAGCTCAAAATGTAGACAAGAGGAGAAAGATGTTTTGGTTTTCGGCTTCTAGCGCTTAAGAATAATCAGCTATAGTCTACGAATACCTTCGGCTTTTGATGAATCGCGAGAAGAGAAGAGAAGGAATTGAAATTTAGAGAGATTTGGCAATTGTGGGATTTTGGTTGAAGAGGTTGCGACAATGGTGAACTTTGATAAAGAGAGGTTCAGCCAAAGTCTAACAAGAGAGGAAAAATAGTAGATTTTGGTGTGGTTTGATTATGAAAGAAAAAGGTGAAAGTCTAGGAGGGAATGAAGTTGAAAATCGACATAAGAAAGTGACCAAAATGGCACTTTGATGGCCTTAAACTTTCGGCACACTGGCCTACCCCCAACCGATTGCACTTCATCACACTCCCCTCTCCTGAATTCGGCTAACACTCAAACACTAGCTCCCCCTTGCTTTTCTCCTATTTTTCCTCCTCTTCTCTCATTCAAAATAATTTGAATGAGTCAACACGTATCTCCTTCCTTTAGCTGAATTTTTAAAAGAATATGACCAAGTCTCATCCTCATCCACTTGAAGTCCTTGTGCCGTCCACCACTACTCCTCTTTGCAGCAAAATGCAAGCCCAAAATGCTGCTTATGCTGCTCGAACCTAAGTCCCCCTTCCTCTGCTTGTGGCATCACCTTCCAAGACCCTAAATGGCGCCTCCCTTGCCATTTTGGCAACTAAATTCTTGTGTCTAAATCCTCATGCAAATTTTCTTAAGGCCTATCCTGCTTAGCTCCATCTTAAGACTTAAAATCTAATATTTTTTTCTAAGGCATGCTCCTACATTCTAAAGTTCCCGAAGTCCCCAAAACACATACAAATAGCACACAACAAGTTACTGCACACATTCAAGTGAAAATGCGTAACCCCTAAATCCCGGATATTACAGTTCTACCCCCCTTAAAAATAATTTCGACCTCGAAATTACCTGGCTAGAACAAGTGAGGGTATTGCTGTCGCATTGCTTTTTCCGGCTCCCAAGAAGCTTCTTCCGACCCATGATTAGGCCATAATACCTTGACCAGAGGAACTGATTTCCTCCGTAACACCTTCACATCCCGTTCCAAAATCTGAATCGGCTCTTCCTCGTAGGACAAATCTGGTCTCAGCTCCACCTCCTCAATTGGCACTACATGAGATGGATCCGATCGGTAATGATGTAGCATCGAAACGTGGAACACATCGTGCATCTGCCTCAAATCCGTAGGCAACTCTAATTGGTATGCCACTGGTCCAACCTCTTCAAAACCCGATAAGGTCCTATAAACCTGGGACTTAACTTTCCTTTGCGACCAAATCTCATCACCTTCTTCCACGATGAAACTTTTAGAAACACTTGATCTCTCACAGCAAACTCTATCTCCTTTCTCTTAAGATCCGCGTACGACTTTTGCCTATCAGATGCCTCCTTCAACCGTGCCCGAATTACCTTAACCTTTACTTCGGATTCTGCCACAATCTCTGGACCCAGAACCTGACGTTCCCTCAATTCTGTCCAACACGTGGGAGTGCGACACTTCCGTCCATACAGCGCTTCATACGGTGCCATCCGAATACTGGCTTGATAGCTGTTATTATATGTAAATTCCGCTAAAGGCCAGAATTCTTCCCAGCTTCCTCTAAAGTCTATCGCACACCCCCTTAACATATCCTCTAATACTTGGATTACTCGCTCAGACTGGCCGTCTGACTGTGGATGAAATGCCGTACTGAAATCCAATCTGGTGCCCAAAGCCTGATGCAATGCTTTCCAAAACCGAGGCGTAAACCTCGGATCCCTATCCGAAATAATTGACACCGGCACTCCATGCGGCCTCACAATTTCTGCCACATACAACTTCGCTAACCTCTGCAGAGAATAGTCAACCCGCACTGGTATGAAATGTGAGACTTCGTCAATCGATCCACTACCACCCATACCGAGTCTTTCTTAGTAGGCGTAAGGGGAAGCCCACTAACAAAGTCCATGGTGATTCTCTCCCACTTCCACTGCGGAATCTTTATCGGCTGAAGCAACCTTGACAGAACTTGGTGTTCAGCCTTAACTTGCTGACACGTTAAGCACTTTCCTACAAATTCTGTAACCTCCCGCTTAAGACCAGGCCACCAAAACTGATCCCGTAGATCCCTGTACAACTTACTACCTCCAGGATGCATAGCATAAGGGCTGTTATGCGATTCCCGAAGAATCCTTTGTCTAAGCTCGTCATCCTTTGGCATACAGACCTTACCCTTGAAACACAATACTCCATCGCTGTTAACATCATAATCTTCTAATTCCCCATTCTGCATTTGCTGTAGCTTAGCATTTAAATCATCATCTGTCAATTGACTCTCTCTCACCTGACTCAACCATGTCGGCTTCACTTGCAACTCTGCTAGCAAACTTCCATCGTCATAGAGACTAAGATGTGCAAACATCGCCCTCAGATCCGACACTACTTTCCGACTTAGGGTGTCTGCCACCACATTCGCCTTGCCCGGGTGATACTCTTTAGAACAATCGTAGTCTTTCAATAATTCCACCCACCTTCGCTGTCTCAGATTCAGCTCCTTCTGAGTCAGCAGATACTTAAGACTCTTGTGGTCCTTGTAGATCACTGACTTCTCTCCATATAAATAATGCCTCCATACCTTAAGAGCAAAAACCACCGCTGCCAACTCCAAGTCATGCGTCGGATAGTTAACCTCATGTGGCCTTAATTGCCGAGATGCATAAGCGACCACCTTCCCACCTTGCATCAGAACACATCCCAATCCTGTGTGAGAAGCATCACAATACACCACGAAATCCTTCCCTGCCTCAGGCTGAATCAAAACCGGAGCTTCAGTCAAAACCCTCTTAAGTTTTTCAAAGCTCTCTTGCTGCTTATCTGTCCATACGAAAGGTACCTCCTTTCTCAACAACTTCGTCAGAGGTGCAGTTATAGATGAGAACCCTTCTACGAACCTTCTGTAATAGCCTGCTAATCCCAAGAAACTGCGGACCTTAGCCACTGACTTAGGTGGTTTCCAATCTAGCACTGCCTCAATCTTCCGAGGATCCACCCTTATCCCTTCTGCAGACACCACATGCCCTAAAAACGCAACTTCCTTCAGCCAAAATTCGCACTTGCTGAATTTGGCATACAACTTCTTTTCCCTTAACACTTGCAATACTACCGAAGATGCTTATCATGTTCTTCCTCAGACTTGGAATACACTAGGATGTCGTCTATAAACACAACGATGAACTGGTCCAAGTAAGGTTGGAAAACCCGGTTCATCATATCCATGAACGCGGCTGGGGCGTTCGTCAATCCGAACGACATTACTAAGAACTCATAATGCCAGTATCTTGTCCGGAAAGCTGTCTTTTGGATATCCGCTTCCTTCACCTTAAGCTGGTGATATCCCGACCTTAGATCTATCTTTGAGAATACCGCAGCTCCCTTAAGCTGATCGAACAAGTCATCTATCCTCGGCAAAGGGTACTTGTTCTTGATGGTCAGCTTATTCAACTGCTGATAATCTATGCACATACGCATAGTCCTGTCCTTCTTCTTCACGAATAGAACCGGTGCTCCCCATGGAGACACACTGGGTCAGATAAACCCACGATCAAGCAACTCCTGGACCTGAGACTTGAGCTCAACCAACTCTTTTGGTGCCATTCTATACGGAGCGACAGATACTGGCGCCGTTCCAGGCAACAAGTCAATCTCAAATTCCACCTCACGAACCGGAGGCAACCCTGGAAGTTCTTCCGGAAAGACATCCACAAATTCTCTTACAGTCCTGACCCTTTCAACAGTTGCTTCCTTAGCCTCCAAGGCACTGACCATCATCAGAAAGCCAGACAACCCTTCCTTACCATCTTCTCTGCCTTAAGGGCAGATACTACATTCGACAAGTAATTCCGTCTCTCGCCCACGACCACAACTTCATTATCGTCAGAGGTTCTCAATGACATGCGCTTAGCAGCACAATCTACATTCGCACGATACCTCACTAACTAGTCCATGCCTAAAATTAGATCAAATTCCCCGAATGGCAACTCCATCAAGTCAGCCGAAAATTGCATCTCCTGAACTTCTAAAGGCACTTCCTTAAAGAGCTTATCTACTACTACAGTCTGCCCTAAAGGACTAAGTACGGTCATCTTCCTAGGCACAGTTTCAGAGTTCACATGCAGAGTTCCAGATACTTCACTAACGATGTATGAATGAGTTGACCCTATATCTATCAAAGCAATAAAGGGTAATCCAGAAATAAGGAACGTACTCGTTATGACATCAGGTGCATCACTATCCTCCCTCCGACGAACCGTATATACCAGACCTGGCTGTCTCGCCTCCGTGTTACCACCACCTCTACTTGGAGTTCCGCGACCTCTACCAGAACCATTACCTCTGCCATTTGGACCACGACCCCTCGACGGCTGCTGTCCACCTCTGCCAGCCTGATTAAAACACTGACCTGCTGGGCGGTTCCTATCTGTATCCATCGGACAATCCCTAATCATATGATCCTTGGATCCGCACTTAAAACATCCCCTTTCTTTTTCCAACACTCTCCCGGGTGCATTTTTCCACACTGAACACAAGTACGGTACTGTCCTCCCACAATAGCCTGCTGACCTAGCGACCCATCAACTGTAGGTCTCTTTTGAAAATTCCCGGATGACCCTGAAGACCCATAGCTCCTCTTATTCCTATTCTGACCTCTATCCCGGTTCTGTCTCTCATTCCGCTTAACTTCTTCAGCTATCCGTGCCTTATCCACCAAGACTGCAAAGTCTCTTTCTCGATGCGGAGTAATCAACACTCGTAGCTTATCTCTCAACCCATCCTCAAATCTGACACACCGCTCATAATCAGTAGCCACAATCCCCCTAGCGTACCGGCTTAACCGCAAAAACTCTGCTTCATACTCCGCTATCGACTTACTTCCTTGCACTAGATTTAGAAATGCCTTTCTCTGCGAATCTATGTAGCTAGCTCCGACGTATTTTCCCTCAAATTTAACCTTGAAATACCCCCAATCCACTCGATCTGTAGGGGTACCCTCCTTGATAGTAAGCCACCACTGGTAGGCCTCATCACGAAGCAGCGAATTAGCACCTTTCAACTTCTCCTCAGCAGTGCAGTCCAAATCATCCAGGATCCTCTCAACGGCCTCTAACCAATACTCCGCTACATTCGGAGCTAACCCAGATACTCCCCTAAAAACCTCGGCTCTATTTGATCTAAGTCTCTCAACTACTGACTTCCGAGCCCCATTTCCCACACTAGCTCCTGCTACCCGCTCTAAAACTCGCAGCATAGCCTGCGATACTGCGTCATCTCCTCCTGTCTGCTCCTGAAATTCTGCCCCTACAGCCGGTGGCGGTGCCTCATTTTCAGAACCCTGACCAGAACCAACTGGTTTCGACACAGTCATCCTGCCTCTACCGCGTCCACGACGACCACGTCCCCTAGAATTCATGTCTACTTCGCGTCTTATCTGTTTTTACGAAAATTGTTATGCATTAGAGTCTTTTCACTTTTTGTTTAAAAAGAGTTTTATGCAACAGAGATTTAATCAGTGGTTTTTCCGTAGGGGTACACACATATACCTAGGGTCTGTGTCTCTAAAGTATAGTTTCCTAGGCCTATTAACTAAAGTATCGTACATCAGCATACCGAAATCAATTCATCAATCAAAAGAACTTACCTGGCGGACCTGGGCCGAGAACTCTGGTGCCATGCTTCCATAAAACCAGTTTAACCCAAAAATTTCATAAAACCTATTTTAGCTCAAATTCTGAAAAATGTTGTGGGCTTCAAAACCCAAGGCCGAGTGTTTAAAACTGGGCTCTGATACCAAGTTGAAACACCCCAAACCCGACCCACAAGCCCCAACCGGATCTGGCATGCTCCGTTAGTAAAACTCGTTTTGTCATTTTGGAAAACATGGTGATTTCGAGGAAAGAAAATAGATTTGAAGTATGATCTTGTTGAAAACCGTGTTGTGATTTAAATTTGTATATCATTCAAACGTTATCTTCATGTTTTTTTTTCCTTTTTTTTTAAACTTTATTAAAATGAAAACCAAATTTGGAACTTATTATTATTTTGGAGACCTTAGGTGTTTAGGTGTCAAAACATTTTAAAGTGTTTGTCGAGAATATTTAATCATTTAGTTGAAGTTGAATGTGCAGAATAAAAATTTAAAACGTATAAATAACACAGCTAATGGGGGCCTTAAACAAAAACATAACCCGAAATAAATCTCGAACTAAGAAAAGCAAACGTAGTAAGTTTAATTAAAAGGAAACCCGAAATACTGAGTCGAGCATGGCCACCACAAAGTCCCTGCTGACCCGGTCCAACACGCTAAGTATCACCTGAAAAAGATATCCAACGAAGGGTAAGTCAACAGACTCAATGTACAACAGTACACTAAAAACCCAATTGATCATCGCCTTAATGATAACATATAGCAAAGCCCATTTAGACATATTCGGCCATAAGCCCATACATAGAATAATGAATCATAAATCACATGTACATATCAAGTGAAATGTAATCCCGAGCCCACCTAGATATCCATCCACTACACACCACCCGTACCTGCCAATCACACCGTGGGGATTACTAAATCGACCCTCCATCCACTACACACCATCGAAGGCAGTCGCTGCAGTCAACTGCACATTGCCCTTATAAATTGTGGCATGGCCACCAGATAATTGTGACAAAGTCACCGGAATCATTATATGTGACAGAAGTCACCAGATACAGAATATGTGACATAAGTCACCGGATAAAGTGGTAAAAACCACCGGAACACTTCCCCTTTAACAAAATCACCCATATGCCCATGCAACATATATATTATTCAGATATTATGCAATATACCCCAGAGCCATAACAGAATCATACTTATTTCATATTCATGCTTATAGCATTATTAGCGAAGTATAGGGGGGATTAACGTACCTGAATACCATGTACCACTGAATGGTACCCATAGCCATTATCATACATATTTTATATTAACACATGCTAACATTAATACTATCAATCTATCGGAAATTTAGTGTAAGGCTACACACCTGATAACAGTGAGTATAATACTATCGATACCGACACTCTCGCTAGCAGGGATAACAATGAACTGCTTATCCCTTTCCGACGCTGGCCCACACCCCGGTGGCCAATCACGAACAGCAGAAATGGAGCGTTTCTTAAACTTAGGGGTAGGCACTACCCCTGTCTCCCCTTTACTGGTACTCGCATCCATTGAGGAACACTTAATCAGAAAACCCGGTTAACTATCATACTAGATCTTAAACGAATATAGTTTTTAACTTAAAACACCTTACCGAAAAGATCTGAACCCCCGAGACTTCTCCTAATCCCTGTCGATCTGCCCCTAAAAGATCATAGTCAGGATCGGTCAACCTCAATAGACAGTATAGCCTTTGGCCAAATACTCAATATCCCTTACCTTGCTCGTCTAGATCCCGAAACAGTCACTTGCCTATGGAGTCTGTCGAAATCCCTATATAGTATATGTTAGATTCGATTCTAACATTTGATGAACAAAAATAAATGGCCTTCGGCCTAAGATCACACCTCACCTACCTTGGATATTGTAACACCCCAAACCCGGCCCAAACACCACGGCCGAATTTAGAATGCTACTGAGGAAAAAGTTTGAAAAGGGTTTAACATAAGGGTAAAACATAAAAATTTTCTGTCAATTATAAAACATTGTATATTTAAAATTCTAGGTAAAATTGTGCTGTTACACATTCCCGGGTTTAAATCTTTAATATAAGTTTTTAAGATGTAAATTGATTTAAAAATGAAACATTCCCAAATATTAACTTGATCGTCAATCCAACTTAAACAAAATAAAAATCCCCAAATACTTTAAGTGGCCTTATTACAATAAATATTTACTCATAGTACTGAAAATATAAAGTGCATAAAACAAATAAACATCTTCTGCATGGCCACCTCGTATCCGCTCCAGCCTGGCCCAAGAATCATGTATCACCTGTGATGTTTTGAAAAAAAATAGGATGAGTCAAACCGGCTCAGTGTATAATTAGTCCACGGATTTCCACATATGGGCCTAGCCCAAAACCACACCAACCACATATCAGATAATCATGCAAAATGCACCCAACCCAGCCTAGGGTCCATCCTCTACACACCCCCGTATCCAGCCACCACACACCAGGGGATTACTAAATCGAACCTCCAACCTCTACACACCAATTCGGCAATTAATGCCATACACCAAGTGGTCTAGCCACTGGTCCACGTGATTAAATCACAATAAATCCACAACGTGACCTCAGTCAACGTCAATCCACGATGTAGCTCGTAGCTAGCATCAAACCACGATGAGGCACATAGCCGTCACCAACCACGATATGGCACGAAGCCGATACCAACCACGATGAGGCACAGAGCCAATCATCAATCCACGTGAGGCTCGTAGCCATCACTAAACCACGTACATAAATGTACACCCTGTCCTTCTTTCATATATACAAATCCCGCCCAATGCTTATACAACATACGATAGTGATAAGATGAAATAATACATGAACATGTTAATCAAACATACAACACATGTATACAGTAATCACCACACTTTTATCGGCATTTAACACTGACCTGCTTATCGACATACCCACTAAGGGTAACCATTTCATTATTTCCACTGCATTAGTCATCATACTCATAACACATACCATTATTTATAACCGAGAAATCACGAATTAATCACACACCTGATAACCTGAAGAATCACACCCTCAAAATCGGTGCTATCTCTAACCGAAACTACAGTTATCTGCCTACGCTCTTGTTCTGACGCTGGCCCACACCCCGGTGGCCAATCCCATACTGCCGAGACTGATCGCTTCTTAAACTTAGGAGTAGGGACTACCCCTTTCTACCCTTGACTGGTACCCGCATCCATCGAAAGTCACTTAATCAGAATAACTGGTTAATCATCAATGTTATAGTCTAAACAAACTAAATCCAAACTTACAGAATATTCTTACCAAAATGATCTTGAATCCCGAGACTCTCTTTATTTCTGTCGAACTGCTCCTAAAAGCCATAGTCAGAATCGTTCATCACTTAAAACACTCATAATATGGCCTTTGGCCGAAACTAGCCCTTACCTTGAGTAGTCGAACCTAAGGGATCCCTTTAATGCTCCTTCACGTTGGCTACAAACAAAAGATACTCAAGATTATGGCCTTATGAACATTCGGCCATCCTTAGAAATCAAGGCTTAACCATTGATTTCGGCACACCACATGAAAAAGAGATCAAATCGATTGTTAGAGAAGGAATTTCTTACCACCAACCCACGTTTGAAGAGATCAAGAGAGAGTAGTCGACAGCCCCCCTTAGAGAATCAGCTTTTGAGAATGATAGAAAAAGAATGGTTTCGGGAAAATGTGATAACACGAATTGAAAAAAGGAGAAGAGAACTATCAGCCACTTTTGGCTTTTGAAAGAACCGTGAGAGAAAAGAAGAGAAGAAGAGGTTGAGCAATTCGGCAATGGTGACAAAGCAGGATTCGGCTTCAAATGAAAAGAAGAAAAAGAAAGAATTCCCATGTTTAACAATTTCGGCAAAAAGATGGATACTTACACTAATTAAAATTCGGCACTACCTCCTACAACACCCCAAAACCGCATATACACATCCCATAGAGTCCTATATTCGGCCACCACCCTTTTCTCCTCTCATATCCCTTATTTCTCTCCTATTTTCTCTCCATACTTATTCAAAATAAATTAAATGAGTCAACCCTTATCACTCCTCCTTAGCTAAATTTGAAAAGAATAAGACCAAGTCTCATCCTCATCCACTCAAAGTCCAAGTGCCGTCCAACTGCCCCTCCTCCTTGATGCAAAAAGAAACCCCATAATGCTTCCTCTGCAACTCGAACCTCCTTCCTCCTGAAGCCCCTTTTGACGCAACCTTCCCCCTTGCACCCTTGCGTCTCCATGCCACTTTACCACATGGTTTCTTGTGTCCTAAACTCCACCATTTATTCCTTTAAGGCCTAACTCCCGTGGCTCCCCTTTCTATGCTTGAAGTCGAATATTTTTCTAAGGCATTCTCCTGCATTCTAAAGTTCCCGAAATCCTTAAAACACATCCAAACACACACAAAGCCCACTATCACTTGAATTATGAATTCAACGCATAACCCCTAAATCCCAGATGTTACAGTTCTACCCCCTTAAAATAATTTCAACCTCGAAATTACCTGGCTAAACTAAGTGAGGGTTCTGCTGCTCCCTGAACTTCTAAAAGCACTTACCTAAAAGTTTGTCTACTACCACTGATTGCCCTAAAGAACTGAGTATGGTTATCTTCCTAGGTACAGTCTCAAAGTTCACATTCAAGGTTCCAAACACTTCACTTAAGAATGGATTGACCCTATAAATATCAAGGCAATAAAGGGTATTCCAGAAATAAGGGACGTACCTGTTATCACATCTGGCACATCTTCCTCCTCGCGACGCCTGACTGCATAAACCAACCCTGGTTGTCTCGCATCTGCACCCTCTGCACCTCTACCTGATGCTCCACGACCTCGGCCGGAACCATTCCCTCCATGGTTCGGACCACGACCCCTCATCGCCTGCTGACCAACTCTGCCCGACTGCACATAACCCTGGCCTACTTCCCGAGCCCTATCCATCTCCTGTGGACAATTCCTAACCAAATGAGCCTTAGACCCACACCGGAAACATTCCTTACTATTTCCCCAGCACTCTCCTGCATGAGCTCTCCCACACTGAGCACATGGACGACTCCTATTCTCAGCAACTGATACAGGTGCGCGTACAGAATTCTCAATCCTTGGTCTTTTCTGGAAATCCCCAGATGATACTGACGGTCCAACACTCCTCTTATTCCAGTTCCTATCCTTATCTCGGTTCTGTCTCTCAGTCCTCTTAACTTCTTCAGCTATCCAAGCTTTCTCCACTAGAATAGCAAAGTCCCTCTCTCTCTGCGGAGCAATCAACACCCGCAGCTCATCCCGCAACCCATCTTCGAATCGGACACACCTCTCATAATCAGTAGCCACGATCCCCCTGGCGTATCGGCTTAACCACAGAAATTTCGCTTCGTACTCTGCTACCGACTTACTTCCTTGTACCAAGTTTAGAAACGTTTTTCTCTGTGAGTCTAGGTAACTAGCTCCAACATATTTCCCTTCAAACTTAACCTTAAAATACCCCCAATCCACTCGATCTGCAGGGGTACCCTCTCTGACAGTGAGCCACCACCAGTAAGCCTCATCCCGGAGCAGCGAAACAGCATCTTTCAGCTTTTCCTCAGCAGTGCAGTCCAAATCATCCATGATCCTTTCGATTACCTCTAACCAATACTCCGCTACATTCGGAGCCACCCCAGATACCCCTCTAAAAACTTCGGCTCCGTTTGACCTAAGTCTCTCCGATACAGACTTCCGAGCCCTATTTCCCACACTAGCTCCTGCCACTCGCTCTAGCACTCGCAACATAGCCTGCGATACTGCGTCATCTCCTCCTATTTGATCTTGATCCTCCACGCCCACCGCTGGTGGCGGCACATCATTTTCTGACCCATGGCTAGACCCCACTGGTTTCGAAACTGTCATTCTGCCTCTACCACGTCCACGACGACCACGTCCCCTAGAACTCATATCTAACGTCTCGATTTAATCTGATTTAGGAAATTTTATGCATTAGTTATTCTGTTCCACTGATTACCCGCGAACAATTTTATGTAAAGAAGTTTTTAGTAGTAGTTCTTTCGATCAACCAAAGTTTTCATCTCAAGTTTACTACTCTAATTCAGAGAGTCACATTCATTCATCAACAACATCCACTACACTACTTTGGGCATTTTGCCCGTTCCCAACCCAGGGGTATTTTCGTGATTCATCCTATAAGGATATTTTAGGAATAAATCGGGGTCAATTCAAAAATCTTAATAAATCAAAGGCATTCCGGAATTTTCAAAACTTGTGGGTATTTTGAAAATTTTTTCTAAATCAAAGGTATTGCAGAAATTTCAGGAATCGGGGTTATTTCGATAATTTTGTAATCAGGGGTAATTCAGTAAATTTTCCAAACCGGGATATTTTGGTCAAAAAAGTGTAGTTTTTACAAAACCAAGGGTTTGTATTCAATCTAAGGTAGTTTTTACAAAACAGTGTAGCTGGTCCCTTTCGGGTTTTAATTATTGAGTTTAGCCCGTGAATAAGTCCTCTTGGTTAGGGTGAACCGTTACTACGCACCAGGTAGGATTCGAGTGAAGAGGAGGTGAGTCACTGGGACTGCTTAAATACCAAGCTCCCACCTAATCCAATCCTAGACATGCGCACAACTGTTGCCACACCCTAACTCGGCGACTTACTCACAGGTTTGTTTGGTTGCACTTAAGTCTTATGTATTTTATGTTGGAGTAAACTAGTTCTAGGGTTCAATAGCTCCTAATCTACTAATCTACGATCCCATAATTCCCACATACAAATCATAAAACAATTAAGGGTACTTACCTGGTGGACTTCGGGCCGGAGATACAGGTGCCATGCCAGAATAAACCTGAAATAATTCATAAAAGTCTATATTTTGAAAAGCCCATCTTTGAAAAATATTTTTGGGCCCAAAACCCTCAAAGCCGAGTTTTGAACCAGGCTCTGATACCAAATTGTAACACCCCAAACCCGGCCCAAACACCACGGCCGAATTTAGAATGCTACTGAGGAAAAAGTTTGAAAAGGGTTTAACATAAGGGTAAAACATAAAAATTTTCTGTCAATTATAAAACATTGTATATTTAAAATTCTAGGTAAAATTGTGTTGTTACACATTCCCGGATTTAAATCTTTAATATAAGTTTTTAAGATGTAAATTGTTTTAAAAATGAAACATTCCCAAATATTAACTTGATCGTCAATCCAACTTAAACAAAATAAAAATCCCCAAATACTTTAAGTGGCCTTATTACAATAAATATTTACTCATAGTACTGAAAATATAAAGTGCATAAAACAAGTAAACATCTTCTGCATGGCCACCTCGTATCCGCTCCAGCCCGGCCCAAGAATCATGTATCACCTGTGATGTTTTGAAAAAAATAGGGTGAGTCAAACCGACTCAGTGTGTAATTAGTCCACGGATTTCCACATATGGGCCTAGCCTAAAACCACACCAACCACATATCAGATAATCATGCAAAATGCACCTAACCCAGCCTAGGGTCTATCCTCTACACACCCCCGTATCCAGCCACCACACACCAGGGAATTACTAAATCGACCCTCCAACCTCTACACACCAATTCGGCAATTAATGCCATACACCAAGTGGTCTAGCCACTGATCCACGTGATTAAATCACAATAAATCTGCAACGTGACCTCAGTCAATGTCAATCCACGATGTAGCTCGTAGCTAGCATCAAACCACGATGAGGCACATAGCCGTCACCAACCACGATATTGCACGAAGCCGATACCAACCACGATGAGGCACAGAGCCAATCATCAATCCACGTGAGGCTCATAGCCATCACTAAACCACGTACATAAATGTACACCCTGTCTTTCTTTCATATATACAAATCCCGCCCAATGCTTATGCAACATACGATAGTGATATGATGAAATAATGCATGAACATGTTAATCAAACATACAACACATGTATACAGTAATCACCACACTTTTATCGGCATTTAACACTGACCTGCTTATCGACATACCCACTAAGGGTAACCATTTCATTATTTCCACTGCATTAGTCATCATACTCATAACACATACCATTATTTATAACCGGGAAATCACGAATTAAACACACAACTGATAACCTGAAGAATCACACCTTCAAAATCGGTGCTATCTCTAACCGAAACTATAGTTATCTGCCTACGCTCCTGTTCTGATGCTGGCCCACACCCCGGTGGCCAATCCCGTACTGCCGAGACTGATCGCTTCTTAAACATAGGAGTAGGGACTACCCCATTCTCCCCTTGACTGGTACCCGCATCCATCGAAAGTCACTTAATCATAATAACTGGTTAATCATCAATGTTATAGTCTAAACAAACTAAATCCAAACTTACAGAGTATTCTTACCAAAATGATCTTGAATCCCGAGACTCTCCTTATTTCTGTCGAACTGCTTCTAAAAGCCATAGTCAGAATCAGTCATCACTTAAAACACTCATAATATGGCCTTTGGCCGAAACTAGCCTTTACCTTGAGTAGTCGAACCTAAGGGATCCCTTTAATGCTCCTTCACGTTGGCTACAAACAAAAGATACACAAGATTATGGCCTTATGAACATTCGGCCATCCTTAGAAATCAAGGCTTAACCATTGATTTCGGCACACCACATGAAAAAGAGATCAAATCGATTGTTAGAGAAGGAATTTCTTACCACCAACCCACGTTTGAAGAGATCAAGAGAGAGTAGTCGACAGCCCCTCCCTTAGAGAATCAGCTTTTGAGAATGATAGAAAAAGAATGGTTTCGGGAAAAGGTGATAACACGAATTGAAAGAAGAAGAAGAGAACTATCAGCCACTTTTGGCTTTTGAAAGAACCGTGAGAGAAAAGAAGAGAAGAGAGGTTGAGCAATTCGGCAATGGTGACAAAGGAGGATTCGGCTTCAAATGAAAAGAAGAAAAAGAAAAAATTCCTATGACTAATAATTTCGGCAAAAAGATGGATACTTACACTAATTAAAATTCGGCACTACCTCCCACAACACCCCAAAACCGCATATACACATCCCCTAGAGTCCTATATTCGGCCACCACCCTTTTCTACTCTCATATCCCTTATTTCTATCCTATTTTCTCTCCATACTTACTCATTCAAAATAAATTGAATGAGTCAACCCTTATCACTCCTCCTTAGCCGAATTTGAAAAGAATAAGACCAAGTCTCATCCTCATCCACTCAAAGTCCAAGTGTCGTCCAACTGCCCCTCCTCCTTGACGCAAAAAGAAACCCCATAATGCTTCCTCTGCAACTCGAACCTCCTTCCTCCTGAAGCCCCTTTTGACGCAACCTTTCCCCTTGCACCCTTGCGTCTCCATGCCACTTTACCACATGGTTTCTTGTGTCCTAAACTCCATCATTTATTCCTTTAAGGCCTAACTCCCGTGGCTCCCCTTTCTATGCTTGAAGTCGAATATTTTTCTAAGGCATTCTCCTGTATTCTAAAGTTCTCGAAATCCTTAAAACACATCCAAACACACACAAAGCCCACTATCACTTGAATTATGAATTCAACGCATAACCCCTAAATCCCAGATGTTACAGATATTCAAATCCTGAATGATCTCCTCCCAATTATCGACTACAAAAGAATCCCGAAATCCTCCTTCAAGGTTTCGGCCAAAGAGAAGAGGAGGGATTAAAGTCTTGATTTCGATAGCCAGAGAAAGAAATAGAACAAGAAATCACCAAAGAAGAAATCCTTACTGAATGGAGTGACCAAAACTCAAATGGTTCTCTAGCTCAAAATGCCGACAAGAGGAGAAAGATGTTTTGGTTTTCGACTTCTAGCGCTTAAGAATAATCGGCTATAGTCTACGAATACCTTCGGCTTTTGATGAATCGCGAGAAGAGAAGAGAAGGAATTGAAGTTTAGATAGATTCAGCAATGGTGGGATTTTGGTTGAAGAGGTTGCGGCAATGGTGAACTTTGAGAAAGAGAGGTTCGGCCAAAGTCTAACAAGAGAGGAAAAAGAGTAGATTTTGGTGTGGTTTGATTATGAAAGAAAAAGGTGAAAGTCTAGGAGGGAATGAAGTTGAAAATCGACATAACAAAGTGACCAAAATGGCACTTTGATGGCCTTAAACTTTCGGCACACTGGCCTACCCCAACCGATTGCACTTCATCACACTCCCTTCTCCTGAATTCAGCTAACACTCAAACACTAGCTCCCCGTTGCTTTTCTCCTATTTTTCCTCCTCTTCTCTCATTCAAAATAATTTGAATGAGTCAACACTTATCTCCTTCCTTTAGCCGAATTTTTAAAAGAATATGACCAAGTCTCATCCTCATCCACTTGAAACTCTTGTGTCGTCCACCACTACTCCTCTTTGCCGCAAAATGCAAGCCCAAAATGCTGCTTATGCTGCTCGAACCTAAGTCCCCCTTCCTCTGCTTGTGGCGTCACCTTCCAAGACCCTAAATGGCGCCTCCCTTGCCATTTTGCCAACTAAATTCTTGTGTCTAAATCCTCATGCAAATTTTCTTAAGGCTTATCCTGCTTAGCTCCATATTAAGACTTAAAATCTAATATTTTTTTCTAAGGCATTCTCCTACATTCTAAAGTTCCTGAAGTCCCCAAAACACATACAAATAGCACACAACAAGTTACTGTACACATTCAAGTGAAAATGCGTAACCCCTAAATCCCAGATATTACATCAAGTGTGCTTTATAATGAAGGGAGAGGCCTCTATTTATAGTTGAGCCTCCCTAAATCCAACAGTACAGATCAATTACATCAACGGCTAAGATTAAAAGGTATCTACAAATTAAATCTCTAAGATCACAAAATCATATCTTCTAAGATTGCATACATATCTTCTAAGATTGCATATCATATCTAAGATTTGCATATCATATCTAAGATTGCATATCACATCTTCTAAGATTGCATACCATATCTTCTAGGATTGCAAATCATATCTAAGATTGCATATCCATGAAGATTGTGTTCCCATATACGTCAAGCTGGTAGATGGACCTTCAATCTTTTCAAGTAGTGGGTCATTACGATCGGGCCAAATGATATATTTTGGAATGGACTTGGACTTTGTTTTATTATTTTGGGTTTATTAATTTTGCATGGGCCCAGGCTAAATTGGCCTATTATAGCTGCCCCTCTTTGCTCATTGTCGTGTAACGAGAATGGAACAAAGACTATAAAAAAGGACCAATTTTGCCCGGTCTTGCTGAGCCTTAACTTCTTGATCCTCATCTTCTTCAAGTAGTCTCTAACCCAACTGCAACTTCAAGGAGATTGAATCTGTAGCTTTAATCTTATTCTACTGCAACTTCAGGGAGATAAGACCTGCTCTTGTAGATTTAATTTATCCTACTGTAAATTCAGGAAAGTGAGAGTAGTATCTTTGATCTTGCTTCACTGCAATATTCAGGAAGACAAGATCTGCTATTTTTAGTCTGCTCCGCTGCAAACTCAGGGAGGCAAGCAAATATCTTCGATCTGCTTCCTGCAACTTCAGGAAGATAAGATCTGCTGTCTTCATTCTGCTCTACTGTAACTTCAGGGAGGCAGGCTAATATCTTCGATTTGCTTCCTGCAACTTCAGGAAGATAAGATCTGCTGTCTTCAGTCTGCTCCGCTGTAAACTTAGGGAGGTAGGATAATATCTTTGATCTGCTTCCTGCAACTTTAGGAAGGCCAGATCTGCTTATTTTTAGTCTGCTCCACTGCAAACTCAGAGAGACAAGACTGGTGGCTTCGATCTGCTTCACTGCAACTTTAGGAAGGCTAGATCTGTAACACCCCAAACCCGGCCCATACACTACAGCCGAATTTAGAATGCCACTGCGGAAAACGGTTGAAAAGATTTCAACTTAGCAGTAAAAACATAAAAATTCGTTGTCTTTAATAAAACGTTTTGTATTTAAAACTCTAAGTAAAATTTAGTTGTTACAAAATTCTCCGATTTAAAACTTTAGTATATATTTTTAAGATAATGATTGCTTTTACAAATATAAATAAAACATTTCCAAGTACTAATTTTGATCTTCAATCCAACTTAAACAAATAAAAATTTCCAAATACCTTAAGTGGCCCTTATAACAATAAACAATTATTCAAAAATACTGAAAATATAAAATACGTAAACAATTAAAATATCTTCTGCATGAAATCAATATAACTTCTGCATGGCCACCTTATATCCACTCCAACCCGGTCCAAGCATTATGAATCACCTGCGATGTTGGTAAAAATTTGGGTGAGTCAAACAGACTCAGTGTGTAATTAGTCCACAGATTTCCACCCACGTGGCTTAGCCCACAACCACACTAAACCACATATCAGATAATAAGGCAATTAATCCACATGATTTCACTTATTGGGCTTGGCCCATTACCACACCACATATCATATAATAATGCAATTTATCCACATCACATTTTGGGCTTGGCCCATTACCACACCAGTCCACATACCACACAGGTTTATGCAAAATGCACCCAACCCAGCCTAGGGTCTATCCTCTACACATCCTCGTATCCAGCCACCATACACCAGGGGATTACTAAATCGCCCTCCAACCTCTACACACCAATTTGGCAATTAATGCCGTCCACGCGAACTAAATCGCAAATAATCCACAACGCGACCACAGTCAGCGCCAATCCACGATGTAGCTCATTGCTAACATCAAAACCACGATGAGGCACATAGCTACTCATCAAACCACGATATAGCACATAGCTGATATCAACCACGATGAGGCACAGAGCCACTCATCATTCCACGTGAGGCTCGTAGCCATCACTAAACCACATACATAAAGTACACCCTGTCCTTCTTTCATATTCATATCCCACCCCATGCACATGCAACGTACAATAGTGCCATGCTAAATAATGCATGTACATGTTATTCAGGCATTCAATCACATTTTCATAGGCATATTCACAGTCTTATCAATAATTAACACTGACCTGGTTATCATTAGACCCCTTAAGGGTATCCATTTCATAATTGCCACTGCACTTATTAGCACATATTCATAACACATGCAAATATAACATAAACCCGGAAAACGGTGGGTTAATCACACACCTGATAACCTGAAGTACTATGCTCTCAATCCCAATGCTATCACTAATCGAGACTACAGCTATCTGTCTACGCTCCTGCTCTGACGCTGGCCCACACCCCGGTGGCCAATCCCGCACTGCAGAGACTGATCTCTTCTTAAACTTAGGGATAGGGACTACCCCTTGTCCTTCTTGACTGGTATTCGCCTCCATCAACAATACTTAATCAAAATCAAACGGTTAATCATCGATATACGAGATCTAAACGAATAGAAACTACACTTAACATCCTTACCAAAAATGGATCAGAATCCCGAAGCTTCTGCTTACTTCTGTCGATTTGCCCTTAAACAACCACAGTCAAAATCGGTCAACACTTAAAACTCATAGTATGGCCTTAGGCCGAATACCACAACCACTTACCTTTCTAATCACAATCCTGAAACCTTGCTTAACTAAATCCCGAGTCACTACAGGTCTATGAAGTTGTCGAAATTCCCTGCTAATCAACTATTAGAATCGGCCTAGTACAAGAAAACTATGAAGATGGCCCTTGGCCGAATAGTACATATCACCTTACCTTGATGAATCGAATCCTAAAAGACTCCTTAGTGCTTCCTTCCTTCGGCTACACACAAAAGAACACATCACTATGGCACTATGAACATTCGGCCAACCTTAGAAATCAAAGCCTAAACACTTGATTTCGGCACACTAAAAGAGATAGAAGAAACGATTAGGAGAGAACTCTTACCTACTATAGAGGATCGATTGGAGCAACTCACAACCAATGACACTTTCGGCTTCTAAAACTTACGACAGAAGAAAACGAATAAGGCCCCTTTGAGATTCGGCTCAAGCTTCAAATGGTGAAGAAAGAAAACGCAAGAGTGGGGAGAGTTGAGTGCTTAAAGGATTCGGCCAAAAAAATAAAACTAGATCAAGTGGTCAAAGTTTCGGTTTTGAAGAGAAACGAGAGAAGAAACAAAATAGTGGGAAGGTTCAATGGAGAATTCGACAATGGCCAAAATGCACAGAGTGCTCAAATGGTCACTTAAACTTTCGGTTCTTGCTTCAAAGAAAAGAGAAAAAAGAAAAAGGAATTCTCTTGACTAAGAATTTCGGCAAGAGAGACTAAGAAAGAAATAAAAAGATGAACACACTCCCTAATAAAATTCGGCACTTAACCCCTCCCATATGACCGAATTTTGCCAACCAAAGAGTCCCTTGGCCGGCCACTATATCCTTTCTTATCTAATCCCAAATTTCTCTCCTATTTTTCCTCCATGCTACTCATTCAAAATAAATTGAATAAGCCAACATTATCCTACTCTTTTAGCCGAATTTTAAAAGAAAACCAAAGCTTATCTTCATCTTTTCAAAGCCCCTATGCCGTCCAACACTCCCCCTCTCTCTTGACGCCAAACTGCAAAAATAAAAGCACACTCCATGCTGCCAACATGACTCGAACCTGAGCCCTTCTCCCTTGCTTGAGGCGTCATTCACCAAGGCCCTAAGTGGCGCCTCCAAGCCACTTTACCAAGCCCAATCTCATGTCCAAATTCCCTCACAAATTCCCTTAAGGCCTCCTTAGCCTAGCTCCCCCTACTAAACTTAAAATTCAATAATTTCCTAAAGCCTTCTCCTACATTTTCAGATTCCCAAAAGCTATAGAACACATCCAAACACACACACAAAGCCCCCTATCTCATGAATTATGCTCGAACGCATCACCCCTAAATCTCGGATGTTACAAGATCCACTATTTTCAATCTGCTCCACTGCAAATCTAGGGATGCCAGACTGGTATCTTCGATCTGCTTCACTGCAATCTCAGAAAGACAAGATATGTTATCTTCAATCTGCTCCACTGCAAACTCAGGGATGCCAGACTAGTATCTTCAATCTACTTCACTGCAATCTCAAGAAGACAAGATATGTTATTGACTGCAAACTCAGGGATGCCAGACTGGTATCTTCGATCCGCTTCACTGCAATCTCAAGAAGACAAGATCTACTATCTTCAATCTTCTCTACTGCAACTTCAGGGAAATAAGGTTGGTAATTTAATCTGCTCCCCTGCTACCTCAGGAAGATAAGATTCACCAAATTTGATCTACTCCACTACTGCTTAGGGAGATAAGATCTGTAAATTCACCGATGTTGCTACACCGTCCTGTGAGGGACATGTCCTGTAGACTCAGTTCCATATGTTTATGCCAAATGACCAGGATGCTATGATCAGAATAAGTCAAATGCTTTTAGCCACATTTGTTATGAACGACATTTGCATGAATGCAGAATGTCCTGAGAATGATCCCATTTTTTAAATGTATAATAATTAGGATGCAATGATCAGAATGAATCTAATGCTCCTAACTAAATGATATTAAGGATGACATTTGCCTACATGAGATTGATCCCTTTTTAATGTTTGGGTTGTCATTGCTCATAGTTCATCAAGGTTCTATCACTGATGCTTACCATGCTTTCTCATTCAGCTGGTATCTTTTGACAGAAAACCCAAAGAAACAATCATATTCTGCTCAGCAAGCTTGCCCCACTGTAATTTCAGACTCCCTTCCACTGTACCTTTTGGGACATAAGGCTTGTACCCCCCACTGCAACTCCAGGAGAATAACATTTGGTTTCTTCCATCCATCCTACTACCATTCAGAGGTATAGGATTCATATCATCTTCAATCAATTTGATTTGTTACACCATTCCTTGGGTGTAATGACCAGATGTATGTGCCTGAAATTTGCAGGGTATCATTTTTCTTTTCCGAGGACGATCCCTTTTTACACTTGGGTTGACATTGCTCGTCATTTCTCAAAATGATATCACCGACGGAGTGTCTTATCCAATAAAAATTCGAAGAGATAATATTTCCAACCCTTAAGTTTGATGAGTTCTAAACAATAGTCATGTTTCATATTCTCATATTATTTAGAAGCTTCCAGAGTAATATGCAAAACTCCTTTTATGAAAGTATTATTAGTCCATTAATCGTTATTTCAATATAAAATGCTTGAAAAAGATCACAACAATGGACGAGAAAGAAATTAATCAGGAGCATAGCTCGAAACAAATAAGTTAATCAAAGATAACCAAGGCAATAAAAGAAAACTGATTGGGGTGTATCTTGAAAAGAATAAAGTAATCAAAGATAGCCAAGGACATAAAGGAAAATTGATTGGGGTGTATCTTGAAAAGAATAAAGTAATCAAAGATAGCAAATTCAAAAATGAGTAAGATAGAAGCTAAGTGCCCCAAATATCGCAGCCTGAGCTTCTCTGTACAAACTTCTTGAGGACCATTTGGAGCTCAATACGTGTTTAGAGGATCCGAAGTACTTTGTCAACGCCCCAAGACGTAGCATATTTCCAAATTATTAATCCAGGTATAGTAAGACTACCGCATGCCCTGTCTTTGATCAAAATTTGAGCCTCCCTTTTCGGGTTTTTGGCTCAAAAACCCCTTTGTTCTCAAAGTGCCCTTTGCAGGTTTTCGCCTTGGCCTCTCCTCTTTTTTCTTTCTTTTTTCTTTTTTTTTTTGGAATTTGAACCCAAGGCGCCCTTTGCGGGTTTTCACCTTGGCCTTTCCCCTTTTAGGTAAAATACTTCTTGACTGAACTTGAATTCACCGAATTGGGCAAATTAAGTTAAAATCAATGCTCTTCTAGAACAGGCCTTTTTTACAACATAAGGTCCTTCCCAATTTGGCATCTGCTTTCCTCTGAAATCCTTTTTGTATAAGAAAGGTCTTTTTCAACATTAGGTTCCCCTTGTGGAATTCTCTAGGATGAACCTCTTTGTCGTAAGCTTGCATCATCTGACCGTGACAGATAACTTTTAACTTTTCTTCCTTCGATTAGGTTCAATTGGCAAAACTATTTCTATTCTAATGAGAAATGTGTTGCCCCAGCGAAGGTTCTAACCAACGTTCAATAACATAGAAGGTAAATGGTAACTTCTTTATGTCAATATTTACAAGTCTCAGTCATCTTTCCCATGATCCTTATTTTGTTTTTTTCCTTCTTGGCTGCCTTTGTTGCTCTATAACATGACGTCTTATATTTGAACAGACTACAAACTTTTGACATTGTCCTTTTTGGCATTCTTTGTCGGCGCCTGATCTCTTTTTTTTTTTTAAAATTTGATGACTATCAACTTTGAAACATTGGCATATGAAGCTACTTCCACCCTCTGACTTTGAAACATTGGCATATGAAGCTACTTCCACCCTCCTAGTGAAGTAGACGACGACCACGACGATGAATCGATGTTGACTAGAAGCTTTTTACGATATTGGCCCCATAATATCCATTCCCCACATATAAAAAATCTGTGAGGAAATAGATGAGGCACATGAATCTCGTCTTCTTCAATTCAATATTTGCGGTATAACAGATGCAATCCCCTTCCATGGTTGACCAACAATGTCCAATCTTTATGTTTATCCTGGTTATTGTAGAACCATTATCATGTTCTTTAAATACCCTTATGGATCTCTTTTAAGATTATCCCAGTCGTGTCTTGATATGATCGTGCGAAAACATCTTTGAATTCTTGAAAATAACTCAATGATGTCTTGTTTTATTTCTGTAGTGAGCTGGGCTTCGATCTTCACCTCTTTTTTAGGCTCATAATATCCGCTGACCCTTTGTGGAGTAAAGTCTATTTTTCATCTTGTTCCACCATTCTTAACAAATCAGAAGATATGTTACAATCTCTGTCATCTTCAAAGTCCTGAGATCCTTCTAGACACATATCTTACTCGAAAGGAGACTCTGAGTCAGTAGCAGCATTGCTCACATCATTGATATCTGGACACCTATTGTAGGTTCGAAGGAAGATTCCAAAGAATAAATGATTCAAAGAATGATTATTTATATGATCATGAATAAAAAAATGAAAGAATACTTGAAAGAAAGTCAAAAGAACAAATAAAAGAAAAAAAAACTAAGAGCAATTGTTTGTACAGTATGAAATGGAAAAAATAAAAGAATATTTGCTCCAAAAGATGCATTTTATTGAAATAAAAATTCAGACACGGGCCTATTTCACAAAAGGATTCTTATTGCCTCTAGGCTGAAGGCAACAAGTGTGTTTTGAATATTACTTTAGATTAGTCTTTAAAATACAGGGATCCCTTCCACAGTTCCATTGTTTAAAATCTTCCCAAGTATGTAAGGGCTTGGAAACTTTGTTCCCCGGTTCCTTCTCCGCTATATCTAAATCAGGGATAACAAGATTAGCAGGGTTATCTCCTGGGTTAGATTCTGAGCCAACTTGGAAATTCATGGATACCCCAGTATCAGCTTGACCTTGTTGAGGCCTAATTGCAACAGATGGCTTTTGAGAATACACCTCAGGTTGTATCTATACATGTGGTGGGGTAAAACCCCTAAGGATAATCTTCATTATCCTCTCCAGCATTAGTCATGGGGCATTTTCCCTTGTCCATTGCCCCATTCAGTAGCTGAGTCATTTGAGCCACCATATTTCTTTGGGCTTCCATCATTTGTTCCCTCATATCTTGTTGGATCTTTACCAACTGCTCTTGCAGCTAGTCTTGCATGTCTCTTTGGACCTGTTCGAGTCCTTGATCCATTTTTTTTGTCTTAACACGTGTACCATAATGGTGTTTTAGTTTCTAGATTAATCTTCTCTCTTTCTCTTTTTCCTAAAATAACTTCAACTAATTAGGGTCCCTCTATAGATTTTAATGCATATGATGCAATCCAATGCAGATGCATGGAATGAATGCAAGAGAAAGAGAGGCGTTGATTCTGAATTCAATTTCATTAGAAAAACTTCTCTAGAAAGCAAATTTCTTTACATAAAACGGATTACATATGCGGCCTTGCCCTCATATTCCAAGCCAACATCAATCCCCTTCTTCGCAAAGGTCAAATCTTGCAAACTTCTAATAGATGCCTCCATTAGCTCCTTTTTGCTTGATCTGGGTCGCGACTCACTGCTCACTTATTTCCATAATGCTCGTTAGCCTCTTCAAGAAATCCAAGACGTGGTGATTCTCGAATAGTCTTTGTCAACTTGAATAATTGGGCAATAAAGTCTTGTATTCCTTCACGGACTATCAGCCTTCTCTCGCTGTGTTTACTTGGACCATATTCGGACGACCGTATTATAATCCATGTTATCAAGAAATCCAATTTCTCATGACAAACTCTTCTATTTAGTTAATCGAATTTGAATCAATACCTCTTTTCTATGATGTGGATGCAATGCAATCAAAACAAAAGAGAACACGTTAGCACAAGAGAAATAACAAAATAGGGCACCTATCTGGGTGACCACTAGGGTTCAATATAGCTCTATCTAGGGTTAGCTCTTAAGGATCATTATATGTGGCTTAGTTCTAAAGGGAGGGTACCTGAACCAGCAGATTCCTCAATCCTCACCCATTATAGGCTCATATGGATCGAGTTCAGTTCAGGGGAATACATTTCCCTATGGCCATGCAGAGGTGAAAACCTCATGAAGACATAGGTACAGATGTATCCCGGAAGCAGTCCATTAGCCCATGCGAAGGTGAAAACCTCACGAAGGCATAGTTTCTCACTCCCACTTAAAAGGAGTGACCACAACGGTCGTGTAATATGATGCAGGAATATCCTACCAGACTCAAACCACCACAAACATATGACACGATATATGCTTATGCGGTGAAAGAATCAAAATCAAATTTTGACTTTCGATAAAAAGACAAAAAATAATCAATTCAACAAAACACAACAAGTCAGTATCATATAAAATTCAAGGCAAACGACAAATAATCAAGCACCTACCTAGGTGATTGCTAGGGTTCGGCGTAGTTCTACCTAGGGTAAGCTCTTAGGGCTTTCTACATGCAATTTGGTTCTAAAGCAGAGGTACCTAAACCGACAGATTCCTTGGTCCTCACCCATTATAGGCTCATACGGACCAAGTTCAGTTCAGGGGAATACATTTCCCTATGGCTGCACGGAGATGAAAATCTCACTAAGACATAGGTACGGATGTATCCCGAAAACGATTCACTATCCTGCACGGACGTGAAAACCTCACGAAGGAGTAGCTTATCGCTCCTACTTAAAAGGGTGTAACCACAACGGTCATGCAATGCAAAGATATTTTATAAAAATAAAACCTCATGCAATAAAAAGGATCATAGTTTTTCAAATCAGATTTTTAAATTTGGACAAAAAGACAGGAAATAATCGATTTTACGGCTTGACTCTTTTATTATTTCCCCAGTGGAGTCGCCAAGCTGTCGAAACCATTTTTTATTTTTTTTAAAAAACGGGGGTCGACTTTTAAAACAAAAAATGGAGTCGCCAACAATCTTTTTTCAAGGTGTGATCGGATCACCTTGAGATTAATCATTTTAATAAAACATTTTGATTTATTAAAATAATGATTTGGTCTACAAAATTCGAGAAAATGGGCTTGGGAGTCGGTTACGCACGAGGAAGGATTAGCACCCTCGTAATGCCCAAAAATTGGTGCCTAATTGATTAATTAATGTCCTAATGTCAAAAATTTAAATATATTTTAAAACACGATCCTTTTGATTTTTAAAACTTATGTCCTTTAATTTTAAATGGACATTCAATTATTTGGATTTTAAAAGAAAAATCAAAACTCAGTAAGTTAGAGCACGATCATTCGAATTTTCCAAACACCGAATATCCTCTGCTTTTTAGAAATCCTTGCCTTAAGATGACAAAATGTCGCATCCAGTGAGTTAGGACACAGCATCTTAAATTCCCGAGAATAGGTTTTTTATTTAAAAATTCATATGTTTTAATTTCAAAAAGGGTACTCAATCATTTGGACTTAATGAGAAAAATCGAAACCCAGTAAGTTAGGGCACGATTTTCTCAAAACTCCCAAATATCGAATATTGCCTTATTTTTAAATTTGAAAAATCATGGATTTTGAAATATGAAGGTATATTTGGCCACATTAATAAATAAAGATTAATGATTTTTTTTAAAAAAATAACAAATCTAAAAAACAAATAAAAAAAACAAAATGTACCAAGCTTTCAAATAATAATGGACAATGTTAAAACAAATAATGTGAAAGAAAAGGATTTTGAAATCGACAATAAAAAGCAACTTAAAAATAAATTCATGTATATAAATTTTAAAGTAGGTAATATATATAAAATTTTGAAATAAAT
The DNA here is from genome assembly GCA_005393395.2 of Gossypium australe. NCBI lineage: Eukaryota > Viridiplantae > Streptophyta > Magnoliopsida > Malvales > Malvaceae > Gossypium > Gossypium australe. Next base: position 83,612,486 of record CM016615.1, read on the forward strand.
CCAAAAAATAAATAAATAATATATGAAATAGTAATATAAAATGAATTTTAAAATAAATATTATATAAGAAGTAAGTTTAAATAAGTAATATATAAAACAATATATATATATATATATATATATCAATCTAAATAAATAATATACAAAATGACTTAAAGAAAATGATATGTGACAATCCTAAAAAGATACCTATAAGTTTAAAATAAACAATATACGAAAACTTAAATAGATAATATAAAACAATTTAGAATGATATAAAATAAAACCACTTTAAAATAATCATTATATAAAACAATAAGAAAAATAAATGATATATAAGATAATTTAAAGTAATAATAAAAAAAAACTTAATCAAAATAAAACTATTTGAAATAAGTAATATCTAAAATAATAAAATAAAACAGTTTGAAATAAATACCACGTAAAATTTGGAATAAATTAATAAAATACAAATTTACAAAAGTGTGAAAATAAAATAAATCTCTATACAGAAATAATAAATAAACGAATAAAATAAAAGAATAACTAATAATTAAACAATTAAATGGATAAATAAAAAAGGTTGAAAAAACGAAGATGAAAGAAGAATAAAATAAGAACAAACCATAGAAAATAAGAACGCAAAAGGGAGAGAAATTTGAGTGAATGCTCTCAAGAATTCTTATTGCTTCCCCCAAAACTCAAGTGTGCTTTACAATGAAGGGATAGGCCTCTATTTATAGTTGAGCCTCCCCAAATCCAATGGTACAGATCAATTACATCAACGGCTAAGATTAAAAGGTATCTACAAATTAAATCTCTAAGATTACAAAACCATATCTTCTAAGATTGCATACCATATCTTCTAAGATTGCATATCATATCTAAAATTTGCATATCATATCTAAGATTGCATATCATATCTTCTAAGATTGCATACCATAGCTTCTAGGATTGCATATCATATCTAAGATTGCATATCATATCTAAGATTGCATATCCTTAAAGATTGTGTTCCCATATACGTCAAGCTTGTAGATGGACCTTCAATCTTTTCAAGTAATGGGTCATTCTGATTGGGCCAAATGATATATTTTGGACTGGACTTGGACTTTGTTTTATTATTTTTGTATGGGCCCGGGCTAAATTGGCCTATTACAATCAGTACACATCCTCATGGTCCCATCCTTTTTCTTAACAAACAAAACCGGTGCCCCCACGGAGACACACTAGGATGGATGAAACCACGATCTAGAAGCTCTTGAAGTTGAGCCTTAAGCTCTTCAAGCTCCTTCGATGCCATACGGTATGGAGCGATAGACACCGAAGCTGTACTCGGTAGAAGCTTAATGCCGAACTCAACGTCTCGATTCGGAGGCAAACCCGGTAACTCCTCAGGAAAGACATCTGGAAAATCCCTTACTACTTTAATATCCTTAATAGAAGAGTCCCCAGAAACAGAAACACTGATGTAAGCCAAATACGCCTCACACCCTTTTCGAACCAGTTTTTCAGCCACAAGAGTAGAGTAGAGATCATATTGGAAAGATAATCTCGATGCTCGCCGATCACAATCACTTCCTTATCATCCTCGGTCCTTAGAACGACCCTCTTAGTTGCGCAATTCAAACTAACTCGATGCTCGACCAACCAGTCTATACCCAAAATTAAGTCGAACTCCCCAAACGAAAGCTCCATCAGATTTACCAGAAATACAACCCCTTGCACCACTAACGGAACATTCCTATAAAGTTTCCTAACCCGAACATACTGTCCTAACAGACTTAATACAGTAATCTCACTAGAAGTGCTCTCGACCGAAATCTCCAGGTTTCCAGAAACAGAACTAGTTACATAGGAGTGTGTAGAACCTAAGTCTATTAGAGTAGTATAAGGTATATCAAAAATAAAGAATGTACCCATGACAACATTAGGAGAGTTTCTATCCTCTTGACGCTGAGTAACATAAATCAGTGTAGGCTGTAACATCCTAAAATTATGGGCCTATGCATTTAGTGTAGGGATAGAATTAATTTGTTAATTTAAGTGATAGGGGTCTAAATTTGGGCTTAGAATTAGGCAAAGGCCCAGATTAAATTATTTTAAGGTAGCATCATTAACAATTAAAAAGGAACAAGTTTTGGGTCGCAAGGAGCCCATGTTTTTGGGCCATTTTCGGCAATAAAATGGGAGCAAGGGTGACGCCACAACAAGGGATTTAAGGGCCCAAAAATGTAAGTTTAATGAAGCCCAAATCTTTTAATTTAAATAAGTTAAATTCGGCATTTAGAATTAATGAGGTGGACGACTACAAGGCTTAAACATAGGAAGATATATGGATTTTTAAGTGATAATATCATAGATAAAGAGGAGAAAAGTTAGGAGCTTATCTTCAAAGGAAGTGTTGGCCAAAAATCCACCACCTAGAGGAGTGTAAAATTCGGCTACTGCATGGCATAGAGGGTGCCGAAATTCTCCTCTCTTCTAGGTTAAATTTTAAGGGCGTTTTCGGTATTTAGCAGTAGGTGTCAAAAATGTAACATCCTAAAATTGGGGTTATTTGTGATTAAACTGTTTTGTTTATGATTGGATTGCTGTGATGTTATTCGTGGTGTGGTAGAACTTAATTATGGACTTTGTGTAGGCTCGAGTAGAAGAAAATTTTAATTGTAAGCTTTAAAGATAGGGAGCCTTAGTAAGTAGGGGTTACAAGGTTAAATGAAGGATTATTTGACACAAAAAGGGCCTTGGAAAGGTGGCAAGAGGAAGGCCACTTAAGGGCTAGTGTTGACGCCATCAAGGGAGCAAGGGGAGCCTATGTTCGAGCCACAGAATTCTCTTCTTTTGCTCTTTATTTGGACGGCAAGAGGGAGAGAGAATTGCTCAATTTTAAACTTCAGGATAATGATGATATTATTAGGATTTTTATTTGGATTTTGTTGGATTAATTTATAATAGTTGGCAGAGAGAAAATAGGCATTTGACTAATTCAAATTTGTTTGAATTAGTGGCCAAGAGAATTTTTAGGAAGTGACCAAAGTTGAACTCCTTGTTGATAGGAGTGGACGGCAAGTATAGGGGGGAGAGTGCCGAATTTCTTCATTTGATTCCTTTCTCTTTTTCCTTTTTGCAATAGCCGAATTACCTTCTTCCCAATATTCCATCTTTTTCCTTCTCTTCAACCTTTCTTCAAAGACCGAAAACACTCTCCCTTAGATTTCTTAACCCCTTGGCCGAAACTCCTATCCCCCCTTTTTCCATTATTTTCTTTCTTCTGCTATAGCCGAATCTACTTCCTTGGTGTGCCGAATTTTCTTTCTCCTATTTTGTGTAGTCTTGGTCGAATATCAAAGCAAGGGTGATCCCTTTTCAGTGTTTCCCAATCGGTCATAAAGGAAGGTAAGTGTGCCGAAACTCTTCTCCCATATTCCTTATCTCTGTCGACTTGGTTGAATGGGAAAAGCCGAATTATTTTGGTGGCTAATCAGTTTTGAAACTGATTCTGTTTAGGTGCCCGGGATCTTGAGGTAGTCGATCCAAGCCTCCATTCTCTGTCAATCGGTTTTGGTAAGGTGGTAAGGATCTATTTTAATATTTTATGTAGTGTTCAAAAGCCGAAGGCTATTAATTTGGATAAGTGCCGATTGTAGGGAAGTGAACTTGATTCACACATAGTGTGTGGTGGTTGATAATCAAAAGGCGTTAGGTAAGGTTTCGGGTTCAAGTGATAACCCCTTGAGTTTGTTTTGGTTTGGCCGAATGTTCAAGGGGACTAATCTTGTGTTGGCCGAATATAGGAGCAAGGAGATCTAGTGTGGCCGATTGACTCTTTGGGTTTTTAAAGCTATCGTTGGTGACAGGTGTGTACATACACACTTTGTAACTGTTTATTGTGCTAAGTGTTCGTGTATGCTAAATCTGATTTGTGTAGATTTGGATTTAATACCATCATGGTATACGCAAGGATTCAGGTAAGTCCTTGTTGTTATGATGCTTTTGGGAAGCATGACATATTTGGTATATGTGGCTTATAACATGTGGCTGATGATAAATTCAGTGTATGTTGTTAGATAATAAACATGTTGGCATGATTTCTATTATATGCGTATCATTGGTTGATGTGGGTTGATGAGAGGAGGGGGAAGTGATATTCGTGTCGACGGACACCAGTGGTTTGGTACCACATATCGTGACTACGGTCACCAGAGGTTTGGCACCTCATAGCGTCTCGTCCCCGTGGCTTAGCACCACAGTGGGTTGGCCCCACAGATGACATTATGGGATTGACGCCAGTGATTTGGTATCACACGATAGGTTGGCTCCATCACTTGATTTGTGACTTTAAGTCACCAGTGGTTTGGCACCACCAGTGGTTTGGTACCACACGGGGTAGAGAAAGGCGTTTGGATGGCTAGGTTGGGAGCATATTAAACTTGTGCACATTAAATTAATTATGATTTGTGTATGATGTTACATTAAACTGGGAAGAAGGGTTACACATTGGGTCTTGATGACTCACCTTTTTCCTTTAACCTTTTCAGGTGACTCGTAGCTGCGGATAAGGAGCCGGATGGACTCGATGTGGCCATGCAGTGGAATTGTGGTTTAAATGAACTTGAGTTATTTTCATTTTATTTTCGGTTCTAATTGTTCAAATTGTAATAAGGCCTCCTAATATTTCGTTTGATTATTTTACATGTTTTTGGATGAAAAGTTTTAACTGCTTAATGATTTTAAAATGATTACACAAGTTTTCTTGAACTTAACGTAAATGTTTTCTTGTGCCATCGGGTACCTCGCTAAAATTTGTAACAACATGACCTAATGAAATTTTAACAACAAAGCTAAATGATGTTTTCTTCATGCACCTCAGTTAAATTTAAACAAGACAATACTTTGTCAAAAATAAATGTTTTCTCAAAACTGAATCGGCAAAATAACAGGTTTTCAAAACTTTTTCCTCTGTGACATACCGGATTTGGCCGTAATGTTTGGGCCGGGTTTGGGGTGTTACAAAATTGGTATCAGAGCTCAGTTCAAAGCTCGGCTGGGGGGGCCCAAGGCCCAAAATGTTTTGGCACGCCTTTTTAAATGTTTTGGGTTTTGAACAAGCATGGCACCGAGTCTCCGGCACCGATCCGCCCAGGTAAGTACCTCTGACTTTTGTGTGAATTAATTGTCTGTAGAAGGGTAGGTATGGAACGTAGATAGGATGCTAAGTGTTTAAACCCTAGGACTAGTCTACTCCAACAAAAGACATAAGATTTTAAATGCCTAATCAAACAACCCTACGACTAAGTAGCCGAGTTAGGGTGTGGTAACCTTGGTGCGCATGTCTAGGATTGGATCCAGAAGAGCTTGGTATTTAAGCAGTCCTCGTGACTCACCTCCTCTTCGCAGGAATCCTACCTGGTGCGTAGCTTCGGTTCACCCTAACCAAGAGGACTCGGTCATAGGCTAAACACACTAAATAAAACCCGAAAGGGATTAGCCATGTTTTGATGAAAACTCTAGTTTTAAAATCATTAGAGCATCTCTTCTTGGTAATAGCGAAAATTGATTTTTGGAAAATTTTCAAATATTTTTCGACTTACCAAAATTACGAAAATGCCCCTAGTGGCAAAATTACGAAAATGCCCTTGATTTCTAAAATTTCTGTATTACCCCGATTTCAATAAAATTCTCATACTTTGTAAAAATATCCGAAATTATGTATTTCAAGATAATATCCTGACTTTGGAAATTTACAAAATTACCCCTGATTGACAAAATTACCAAAATACCCCTATTTTTCAAAATTCTTCCATACCTTCAGATTGAGAATTTTTCGAAAATACTCTTCAGTTCTAGAAATTACAAAATGTCTTGATTTACTAAAGTTTTCAAAATTTCTTCGGTTTATGATAAAAATACCCTGTAGGAAAATGACGAAAATACCCCTGGGATAGAAACAGATAGAAATGCCCGAAGAGTGAATAGGTATGAAAGGTATTAGGGAATGGATGTGCTTTTCTGTGTGAATTAGGATAGAGGACTTAAAACTTGATTGCTCGAAAGAATCTCTATTAAACTCTTTTCATAAAATTTCTTCGCGAGTAACCAAGTGAAACAGTTACTAATCCATAAAAATTTCTTAATCAGATTAAAGCGCAATAGTTAGAATGAGTTCTAGAGGACATGGCCGTCGAGGACGCGGTAGGGGCAGGATGACCGTGTTAGAACCCGTTAGGTCGGGTCAGGGATCTGAGAATGAGGTACCACCGCCACCACCACCCCCAACTTTTGGAGCCGAGGAGCAGGATCAGACGGGTGATGACGCAGTGTCACAAGCGATGCTGCAGGTTCTGGAGAGGGTAGCTGGAATGGGTGGAGGTGGAGGAGCTCGGAAGTCGGTACCTGAAAGACTTCGAGCTAACGGAGCTGAGGTGTTCCGGGGTGTATCGGGTGTGGCACCCAGTACGGCGGAATACTGGTTGGAATCGACAGAAAGGATTATGGATGATCTCGACCTGACAAATGAGGAGAAGCTGAAGGGAGCGGTGTCGCTTCTAAAGGATGAGTCATATCAGTGGTGGCTCACGGTTCGGGATGGTGCTACGGCAGATGACCTTACTTGGGAGTACTTCAAAGCTGCTTATCAGAAGAAGTATGTGGGCACCAGCTACACTAATGCGCAGAGGAAAGCTTTTCTGGGGTTGGTACAAGGAAATAAATCTGTGTCAGAGTATGAAGCGGAATTCTTGAGGCTGAGCCGCTATGCTCGAGGAATTGTGTCAACAGCGCATGATCGTTGCGTCCGCTTTGAAGACGGGCTTAGGGATGAACTAAGGTTGTTGATTGCTCCACAGCAGGAGCGTGAGTTTGCTGTCTTGGTAGAAAAGGCTAAGGTAGCCGAAGGGGTCAAGGAGTCAGTGAGGCAGAACTATGATAGGAACAAGCAGAAAAGAGGCTTTGGGTCGTCTGGGTCAGGTGGTAATGTTCAGAAAAGGGCTAGGCAGAGTGGGCCAAATCAGGCAGGAAGGCCCATGGCTACTAACCAGAGACCGGCTCAGTGTAATCGCTGTGGGAAGTCACATTGGAGAGGTTGTTGGACCGGTGAAAGAGGATGCTTTGAATGTGGGTCTTTGGATCACCGTGTAAGGGATTGTCCTCAGAAGTTAGCCAAAAATCAACCAGAGGGTCAGAACCGTGCTCAGGCTAGAAATGTAGAACCACCACAGAGGGGTCGTGGTAATGGTAAAGGAGGCAATGGTTCTAATCGAGGTCGCGAAATTCCAGGAAGAGGTGCAGGCAACACAGAAGCGAGGCAGCCTGGTTTAGTCTACGCAGTGAGGTGTCGCGAGGAGGGTGACGCACTGGACGTCATAACCGGTACGTTCCTAATTTTTGGTCTTCCATATGTTGCATTAATTGATGTGGGTTCGACGCATTCATACGTTGCTAGTAGTGTGGTAGAGACTATGAACTTAGACTTTGAGACTACTACTAGGGAGATGACAGTACTTAGCCCCCTAGGACACTCTGTAGTTGTAAACAAGCTGTATAGGGATGTACCCCTAGAACTCCAAGGGGTCGTGTTTGTGGCTGATCTGATGGAACTCCCGATTGGGGAGTTCGATTTGATCCTTGGAATGGATTGGCTGGTGAAGTACCAGGCAAGGTTGGACTGCGCTGCTAAGCGTATGGTTCTTAAGATGGTTGAGGGTGATGAAGTGGTTATGATAGGTAATAGAAGGGATTACCTATCCAGCGTAGTGTCTGCTTTGAAGGCTGAGAAGATGGTCAAGAAAGGTTGTGAGACGTTTTTGGTTCGAATTTGTGCTTTGGAGGCTAAGGAGTCAGCAGTTGAGAGGGTCTGAACCGTAGGGGAATTCGCTGATGTGTTTCCAGAAGAACTTCCGGGTCTGCCTCCAGATCGGGAAGTTGAATTCGGTATAGACTTGTTACCCGGAACGGCACCTGTGTCTATATCACCCTACCGAATGGCACCAAAAGAATTGGTGGAGCTGAAGGCTCAAATTCAGGAACTCTTGGATCGAGGGTTTATCCGACCAAGTATATCTCCGTGGGGAGCACCTGTGTTGTTTGTCAAGAAAAGGACGGTTCAATGTGGATGTGTATTGACTACCGTCAGCTAAACAAGTTAACGATCAAAAACAAGTATCCGTTGCCTCGAATTGATGACTTGTTTGACCAACTGAAGGGTGCATCGGTTTTCTCGAAGATAGATCTTAGGTCGGGTTATCATCAACTTAAGGTGAAGGAGGTGGATGTGCACAAGACGACATTCCGTACAAGGTATGGGCATTACGAGTTTCTGGTGATGCCATTTGGGTTAACTAATGCACCTGCAGCGTTCATGGACTTAATGAATAGGGTGTTTCAGCAGTACCTGGATCAATTTGTCGTGGTGTTTATAGACGACATATTGGTTTATTCGAAGACGGAGGAGGAGCATGATAGGCATTTGCGAATAGTTCTACAAGTACTGAGGGAAAAACAGTTATTCGCCAAATTCAGTAAGTGCGAATTTTGGCTTAGTGAGGTGGCTTTCTTAGGTCACGTAGTATTAGCTGAAGGGATTAGAGTGGACCCTCGCAAGGTTGAAGCGGTGTTGGATTGGAAACCACCTAGGTCGGCGGCGAAAATTCGAAGTTTTCTGGGTCTAGCGGGGTACTATCGAAGATTTGTGGAAGGATTCTCTTTAATCGCAGCGCCGTTGACTAAGTTATTGAGAAAGGGATTTCCATTTGTATGGTCGGAGAAGCAACAAGAAAGTTTTGACAAGCTAAGGAAGATTCTGACGGAAACTCCAGTTCTGGTACAGCCTGAGGCAGGGAAGTTGTTCACAGTTTACTGTGACGCGTCCCATACTGGGTTGGGATGTGTGTTAATGTAGGAAGGGAAGGTAGTGGCCTATGCGTCCCGTCAGCTAAGACTGCATGAGGTTAACTATCCGACTCACGACTTGGAGTTAGCGGCAGTAGTCTTCGCTTTGAAAATATGGAGGCATTACTTGTATGGGGAGAAGTCGATAGTCTACACGGATCACAAAAGTTTGAGGTATCTCTTGACTCAGAAGGATTTGAATTTGAGGCAGCGCCGATGGATTGAACTGTTGAAGGACTACGACTGTTCAATTGAGTACCATCCAGGCAAGGCTAACATGGTGGCTGATGCGTTAAGCCGGAAGGTCGTGACAGACTTAAGGGTAATGTTTGCTCATTTGAGTCTTTACGATGATGGAAGTCTTTTGGCAGATTCAAGTTAAGCCAACTTGGATCAAGGAGATTAAGGAAAGGCAATTAGTGGATGACAGTCTGAATGCGCGGAGGTTGCAAGTTCAAGATGGTGGTTTGGAAGGGTATAGTTTGACTGGTGATGGTGTACTATGTTTTCGAGGGCGAGCTTGTATGCCAAAGGATGTGGTATTGAGGCAAAGGATTCTTCAAGATGCACATAGCAGCCCATACGCTATGCATCTTGGAGGTAGCAAGATGTATGGAGATTTACGGAAACAGTTCTGGTGGCCAGGGTTGAAGCGGGAGATAACTGAATTTGTGGGAAGGTGTCTGACGTGCCAGCAGGTTAAGGCTGAACATCAGTTGCCCTCGGGTCTACTTCAGCCAGTGAAGATCCCTCAGTGGAAATGGGAGAGGATCACGATGGATTTTGTCAGCGGACTACCCCTCACGCCTAGTAAAAAGAACTCGGTCTGGGTAATTGTGGATCGACTAACCAAGTCAGCGCATTTCTTACCGGTGAGAGTGGATTATTCCCTTCAGAGGCTAGCAAATTTGTATGTGGTTGAGATAGTAAGATTGCATGGTGTGCCAGTATCGATTATCTCGGATAGGGATCCAAGGTTTACGTCAAGGTTCTGGAAAGCGTTGCATCAGGCTTTGGGTACACGATTGGATTTCAGTACAGCTTTTCATCCACAGTCAGACGGGCAGTCGGAAAGGGTTATACAGATTTTAGAAGATATGCTAAGAGGATGCGTTTTGGATTTCAGTGGTAGTTGGGAAGAGTATCTACCGTTGGCAGAATTCGCTTATAACAATAGTTATCAAGCGAGCATTCAGATGGCACCGTTTGAGGCACTGTATGAACGGTAGTGCCGTACTCCTACGTGTTGGACGGAATTAAATGAGCGTCATGTTTTGGGTCCGGAGTTGGTAGCAGAAACTGAAGAGAAAGTTAAGATGATTCGGGCTCGTCTCAAGGAAGCAGCAGATAGGCAAAAGTCTTATGCCGATCTCAAGCGCAAAGAAATGGAATATGAGGTTGGAGATAAAGTCTTTCTGAAGGTGTCACCTTGGAAGAAGGTGTTGCGTTTTGGGCGAAAAGGGAAGCTAAGCCCTAGGTTCATTGGCCCATACACAGTGTTGAAGTGAGTGGGACCGGTAGCTTATCAGCTCGAGCTGCCGGCAGAGTTGAGTGAGATTCATGATGTCTTCCATGTGTCAATGCTTAGGCGATATCGGTCAGACCCATCACACGTTGTGCCAGTGGCAGAGATTGAGGTTAACTCGGACTTATCTTTCGAGGAAGAACCAGTTCGGATCTTAGATCGAGATGTCAAAGTTCTATGTAGAAAGTCAGTACCCTTGGTGAAAGTGCTATGGCGAAACCATGGTGTGGAGGAAGCTACGTGGGAACCCGAGGATGTGATGCGGCGGCAATACCCCCACCTCTTCTGATCAGGTAATTTCGAGGTCGAAATTATTTTAAGGGGGGTAGAACTGTAACATCCTAAAATTGGGGTTATTTGTGATTAAATTGTTTTGCTTATGATTGGATTGCTGTGATGTTATTCGTGGTGTGGTAGGACTTAATTATGGACTTTGTGTAGGCTCGAGTAGAAGAAAATTTTAATTGTAAGCTTTAAAGATAGGGAGCCTTAGTAAGTAGGGGTTACAAGGTTAAATGAAGGATTATTTGACACAAAAAGGGCCTTGGAAAGGTGGCAAGAGGAAGGCCACTTAAGGGCTAGTGTTGACGCCATCAAGGGAGCAAGGGGAGCCTATGTTCGAGCCACAGAATTCTCTTCTTTTGCTCTTTATTTGGACGGCAAGAGGGAGAGAGAATTGCCCAATTTTAAACTTCAGGATAATGATGATATTATTAGGATTTTTATTTGGATTTTGTTGGATTAATTTATAATAGTTGGCAGAGAGAAAATAGGCATTTGACTAATTCAAATTTGTTTGAATTAGTGGCCAAGAGAATTTTTAGGAAGTGACCAAAGTTGAACTCCTTGTTGATAGGAGTGGACGGCAAGTATAGGGGGGAGAGTGCCGAATTTCTTCATTTGATTTCTTTCTCTTTTTCCTTTTTGCAATAGCCGAATTACCTTCTTCCCAATATTCCATCTTTTTCCTTCTCTTCAACCTTTCTTCAAAGACCGAAAACTCTCCCTTAGATTTCTTAACCCCTTGGCCGAAACTCCTATCCCCCATTTTTCCATTATTTTCTTTCTTCTGCTATAGCCGAATCTACTTCCTTGGTGTGCCGAATTTTCGTTCTCCTATTTTGTGTAGTCTTGGTCGAATATCAAAGCAAGGGTGATCCCTTTTCAGTGTTTCCCAATCGGTCATAAAGGAAACTAAGTGTGCCGAAACTCTTCTCCCATATTCCTTCTCTCTGTCGACTTGGTTGAATAGGAAAAGCTGAATTATTTTGGTGGCTAATCAGTGTTGAAACTGATTCTGTTTAGGTGCCCGGGATCTTGAGGTAGTCGATCCAAGCCTCCATTCTCTGTCAATCGGTTTTGGTAAGGTGATAAGGATCTATTTTAATATTTATGTAGTGTTCAAAAGCCGAAGGCTATTAATTTGGATAAGTGCCGATTGTAGGGAAGTGAACTTGATTCACACATAGTGTGTGGTGGTTGATAATCAAAAGGCGTTAGGTAAGGTTTCAGGTTCAAGTGATAACCCCATGAGTTTGTTTTGGTTTGGCCGAATGTTCAAGGGGACTAATCTTGTGTTGGCCGAATATAGGAGCAAGGAGATCTAGTGTGGCCGATTGACTCTTTGGGTTTTTAAAGCTATCGTTGGTGACAGGTGTGTACATACACACTTTGTAACTATTTAATGTGCTAAGTGTTCGTGTATGCTAAATCTGATTTGTGTATATTTGGATTTAATACCATCATGGTATACGCAAGGATTCAGGTAAGTCCTTGTTGTTATGATGCTTTTGGGAAGCATGACATATTTGGTATATGTGGCTAATAACATGTGGCTGATGATTAATTCAGTGTATGTTGTTAGATAATAAACATGTTGGCATGATTTCTATTATATGCGTATCATTGGTTGATGTGGGTTGATGAGAGGAGGGGGAAGTGATATTCGTGTCGACGGACACCAGTGGTTTGGTACCACATATCGTGACTACGGTCACCAGAGGTTTGTCACCTCATAGCGTCTCGTCCCCGTGGCTTAGCACCACAGTGGGTTGGCCCCACAGATGACATTATGGGATTGACGCTAGTGATTTGGTATCACACGATAGGTTGGCCCCATCACTTGATTTGTGACTTTAAGTCACCAGTGGTTTGGCACCACAGTATTGATGAATATGGTGACTTTAAGTCACCAGTGGTTTGGCACCACCAGTGGTTTGGCACCACCAGTGGTTTGGTACCACACGGGGTAGAGAAAGGCGTTTGGATGGCTAGGTTGGGAGCATATTAAACTTGTGCACATTAAATTAATTATGATTTGTGTATGATGTTACATTAAACCGGGAAGAAGGGTTACACATTGGGTCTTGATGACTCACCTTTTTCCTTTAACCTTTTCAGGTGACTCGTAGCTGCGGATAAGGAGCCGGATGGACTCGAGGTGGCCATGCAGTGGAATTGTGGTTTAAATGAACTTGAATTATTTTCATTTTATTTTCGGTTCTAATTGTTCAAATTGTAATAAGGCCTCCTAATATTTTGTTTGATTATTTTACATGTTTTTGGATGAAAAGTTTTAACTGCTTAATGATTTTAAAATGATTACACAAGTTTTCTTGAACTTAACGTAAATGTTTTCTTGTGCCATCAGGTACCTCGCTAAAATTTGTAACAACATGACCTAATGAAATTTTAACAACAAAGCTAAATGATGTTTTCTTCATGCACCTCAGTTAAATTTAAACAAGACAATACTTTGTCAAAAATAAATGTTTTCTCAAAACTGAATCGATAAAATAACGGGTTTTCAAAACTTTTTCCTCTGTGACATACCGGATTCGACCGTAATATTTGTGCCAGGTTTGGGGTGTTACAAAAAATCTATAAATAGGGGGGCTAGCTCCTTGTTTCTGACATTGAAAACCCTAAAAACCTCTCCCTTAGTGCCGAAATTTCCCTAGCCTCTCCCTTTCCAAATTTCTTTCTTCAATTACTTCAAAAGCCGAAACTTCTCCCCACTTTCTTTTCCCTTGTGCCGATTTCTCTAAAAAGCCGAAGTATCCATCGCTTTTTCTTTTATTCATCCTATTTGAGAAATTATTCTATACTTCTGGCATTTAAATCTTCCATTGGCATTGCCTAATCCTCTCTCTAGTGCTAGCTGAATCTCCTAAGCTAAGGTAAGAGTCGATTTTTGTTTAGTTCTCATAATCTATTCCCGATTTTTGAAAAAGCAAAAGCCGAAAGCTAATAGTTTAATGGTTTTTGGGATTTGAAGGAAGCTTGGTCGACTAGATCTAAAAGCCAAAAATCATTAGTCTTCAATTTCGGGATTTTAAGGTAAGAAGAGTTGTTTATTCAAATACATAAAATTGGGTAGAACACTAACCATGGCCGAATATAGGAGAGGCCCTAGTTTCACATCCTTCCAGCTTTTTGAGCAAAGTTGTAGATCGGTTTAGCAAGGGTATCAACATTAATCAGGTGTGTAGACCTCTAACACACTACTAATAAACCTGTATGTATATCTATTCATGTATGTTATGGGCTAAAAAGCCGGAATAAGGCTGTATATACAGTCGAATGGAACCCTAAAAGGGTTAAGCAAGGATGCCAGGTACGTAAACATAGAACTCCCTATGTGTATCGAAAAATATATATATGACTGCATGATGTTTCCTTTATGTGTGTATGCATGGGATGGGATATTGATATGATGAAGGGGAAGTGCATGATAGGTCACGCAGTGATCGGTGGTAGAAAACCCACAAATATAAATGCTAGGTCACATTGTGATCGGTGGCTATGCCACGTTTAATGATTCCTACTTAATAGGAATAGGCAGTACGGCTGTCGTTTTGGTGTGTAGCGGATTGTAGAAATCCCCCAAGGTGTGATGGTTGGTACGGGTTGGTGTGTAGAGAATGGAAACCTAGGATGGGTTGGGTTATTCATTCTTTATTGTTTATTATGTGATTATGATTGATGCCTTCCTGTATGGGCCAGGGCCCATAATGTGTTTGTGGGCTCAGGTCGATGTGTGTTTTGAGATTTATACACTGAGTCTTTGTGACTCACGCTTTCCTTTTCTCTACTCTTCCAGATGAACAGTAGATCGTGGACATGGGAGCCGAGACGGACTCGAGGGGCCATCAAGTCATATTTCTACAAGTTATTTTCTTTTGAGATTTCTTTAAGTTTAATTTATTTCAATGTTATTTCGAGGATATTTATGTAATAAGGCCCCTAGTTTTCATTCAACTAAGTCGTTTTCAATGTTAAGCAACTTATGAATTTTATGATAAGGTTTATTTATAATTAATAATACTTAATACAATGTTTTATTTTTAAAATGTCGCTTATTTACTTAAATATTGTCTAATTAACTCACGAATTTCAAATACCATCAAAGTAAAGGTTTTCAAAGTACAAGCTGTGACACGCCAGATCCGGTCGAAACGCATGGGCCGGGTTTGGGGTGTTACATAGGCTACCTTGCCTCAGTCTGACTAGCACCTTTTCTCGGTGCTCTCTGTCCACGGCTCATACCCTTACCATCCCTAACCAGTCCACGGCCCCTAGGTGGTTGTTGAACTGCCCTTTGAGACTGTACAGAACCCGATCCTGAAGCTTGCATCTGATCAGCCCGTTGTGGACACTCTCTAATACAATGCTCCAAAGATCCACACATCAAGCTAGCCCCTAACCTTCTCCAACACTCGCCCGGATGACGCCTACCACAGTCACTATGTGGCTGAATCCCAATAGGAGCAACAGGAACCCCTACTCTAACAGGCCTATTAGGTCTGGCCCATTTCTTAGGCCTTTAAACTGAACTAGAGAGCTCTAAATCCCTCTTATTCTTACCTCTCTCACGGTCCTTATTCTGTCGCTCCACGCGTTTAACCTCTTCGGCGATCTTCGCCTTATTAACTAGAACCGGGAACTCTCGCTCCCTCTGCGCAGCAATCAAAACCCTCAAACTATCCTTCAAACCGTCCTCAAAGCGAACATATTTATCGTACTTAGATGCCACCATACCTCGAGCATAGTGACTCAACCTCAGAAACTCAGCCTCATACTCAACCACAGATTTATCGCCTTGCGTGAGATTCATGAACTCACGTCTGCAAGCATCTACATAGCTCGTGTCCACATGCTTCCCCTGAAAGGCCGTAGTAAAAAAGTCCTAGCTCAGACGATCCGGCTGAGTTCCCTCCTCAACCGATAACCATCACTGATATGCCTCGTCACGAAGCAATGATACTACACCCTTAAGTTTCTGCTCGGGAGTACAGTCTATATCATTCATAATCCTCTCAGTGGCCTCCAACTAATACTCAACCACAGTAGGGGTGACTCCAATGACACCCCTAAACAGTTTAACTCCATTGGACTGGAGTCATTCAGTTACCGACCCACGGGCCACAGATCCAGAATGGAGTCCAACGACCCTCTCCAATACCCTCAACATGGCTTGGGACAGTGCGTCGTCCCCAGCAGAATGGTTTTGAGGCCCAGTCTCAGTAGCAAGCGAAATTAACATCTCACTCGTATCTAAATTTGGCATACTGCCCAGAGAGGAAGACTCAACTCGAGCCCCCCTCCGGCCTTTACCACAGCCACGAATACCACATCCGCGAATTCCATGAGTGCTCATCGTAAATTTCAAATCTTATCTACATTATAAAATTTTATGTATCAGTTCCAGTATTTATTAGCAAATATTTTATGCAAAAATTATCAGAAGTTCAGAAATGTTTTTAGAGGTTTCAGTCTCTAACTATTTCAGTACATCTTCAAAAAGTACTATCTACAGTGTTTTTAGAATATATTATCTTAGTTCAGAAATACTTACAAGATCGGCGCCGGAGACTCGGTGTACCACATACTTTCTCAAAATTACTCAAACTATTTGAAAATCAGTTCTTTTTGAAATAATTTTTTTGCAACCTGACTCTGATACCACTAAATGTAACACCCTAAACTCAGCTTAGATATTATTGCTGAGTTTGGAGATGTCACAAAGAAGGGATTGAAAACAGAGTTATTTCGATAAAGCCTTGTAACCCTTATTCGTTAAAACTGTTATTGAAAACGTCATTTAAGCAATACATTGTCAAAACATAATTTATGACGAAAGTCTTAGAAATCGTTATATTTAATAATCCCAATCGTAATTTTTTAAAAACCATTATTTTAGTAAAAAAAAACCATGTTTTTGAAGTCGATCGTCGTAAATAAAAAGTCAAGTCAAAATCCAAATCCCAAAATAAATTCAAACAGTCTGGGGAGTCCATAAATTACAAAACTCCAGAAAACAATTCTTAATCAAATAAATAAATATCAAAACGGCCAGGCACACACCCGTGTGGCGTCGATAGAATGGTTTTTCAGCTTTTCTGAAGCTCGATTTTCTATGTTTCGGGTACACATCTAGTTCGTTTTCGCAGCAAAAAAAATCTCGAGATCACCAGAACTTAAAATCGACAAACCAAACTCCAAAATTAATCTTAATTCATGATTGTACCGAAATCACAAAACCGACAATAGTTCAATTCGAGCGTTCAACACTTACCCCAATGCCCCGAACGATTCCGACTAATATTCCGCAAGAGGAGAGCCCCGTTCTTCACAATTCTCTGTTGCCAAAAACACAAATTCAATACTAACAGAAAAGACAACACCATTTTAAACATCTTTAATGAAAACTCCCTACTCAAGTAAAAATATTACCACAACTTACCAACACGTATGAATACCGTGAACCGAAAAATTGCAATTTGGAAGAACAAAAAGAGGATACAAATTGAAGAGAAAATAACAAAAGATGAGAATAGGGGAGGAAGCACAATGAACATCAAAATTTGGAAGAGAAACCAAAATTTGAAAAAAGAAAAAGAAAAAATAATAAAATAATAATCAGAAAAACAAAAGGTGTGGTAACACATCCTTTATTTTTCTCCCACTAACCTACTAACCTACAACCACCTTAAAATCCCAACTCCACCGAAACACTAACACACAACCGAGCCAAAAGAACATCCACACTCGTGCAGGGATTCGAACACAAGACCTCCAACACACCAACTCCCCTACCATTCGAACTAACAGGTTCATTCTGATATAGATTAACAAACAATTTTCTATAAGCCCAATCAACAAGGGTAAAGCTTGGATAAAAAAATAACAAAGATTATCAAAGTGGGAATTGAACCCAAGACCTCACAACGCACACCCAGAACACTTAACCACTGAAGAAAATACACACTTGTTTCAGATATTTACAAAAATAGCAATAAATTATTCAGGGCGTTACACAAATAATTTTTAAAACCTTTTAGTTATCTTGAGAATTTTGTGATACACTCAGGTTCCCCTTATATGGGTTATCATTTGTGTTCCTTGATCTAATGGTGTAGTCCTAGTCTAGTTTTAAATGACAAATCAATTGATCTTTCTTTCATTACCAATAAGGATGGTTCTATTTATGGACACGACTTGAGATCTTTTGAGGTTTATCGGGCTGTGAAATTATCTGTATTTGGGACCTACTAAACCTCTTCTATTGAAATGCTCCTCCCATTAAAACATTTCATTAAACCCCCTTTTTCGGCATTCAATGCTCTAGCATAGGCTCTTTCACGCCCAAGATGTAACTTTCAAGGAAGTAGCGCTCAAGATAGTTATGAGTGAAAGTAGTTTCTTTTTATGACTTTCACACAATGAGGTTGGGTTCATAAGGTACCTTTTATGCTTTTTCGCAAGAAAAGCTAAATTAAACTTGTTAAAGTCCTTGAAACCTATACGCCTTATTTCTGTAACTTTGTGAGTGAAACACTCTTTACTCATTCCAATAAATTGTACAGTTATAAGATGCTACCACACGAATACGTACACACATGACATAATTTTCAAGAGTATACTTTTAAAAAAATTATAAATTCATTAAATCAATTTTAGGGAGGCTTAGAAGCTTTGAAACATTTTTTATAAAATAATTTTGGATCATTTTGAAGAGGTTCAGATATAACTAAATCATAGAACAATATCTGAAGCACTTAGGTAGTTTAAAAAGTATCTTTTCAAAGTGGATTTAAATGGAAGAGTGTTAAATCCAAAATTCAAAATTAACTATCAACTATCAAAACTCTTCCTACCATTTTTGCGGTCTTAAAAGTCATTTTACCCGCTTCCTAAAGCCCCATTATGAAATGAGAACATTTGGGCAACATTCAGAATTTTTTTGGAGCTTAAAAACATATGCTTTAAAGTGTAGGACAGAATATCTCGATACATTGGGTCAATGTCTTAAGACATTGGACCCCTAGAGCAAAATCTAAGTAATTTGTCCTTTATGTCTTGAGACATTGCGCACTTGAAGCAAATTTTAAGTATTCTAACTAATGTATCTCGAGACATAAGTACCATGTCTTGATACATAAAGGCAGAGGACCAAAAATTCAAGTAAAAATTGTATGAGTATGAGGACCTAATTTTCAACCCCAAAACATATTAGGCTTAACCTTTTACAAGGCTTATTTGAAAAGCCTAAAAGATCACATAAATTGAAGATCAACTTTAGATGTGATACATGCGTAGATGGGATAAATTTTATTAACTTAAATTCATAAAAGTTGTTGTTTTTCGATCTCAAAAGATCAGTTGACTTGCAATGAGTTTTTGAATGGGATCCAAACATTTCTAGGTTGAGTTCCCTTATATTGTTCAAAGATGTATCTCTTAACTTCGAAACGCACTTTGATACACTTGATTTTGAGTCCAAGAGCTCAAGTTATGACCATTTTAGTGAAGACTGTGCGAGCAAAATTTCTAGACGGGATTATTACGGGAAATTATGAGTTTCGGGCTTTAATTTGAGCTCAAATCATATTGGGTTCAATTTTAAAGCTTAATTTTGATTATATATGAGCTTAATATTATATTTATTAGGTTTTATATTTTTATTACTTATTTATTCCAAATTTTAGGAAATTTTTAAGTATTTAAAGTTGTTTAGGAGTTTTATGTTTCTTAGTCAACAAGAAAATTTAGTTTCATTAGAACTACTTCTTGTTTAGATTAATTAGAGTTTCATTATAATTAAGAGCTTTATTTTGATGTAATTAGCTAGCCTATATAAAGGTATCTTCATTATTCATTAAACACATTCATTGAATAAAGTTTTTCAACTCTTTGAGTTTTATCTTCACAATATAACTTTCTGGTGTTTTTTATAGTTTTATTCTTGAAGTTGTGGAAGCCTTCACCCTCCAATTTACTAAGGTTCCACTTGCAAAGCTTTTTAGAGTCTATTCTTTAAAATGTTTCATAAGGTATCAACTTTTCATCACCTTCCATTGAATTTTTTTCCATCTCACCTTAATCTTTATCTTTCTTGATTATGCTTTGTTTTTTACTTTATTTTCATTATTTCTAATCTAACACTTGTTCTTTTCTAGATTTCGGTTCGGTTTTTCTCATGCTCAACAACTTGAATTCATTCTTAGTCTGTTGTCATTTATAAAAAACATCTTCAACACACACCACTAGGCAATCATAAAATATATGCAGAAAAGGGCATTTGCAACCATACAAACACAAGTTCAATTAAGAGTAGTAGTGGATTTTTGAATTACAAATCAACATACAAATTCAATTTAAGTATTTATGTACATTCCATGATTCTTATACAAATGAAAATCAATATAGATACATTACAATATCAAAATCTCAAATGGTGATGCAAAGCTCCCAAGTCAGAATCATAAGCTTCTAGACGAGTCCATAACCTATGCATTTAAACAACTAACACATGTGATCCATGAGCTCAGTAAGTACACTGAGATAAAACTACTTATTCTATTCCTTATTAATGTTGAGCCTTTTAGAAGTGTTTGTTATAAAATTCACTCATGTCACCATTTAGCGCTCCAATCAACTTCATTTCTTGTTATCAAATTGTAAGGGCTTAACTTACCCATTAATGGCTTTTTAGCCATTCACATTATGAAATTCATATGTGGGACTCTTATTGAGAGTTCAAATAATGTTTAATCTAAAGTTTATCCCCTTTAGCCATAACTTCTTATCATGTTCGCACATAAGGTCCCCTTATGGTAATTTGTTCCTAATGCAAGTCATACATTTCTTTACCAATTTATTTATTAAGGGCATACAAAATCATAAGTTTTAATATCAAATCCCAAAGTTTGACTTTATTGTTAAAAACATAACCATTTATCATTATTAGCTTATCGCAAATTCCATTCATGCCACAATTAGCTAGAACAAAATATCATAACATATTCATCATTAGTTTACTCAATTATTCAATTTCTTTTTAACTAGTGAAACTTGTAGCCCTTATCACATGTCACTTTAGTTCACATATAACAATTTGTATTCATAGACAAGTCTTATTACAAAAATTTAATTTACTTTCTCCTTAGTAAACTCTAGTAAAATGTAACTTGGATACTCAAGACTCCATCTAGATATAATAGAGAGCACATAAGTGTTTAACCATAAGGCATCATATCACTTCCCTCCAAAATGCACCAGAGAGCACATAAGTGTTGAAAAATGTACTCATATTGTAGTAAACATGTAATTGTTTTCTATGTATTAGAACGATGAATAAATAAATTTCACATTTCATTATTATTTCTTTTGTATTTATGTCTTTCACATTTTGCATGCATAGCAAAATTGTGACAAGCAAATATTAGCTCATTGATTGTCTAAGTTCAAACCGATGATAAGTGGCATTGTAAGAACATTTACATTGCGAGAAAGAAAACTTACTTCAATGGATAATCTAAACGAGTCCGTGATCCCATAAAAGAATCAAAGTGAGCATTTGGCACTTTGGTTCTTATACTGAGAAGGATTATTATGTCGTCTACAATTCTAATTGAGGAGATGACTAGTCTTGGCTATCAGAGTATTTGACTTCACGAGTAGAGACAGATGTATTCATTGACAGAATGATACATTGGACTAAACCTGTAACACCCCAAACCCGGTCAATGCGCCATGACCGAATCCGGCATGCCACAGAGGAAAACGTTTTGAAGAAAAACGAGCTAACGAATAAATTTTTAATGAAAAACTACTTAATTCTCTAGGTTTGAAGAAATCAGATGTAATAAGTTAAAAATTGATAATTTACTTTGAAATTCCATAAATAAACTTTAAAGCTTAGTTGTCAATCCATAGGTTAGAAAACATTTATGCCATTTTAAGAAAAATCCGAATTATTACTTTGAAAACCATTTGCACTTTGGGCTCAATTATTAAATCATCCATAATATTTATTTAGCCATGTTTAAAACAAATCCCAAGCGTATAAATAATCCAAAACATAATTAAAGAGGCCTTATTACAAATCCAAATAAAAAACAAAACAAAATAAAATAAAATACCCAAACCGAAGTTCATGTAAAACCAAATTTTATTTGTATGGCCTCCTCGAGTTCATCCGGCTCCTCTTCCGCGATCTACGAATCACCTGAAAAGTTAAGGGAGAAGGTGAGTCACCAAGACTCAGTGCATAAATCCTTCCCCCGGTTGATGCAACATACTTACACAATTTATAACCAAGCAATATATATAATGCACCCAACCTAGCCATCCATAACTCCTTTTCTACCCCGTGTGGTACCAAACCACTGGTGGTGCCAAACCACTGGTGACCCAAAGTCACGATATCCAATAATGTGATGTCAAATCACTGGTGACCCAAAGTCACGAATAATCAAGTTGTGGGGCCAACCCACTGTGATACCAAATCACTGGCGACGATCCCAATATATCAAAAGTGGGGCCAACCCACGGTGGTACTAAGCCACTAGGACGAGTCGCTATGAGGTGCCAAACCTCTGGTGTCCCAAAGACACAAAATAATTGTGGTACCAAACCACTGGAGGTGCCAAACCTCTGGTGTCCCAAAGACACGGATATCAAATCCTTCCCCCTCCACTCATATCACCCAAACCAATGTATTACGAATATAAATCATGCCATCATACTTGATATGAACATATAACATATATATATATATATATATATCGTAGATCATGATATCATATAACAACATCATATCGAAACTGACTTACCCGAATCCTTGTTCATACCCATCAAGGTATCATATCAAAATCTCATATTTTTCCACTTTAATAACATGATTAGTATATTCAGAATATATATATACATATACTTTACCGAGTTATAAAGTGTGTAAGGTACACACCTGACAATAGCGAAATCACTAAATCCCGAAGACCCGATCTACCACACTAGATTTCCTTGCCCTACATTCGGTCAATACTTAGATCATTATCATAGATCATTCGGCCAACAACAAGCCTTACTCACCATAGCCTTCGGCTTTACATCCATTAAAGAATAAAGAACCAACACAAACCTTACCACTTGACTTACCAAAATTAATTGCTTCCAAAATCCGAAGAGCCTAAAAGAAATAAGTTCCTATGGTTAGAATCTTACTATCACATACCCAAAATTTGGCTTTTGCCTTCATGAGAATTAATAGAGAAAATAGAAAAGAAAAATCGACCAAGACACTTACCTATCTTCCAAAATCGATTATAGATGAACACTTAGAAATCTACCCTTGAAGAATTTCGGCCAAGATAACACCAAAAGAGAGAAAGAAGATTCGGCTATGGTGGAAAAAAAGAAAGGAAATTAAAAGTGAAAATGAAATAAGAGAAGGAGGATTCGAAAATAAAAGAAAGAAGAAAATAGAATGAGGATGGATGTTTTTAACTTTGAGCAAAAGTGAAAGAAATGGGATTTGGGAAGGAGGAAGATTCAGCCAAGAGAAAGTAAAATGAAAATGTGTTTTGAGCAAATAGCAAAAGAAAGAAAAGAGAGAGATGGGAGAAAGGGGTTCGGCCAAACACCTTGTTTGTTGAAAAAGAAAAAAAGTGCACAAAATGCAAGTGTGGTTTCGGTTTCAACAGGAAAAATGAAGAAAGAAAATAGAATTTGTTTCAAACAAAATGCGAGCTAAACCAAAAAGCAAAATTGTACCTAATGCCTAAACTACATTCGGCTAAGGAAGAAATTTTTGGAGAAGAAAAGAAGAAATGCCAAATGGTGCACAAAATGTTAAAATTGGCCAACCAATTCCCCCCCAACTTCCTATCAACATTCGGCCACCCCCCTAGCCACACATGCCGTCCACATTCATGGACTAATGGCCTTAGAATAGTTTCCAAAACACTCTCCCTCATCCAAGCCCTTTGTCCCCCCATCCTTCCATAAATCTTAAGATTCTTATCCCAAAATACTAGCTTTCCTAAACTAAAATTCAACTTGCCATAAAAATTGAAAGTCCAACCTACCATAATTAGAGCTTGACCGACACTAAATGCTAAGGTGCATAAAAATTAAGTCTTCCAAATGCAATCCATGTAACTCGAACCTCTTCCCTCAAGCAACCCTTCATGCATCTTAACCACCTTGCCACTAACTCCTCATGTGTTAGAACTTAACATTTAAATTAACTTAAGTGTCAGGTTCACCTAATCCACTTCACTAAATATACAATACTAAGAATTATTCTATCTTCATAAATAAAATCAAGCCTTCACAAGACTATGCTAAACACACAAAATTCATACCCGAGCCAACACAAATAATAAGATAATACTCTAACTTTTAGGATGTTACAAAACCTAAGATGAATTAATTCTGAACCCATTTGTGAATTAATTCACTTATGACATTCATGGTATGATTTACCTAAATCTTGAGTTAGTTGCTGACTATGCGTATGTAACTTATGTGCTTCGATATAAATAGAGGCTTATGCTCTAAAGATGATCGAGCCGATAGCTAGTATGGTGGGTACTTGACTTGTGTATGGCATGACTTTACTAGAAACAGTGGAATTCATAGCTCAATTAAAGAGCTAATGACATTCTCTCATTGGCATTTTGTGGATTGAAAAATATGAAACGTGGCCACAGGTTGCTTGTTCTCAAACGAGCAATTTATCACATCCATTTGTTGGCAATGATCATATTAATCATTAAGAAGACACAATGGTGACAATGAGATAAAATAAGATTATATTGAGTGAATAGATTTAACTCAAAGAAATTAAGGATATCTTATAAGGGTAACACACACATGACGATGTCATTAGACAAAGTAGTTGGATGGATTGCTTTCGTAACAAGTATAATATAAATAGTTTTCAATCATGGTACTTATTGTGGACTGACTTCATGATTAAGTAATTGCAAATTATCGGAACAATGTTTCCGGGCATAATGGCAATTACTAGAGCCTAATTGTATATGTTCAATTGATCCATCCGCTAGACTGCATTTGAATTAGAATAAAATTTTACGACTTTGGAAATTATTTAATTGAGTCCATTTATTCGATGTGGAATTAAATTGGGCAATCGTAAGAATTGTTCAACTAGAGAATTTGATTAAAGAATTTTCTTGAAAAATTTATTTGGAAAATTTAAGTGATTTTTGGGAAAATTAATTTTGATCAAGTAAAATTAAATTAATCAAATTAATTAAAATTAATATGATATTTTTGAAAATTAATTTTCAAGTCAAACAATTGGACCAGTGGGTAATTGAACTTGAAATTTGGACTTGATATCGTAAATTGGGCCTAGAAGCCCAAAACCGAGACCAAGATCCAAAAATTGGTCGAACTGGGCTTGTATGTGAAATAGGGTCGACGGTCCAACCGGTAGCTAGGCCAGACCGGTTGGGTTGTCACTAGCCCAGAATGAAGTGGTAGAAGCCGAACCAGCTCAGGGTGCTAGAGGCTGCAAAGATGGCATTCCGGTGGCCAACAAATGGTCGACAGCGATGGTTCTTCAGTGGTTGAGCAGTGGAAGAATTACATACCTACTGGGACTCTACCAAATAATTTTATTTCACATTAATTATTCCAAAAATAATATTATTTTAATAGATTTGATAATAAATTTAATTTAATATTTATCTTAATAGTATTTTATTAATTTAATATTAAAGTGATTATCTTAATATTAAATTAAATTTAATGTTTATCTTATAGATAAATATTCAATTAATTTAATAAGATTTAATATTAAATTTAATCTAATATTTATCTTGATAAATATTATATTAATTTAATATTAAAGTGATTAAGTTTAATCATAGTTGAACTCTCTAAACTCTCCCTATATAAAGAGAGCCTTAGGTCATTATTTATACACTTGAATTCAAGATAAAGTTGTAAAGAGAAAATTCTTTGAATAAATTATTTCAAAAACTTTCTAGAGATATTTTTCTTATTTACAACTTGACCCAAAAGTTTAGAGAAATTACAAAATTACACCACTTGTACTTTTTGTGAAAATTTTTCTTATTTGAAGCGAGCCCACACTCGACAGATGTGAGCTTGAGGATAGTGGAGGAAACTATTCGGTTGAAGCGTTATCGTAGAAGAATCGAAAATATACAATTTTGATTAAGCGTTTATTACTTTAGATATCACAACCAAGTTCTTGTTTTGGAAATTGTTTTTTTAAAAACCTAGTTTGTTTCCTAAATTTATTGTCCATTGCGTTTTCCAAACCCAATTTTCCAACAATAAGTGCTAGGGTCGAAGGTAATAGAGAATGCACGTGAGCATAAAGCTCGAAGGAAACAAAGAGTGCATATGAGTGTAGAGCCAGAAGGTGTAACGACCCGAAATTGGGCCTAGTAGAATTGGGCCCATTGGGCCTTAGGCGTAAGAGTGTTTAATTTTTTTTTTTTTGAGAACAAGAGAATGGTTGTTATTTCAAGTTGGACTTATTAGGAAGGTAATTTTGGAAAGTTGCGAGGCTTCTAGGAAGTTCCGGGTTCAAGTTAGGCTATAAGTAAATTTTTATGTTTAAGCACTTTAAGGAGAGAAGGTAAGTGGCATCAAGGCTTAAGGAAATAAGAGTGTATTTTGCTAGCATAAGTTGAGCACATGGTGGAGTGGTGTGGTGTTAAGTGGAAAGCATGAAGGGAAAGGGTTTGAATCCCATCTATTGCAATTTTGGATTTATTTTTGTGCTTTCTTTCCAAGTGTCGGTCATGGTACTAATTATGGTAAGGAAGACTTTTTAATTTTTGGAAAGATGGCTAAGGAGTATGGTAAGGAGAAAGACTAGGGAAAATCAAGGAAATAAATGAAGGAAAGTGGTAAGAGAAGGGAACATGTTGGCCTATTATGTGGAGGATGTTTTGGAAAGCATTTTGGGTCAACACTCATCTTTTTGTAAAGATGATACATGGTTTTTCTAGGGAAAAAAAAACTTGGTAGTCGAATTTCATATAGTCTTTTGACAAAAATTTGGTGTTGGGAAGGCTTGTTTCTTTTAGCATTTCTAGTGTTTCTTTTCCAATTCTTTCTCTTTGTTTGTCGAAATTCTAAAGCCATTTGTTCACCTCATTTTCTCTTGTTTTGGCCTAAACACTCTAGCCATTGTTCATCTTGTTCCCTTGTTGTGCCGTAACCCTCAATCCATCTTTGTTCATTCTTCTTTTGTTGCCGAAACTTTCATCTCTTGGCTAAGCTGAACTTAGCCACTTGTTCTTATTTTTAAACCCCTCTTGTTCTCTTTTGATAAGGGCCGAATCAAGCCATCCTTTGCTTCTACTTATCATTTCTATAACCTTGGTTTCGGAAGTTGATCGGTAAGTGGGTGATTAGGCCGAATATTGGTGGTAAGATGTTACTCTTTATTTTGATGTTTTGCACTGCTCATGTGATTCTATTTTGTGTGAAGATATCAACTTCCTGCTCTTGTGGAAGGGCCGAACATTGGATGAAGGCTAACCCCTTTGGTACATCACTTATTTACTTTAGGAACTCGTTGCAATAGTCAATGTGCAAGGCTGGATTTTAGAACCTAGTAGGGAAGGATCGCGACTGTGGTAAGTGACTCTTGCGAGTGAGTACTTTTGGGCTTTTGGAACCTTTAAGAAACCGAGGCTAACTTTTGATCGATTTTATTTTTAGGGGGGCAACGAAGAGTGGTTCTTTAGGGAATCCAAATAAGGTGTGTAATCCCGTACCCTTCCGAATACATGTTTGAAATGGCGTGTAATCTCATACCTCTCTGAAGGTTTATATGAAATTTTCTATGATTCGGTTGAAACAACGAAGAAAACTGGAAACCGGCATCCGTGACCACTCGGGCGTGCGTATGTTCGTAGTAGTAATCATATTTTGCAATAAAACAGTTTTGGTTAGCAGCAGTGACTTGATTTTGAAAAATCATGAAAAATAGGAGAAAAGGAATTAGAAAGTGAATAAGATATCAAATTTACTATGTCTATTTTTATATGAAAGAAACAGAGGAGGAAGAGGAATCTTATATTCTGTGATATTTTAATTTTAGTGAGACTGGTTCTGATTGACTTCGTGGTTCCCTGTTCTGTCTTGGAAAAATCATTTAAAATTGTAAAAAGTGAATTATGAGTTATAATTTATATGTAGAGATTCCTTAATGAGCCTATTTTCAATAGAAACAAGTGGAACAACATATGAAAACTGTACAGTGAGATATTTGAGTTTAGGGTAGGAGAGGTCAGAACTGTTGGACAGTGAAACAAGGGAAATTTTGATGAATAAACTGTACTAAATGGCTAACCCAAAAATTCTAGAAACATTATAGTAAGAAGATATATGAGTCTAGTTTCAAGGAAAATTTACGAATCTAGATTTTGAGTTTTCTAACTCAAGTTATGGTCAATTTAGTCAGTATGATGCAGATGGACAATTTAAATTTTTATGCCCCAAATTAGTAGTTAAGTTTGAGTTGCGAGATTACCGAATTACCCTTAGTAAGTAAAATTACCGAATTACAAAAATGCCCCTACGGGCCAAATTACGAAAATGCCCCTATGGGCCGAATTACAAAAATGCCCCTATGGGCCAAATTACTAAAATGCCCCTATGGGCCGATTTACCAAAACGCCCCTAATGGGCCGATTTGCTAGAATGTCTTTGTGGGCCGAATGACAAAGTGCTATAATGGGCTAATTCCCCGTAATAAGTTATTGGATTGATAATTGTCGTTTATATATGTGAATAGTATGTTTTATTATTTATGTTGCATTTGCATATTTCGCATGGGATGGGAAAAATGTTAAAGAAGAGAAGTGTAGCCTGGTGGCTCTGCCACATTCTGATTCTGGTGGCTCCGCCACATACTCTGGTGGCTCTGCCACAAATTCTGATAACGGCTATGTGCCTAACATATGAAATAACGACTCTGTGTCGATCATATTTACCCAAGGCTGTGTGCCGATTATATTACGGTATATGACATCTGGTGGCTCTGCCACAATCTGTATAGTGGCTATGCCACGCATAATTATGACTTTGGTGGCTCAGCCACAAATATATTATAAATGGCAACTTGCCTGCGATTGGTGTGTTTGGCGGGGTGGGTTAACTTGATCCCCACAGGTGTGATGGGATGGTACGGGTGGTGTGTAGCGGATGGATTACTAGGATAGGTTGGGTTGCATACATTGCATATATGTATATTCTGTTATGTAAATGGGCTTCGGCCAAAGATTATGCTATATGGGCCCAGGCCCAAGATATTGCTAAACAGGTTTAAACCCAGTGGATGATGGTAAGGGAATTATACACTGAGTTCTTGTAACTCACCCCCTTTTT
Source organism: Gossypium australe (assembly GCA_005393395.2). Lineage (NCBI taxonomy): Eukaryota > Viridiplantae > Streptophyta > Magnoliopsida > Malvales > Malvaceae > Gossypium > Gossypium australe. The sequence goes on from CM016615.1 coordinate 83,641,572, forward strand.
TTTCTTAACCCTTGTAGGTAATACTTAGTGATGTGGATTTGGGCCATGGATGACTCGGTGGAGGTCATACTTCAGAAATGGTTTTTAATGAACTTTAGTTTTCTATTTCCGTTCACTTTATTGCTTTTACTATTTTGGGTTTTTAAGTTGTAATAAGGCCTCTGGACTATTTTTATTTTTGCTTTATGTTTGGACGTATTTATTATTTTTCTTGAATTATTTTAAATGGGGATTTTCTAAAATCTTAATAAAGGTTTTTCCAAAATAGATTAATAAATGGATTTCATAACAAACTTTTACAAATACATTAACACGGAAATTCTCTTTTGAATTATCAACAAAAACGTTTTCAAAAGACTCAGATTCTCTTTGGAATTTTCAACGTCATTTTCAAAAGTCATGGTTTTAAAGTTCACTACCTCGATTTTCGACTCATCAATCAACCATTCAGAAATAGTTGTATTTTATCAAATATTTACATACAAAACTTGTTTATTTAAACACAACCAAGAAACGCCTATTTTAGTAAGAATCATATGATGTTTTACACTTTCTTCATGTGACATACCAAATCCGCTCGTAACGCATGGGCCAGGTTTGGGGTGTTACAAAAGGCAACAAAACTTCAAACACGTCACATCTCCAAAACCAAATGCGCATCTAATCCTTATTGACATGCCAATAGTATCCTGACCATTTCATTCAGTGTACTAGGGCACATCATAATCATAGATATCTTAATATCAGTTCAGGCCAATAACATATTCATCATTCATATAGAGGTATATATGGAGTTTATAGAATTCAAAGTATTTTTAAACAATCCTTTGTCTAATTTTACACATTAGCATGATAAGTGCTTTCATGTATATGCTCATTTCCATATATTTTCATAAGCCATATAGTCATATACTTTGTCGTGTTATGAATTCAAACAAAAAGATAGATGCAATTTCATTTAGTTATTATCTTCTATATAGCTAAATTCGAAAAGGGGTTATATGACCTAAAATGTATACATATAGCTAAATCTCTATTTTTATGATCACATATTTATATTTTCACTTATTAATTCCACATTTTTAATGATATGTCAGTTCTATCGACAACTTAAAAAATTAAAAAATTAAAAAATTAATCACCTAATTTTTCATGGTGACATATTTACTTATTTTCCTTATTAACACTGCATGTCATACTTATTCACATATACTAAGTCATGCTAATTAATCATTCCATGGTAACCAAATTTCATAGCATATAATTGGTTAATACTTTGAAGGATCTGGTACCCTAAGTGTAATATATTCGTTTGTAAATTTGTAACTTTTTGAATAGATTGGTTAATAAAACAATTCATGGATTACTTTAATATACTTTGTATAATTATCCTCATGTGTTTTTTGTTGGAAAAAATTCGGATCGAAAACGATTTTCTTGAACGCAGAATATAAAAATTTTGAAAACTGAACTGATTTGTGATATTTATAATAAAAAACCCTAAATCAAATTCACACTTTTGTTTTCTTCTTGATGGATCCATATCATTCTCGGCTTTCAACCGAATGACCTTCTCCGCTATTCTTATAACACCCCAAACCTGGCCTAGACGTTATGGCCGTATCTGGCAATATCACACGATAGTGTTTTTGAAACCTCGTTGTTACGATGAAAACATTCCATGTTATTATTTTTAGTAAACCTTTGTTAGAACTTAGGAAGTCATCATTATTCATTTAAAACATTTGTTTTGAAACATCCCTCGTTGTGGAAGCTTTAATAAAACAGTCTAGGTGATCATACATTTAGAAATTACTTTAACTTTTTGAAAATCGAATTTCCTACAACCAGTAGGTATAAATCCATAAAGTAAAATAAATAAATAAAGACCCAAATTTAAAACCAAAGTCCCAGAGGGTCCTTAAATTACAATCCAAATAATCAATAATAATCAAATCATAAATCGTAAATTGAAAACCATGAAGTCCAAAAAATTACTGGGGTCACCCCTGAGTCCTTCGTCGCTCCAATCCATCTAAGTCTGGGGATTACCTGTGCACATTAAACAAAAAGGGTGAGTTTATGTAAACTCAATGTGTATTCCCGCAGAAACAAACAAACAATCAGTATTCACAGTGCACAGTTGAACAGTCTTGGGCCTAAGCCCTTTTCAGTATCAGTGGCAGTTTGGGCCTTAGCCCATCTCAATACAGTGTCAAAAATACAGTAGGGCCTTAGCCCATCACAGTATTAGTAGCAGTAACAGTTATGCAGTAGCAAAATCCTACCCAACCAGCCTCTACACACCATCTCCATCCAACCCTACACTCCATGTGAGGATATAATCAACCCACCCATCCCTACACTCCAAGTAATACCGAATGCGGCACAATATAGTAGTTTGCAGCTGAGCTACCAGTAAATTAGCCTTAAAGCCTTTCAGTACACTTCCTCCAAATAACAACCCCTAACCCAATGCAATGCAACTCACAACGGATGACATGCTATTATGCAATTTCAGTACATATATTCAGTTCAGATATTAACATGCCCAGTACAGATATCATTCAGTCAATTTCACACATTTAGGGGTCTAAGTAGCACTTATCGACCCTATAGTAGGTTCATAGTCAACTTGGGCGACCCGTGCAACCTTAAAAATATTTCGATAAAAATGGGCCCACACACCCATGTGATCTGCCCGTGTGGTCCACTCGGGCCAAATTGGCCTTAGTCGTGTGATCCATTTTTAAAGTAATCCATGCTAGCTCAATACTCATATATGTTTTCACTATTTACTTATATGTTCATTCAAATCTGTCTACTTTAGTCATTATCACTAAATTATTTATATCTTAAGCTACAGAATTCCAAATTAAGATCCGCTTGATGTTTTTAAAACTAGACTCAAATACCTTTCTACCATAAAATTTTCAAAATTTATAGTTTATCAAATAAGTACAGTAAAATATTTAAATTTATCCCTATTCTGCTATTTGACAGCTTTATCATTTCTTTACTAAAAATTATTTATCTCTTAGTACAAAATCTAGATGATGTTTCTGTTTGTTTCTCTTGAAAATAGACTCATTAAGGATTTAAACCTATAAATTTCAGCCCCTAATTATTTTTTTTACAATTTTTGATGATCTTTCTAAGTTAGAATAGGGGAACCCAAAATCATTCTGACCTTGTCTCACATAATTTATTATATCTCATGATTTACAATTTTATTGCTTACACTGTTTCTTCCATGAAAAACTAGACTCAATAAAATTTAATTTTATATTTTATTCAACCTCTAAATCAATTCTCACTATTTTTTAAGATTTTTCAAAGTTAGACTACTGCTGCTGTCCAAAACTATTTTAGTGCAAAATGTTGATTTCCAAGTTTATAACACCTTTATATCCTTTCTCTACAATTTTTCGCTTCATTTTCTCTTATTTCTCTTATTTCTCGATAGTAAGCAATTTTTGCTTTTCGTCAAATCCCGTTTTGTAACACTCCAAACCTGGCCCAAACATTATAACCGGATCTGGTATGTCACTAAGGAAATTTAGTAAAACATGTCACCTTTTTGGAAAACAATTATCAGGTTTAAATGTTGATACCGGAAACTTAGGAATTTATTAATTCGTATAAAATATAAAGTTATAAAATGCCTTAATGAATTTTAAACAAAAACCGAAATCTTATACATGCCTTAACTTAATTTAAACATAAATTGTAAAAACCCAGTAATAAAAGCCCAACATAAAACCCAAAACATAAATAATAGTCTAGTGGCACGTGGCCTTATTACAACCATATTTAAAATCCATTTAAATAAAAATATAAAATGGTAAACTAAAGTCTTTTTGCTGAACCCAAATGTTCTTTTGCATGGCCACCTTGCTCTCCTCTCCAGCCCGGTCCGTTGCGCTAAGTGTCACCTGAAATTGTTAAAATAAAAAGATGAGTTGCGAGACTCAGTGTGCAACCTTCAAGCACCGTTAGATTGGGCCTTAGCCCACAGATCAGAACATAAAACGTAGTACAGAAAATAACATACATAAAACCCAACCCATTCCTAGGTTTCCATCCGCTACACACCACCCTTACCTGCCAATCACACCATTGGGGATTTCTACAATCAACCCACACCGCTACACACCATCGATGGCAGTCATGCTGTAGTTAGCTGCTCATCGTCAAAGTTGTGACAGAGTCACTAGGCTAAAATGGCTAGAGCCACCAGAAACAGAGTATGTGACAGAGTCACCAAGCTGAAATGGCATAAGTCACCAGAACAGATCACTTCCCCTTTCATCAATCACCCAACCCCAAGCATACATAGAAATTGACATATGAAACATATCGTTTTTAACAGAACATTCACTGAGGAATGGCAGAAAATACTAACCAGATATTTAGCCTTTACCCTTCTCAGGTTTTCAAACGTTATGCCGGGATTTTGGCATTTAACAGAGTATAGCAGACTTATACATATACATATATATATTTTAGCAACCAATCTAATAGTTTGAAAGGTTACACACCTGATTAATGTCGATACCCTTGCTAAATCGATCTACAACTTTGCTCGAAAAGTCAGAAAGATGTGAAAATAGGCCCTCTCCTATAATCGGCCATGGTTAGCGTTCTACCCGATTTTACACACTAAAATCAATAGATTTCCTTACCTTGAAATCCTGAAAGTACCTCGATTCGAGTATTACTGAACTTATGACTTAGAGATCTACGTGATTGACTCTTCTTCAGATCCCAGAATGCCGAAAATAAGAGAGAAATAAGAGATTAGTTACTAAATAGCCATTCGGCTAGGGACTTTGAAAAGCCAAAAAAAACATTGAAATCCCGAAATCAACACTTACCTATTGTTTCCTTCAGATTTCGGCACAAGTAGGCTCCACTAAAGAAGATTTGGCAACTTCAGGAGGTGAGATCCTAGGGATTTCGACTTTTAGAAGAACAAAAGATTTGAAGAGATGGCTAAGAAAGATTCGGCCAATGAATATTAAGGAGGAGAATAGAATAATAGGGATGTAGTTTCGACTTTTAGAGATTAGAAGAAGAATAATAATAGAGGTTAGCAGATTCGACCAACCAAGAAATTTCAGAGAGGAAGAAAGGGTGAAGAAGATGATGGTTTTTCTGCTTTTAAGAGGAAGAAGATGAGAAAAGAAATTAAAAGAGAGGCTTCAAAATTTCGGCACACTTTATTGCCTATACTGAGCCGATTCTTTCCCCTTTATAGAGTCAAATTTTTGGCCAACTCTAGCCCCTTGGATGAGCTCTAATCTTTTCCCTTATCTTGATCTATTATCTCCTCAAAAATAGCCCTAATTCCTCTCTTCATTATCTACCTACTATCCTTATAATTAAACATAAAATAAATCCCTAAATAATAGCCTTGTGCCGTCCCCCCTTGCTCATTTAAGTGCCGAATTTTAGCCCTAAAACTTGGGCTTTAAGCAACCATAATTTGGGCCTTCCTCATGCACAAGTGACGCCAACTCCTCTTCCTCCTAGTGGCACCATTTCCTCTGGGCCACAAGCCCAATATGCCCATTAAACTACTAGAACTTCAATTTAAACCCTTAGAGTGTCTGAACAAAATATTTAAAACAAGGCCTTAGCCCAACTTGAGCCCCATTTGTACCTCAAACTCTCAAATTAATATTTTAAGCGATTATCACATAAAATGAACAGGCCCAATAATTCGAGATGTTACAGTTCTACCCCCTTAAAATAAATTTCGGCCTCGAAATTTACCTGATCAAAAGAGATGGGGATACTGTTGTCGCATAACATCCTCTGGCTCCCACGTCGCCTCTTCTGCGCCGTGATTTCGCCACAAGAGTTTGACCAAAGGAACGGACTTCCTTCTCAATACTTTTACGTCTCGATCCAAGATTTGCACTGGTTCCTCCTCAAAGGATAGATCTGGCTTTACTTCAAACTCTTCCACTGGCACCACATGCGATGGGTCAGAATGATAACGTCTTAGCATCGAGACATGAAACACGTCATGTATCTGTTCCAACTCCGAAGGCAACTCCAAACGATAAGCCACTGGCCCCACACGTTCTAGCACCCGATAAGGCCCAATAAACCAAGGACTTAGCTTACCCTTCCGTCCAAACCTCATTACCTTTTTCCATGGAGAAACCTTCAAAAAGAATTGGTCTCCTACTGCAAATTCCATCTCCTTCCGCTTTAGATCCGCATAAGATTTTTTCCGTTCAGACGCCTCCTTCAACCGAGCCCGTATTAACTTAACTTTCTCCTCCGTTTCCGAAACTAGTTCTGGACCCAACACTTGACGTTCACCCAACTCCGTCCAACAAGTTGGAGTACGACATTTCCTTCCATATAACGCTTCGTACGGTGCCATCTGAATAGTAGCTTGGTAACTATTATTGTATGCGAATTCAGCTAAGGGTAAATACTCCTCCCAACTACCCCTAAAATCGATGATGCAACCCCTCAGTATATCCTCCAAGATCTGAACTACCCTTTCGGACTGACCATCAGTCTGTGGGTGAAAAGCGATACTAAAGTCCAGCCTTGTTCCCATTGCTTGGTGAAGAGCCTTCCAAAATTGTGACGTGAACCTAGGGTCCCTGTCGGAGATGATAGATACCGGCACACTATGTAGTCTTACAACCTCAGCTACGTACAGCTTAGCCAACCTTTGCAGAGTATAGCCTACCCGAACTGGTATGAAGTGAGCAGACTTCGTCAACCGATCCATGATTACCCAAATCGAATCCTTCTTAGTGGTCGTAAGAGGTAACCCACTAATAAAATCCATCGTGATTCTTTCCCATTTCCATTGGGGAATCTTCACTGGCTGCAACAATCCCGAAGGCACTTGATGTTCAGCTTTCACCTGCTGGCACGTCAAACACTTCTCCACATATTCCGTAACTTTTCGCTTCAAACCTGGCCACCAAAATTGCTCTCGTAGATCCCGATACATCGTAACTCCTCCAGGATGCATAGCATAAGGGCTACTATGCGATTCCCGAAGAATCATCTGCCTCAACCCCACATCTTTTGGCATACAAATCTTTCCACGGAAACACAAAACTCCATCACCATTCAAAGTATATTCCTCTCCTTCACCATTCTGCACTTGCGGAAGTCGAGCACTCAAAACATCATCCACTAACTGTTTCTCCTTCACCTGACTCACCCATGTCGGCTTCACTTGCAACTCAGCTAGCAAACTCCCGTCGTCAAATAAACTCAGATGGGTGAACATCGCTCTTAGTTTCGACACTACCTCACGGCTTAACACATCTGCCACCACATTCGCCTTACCCGGATGGTATTCGATCTAGTAATCATAGTCCTTCAAGAGCTTAATCTACCTACATTATCTTAAATTCAACCCCTTCTGAGTGAGGAGATACTTCAAGCTCTTGTGGTCAGTATAAATGACTGGCTTTTCCCCATAAAGGTAATGCCTCCAAATCTTCGGAGCAAAGACTACCGCCGCCAATTCTAGATCGTGCGTAGGGTAGTTTAACTCATGCAGTCTTAACTGTCGAGACGCGTATGCAACCAGCTTTCCATCTTGCATCAACACACACCCTAAACCTGTGTGTGACGCGTCACGGTAGATGGTAAATTCTTTTCCCGCCTCTGGCTGAATTAACACTGACACTTCCGTCAAGATTCTCTTCAGCTTATCAAAGCTCTCATGCTGTTTGTCAGTCCATACAAACAATACTCCCTTTCTTAACAACTTAGTTAAAGGTGCCGCTATTGAAGAGAACCCCTCTACAAACCTCCTGTAATACCCCGCCAATCCCAAGAAACTACGAATTTCCGCCACAGACTTTGGCGGTTTCCAATCTAATACAGCTTCTATCTTCCGATGGTCTACTCTAATTCCCTCCGCGGAAACTACATGTCCTAAGAAAGTCACTTCCTACAGCCAGAACTCACACTTACTGAACTTAGCGTACAGCTGCTTCTCCCTTAGAATTTGCAACACCACACGAAGATGTGCATCATGCTCCTCCTCGGACTTGGAGTAAACTAGAATATCGTCGATGAACACCATCACGAACTGATCAAGATATGGTTGGAACACCCGGTTCATCATATCCATAAATGCTGCTGGTGCGTTCATCAAACCGAACGGCATTACCAAAAACTCATAATGACCGTAGCGTGTTCGAAACACCGTCTTATGAATGTCCCCATCCTTCACCTTTAACTGGTGATAACCCGGCCTTAGATCGATCTTCGAAAAGACTGAAGCTCCTTTACGCTGATCGAACAGGTCGTCGATTCTTGGAAATGGGTACTTGTTCTTAATCGTCAACTTATTCAATTCACGATAGTCCACGCACATACGCATGGATCCGTCCTTCTTTTTCACGAATAGGACCGGCGCTCCCCATAGAGACACACTCGGTCGGATAAATCCTCGATCCAAAAGCTCCTGGATCTGTGCTTTGAGTTCCGCCAACTTCTTCGGTGCCATTCGATAAGGAGCAATAGATACCGGAGCCGTACCCGGAAGTAGTTCTATTCAAAACTCCACCTCGCGATCCGGGGGTAATCCTGGCAACTCCTCCGGAAAGACATCCGTGAAATCCTTGACTGTTCGAACCTCATCGATAGTCACCTCCTTAGCATCCAACCCACTAATAAAAGCAAAGAATGCGTTGCATCCTTTTCGAATCATCTTAATAGCCTTCAATGCCGATACTACGTTGGACAAATAGTTTCTTCTTTCTCCTAACACAACCACCTTCCCGCCTTCCGGGGTACTCAACACCACACGCTTGGTCTCACAATCCAACTTAGCACGATGCTTAGTCAACCAATCCATTCCTAGAATAAGATCAAACTCTCCAAATGGCAATTCCATTAAGTCTTCCAGAAACACTACCCCTTGAGTCTCTAAAGGTACATCCTTAAATAGCTTGTCTACTACCCTAGATTGCCTTAAGGGACTAACCATGGTCATCTTCCTAGTAGTTGTTTCAGAGTCTATACTTAGGGTATCAGATACCGGACATGCAACATAGGAGTGGGTTGACCCAATATCAATCAAGGCAAGAAAAGGGTTGTCAGCAATAAGAAACATATCGGTTATGACATCCGGTGCGTCACCATCCTCCTGTCGATGAACTGCATAAACTAGACCCGGGCTGCCTTGCATCTACATTACCTGCACCTCTACCAGGTGCTCTACGACCCCGACCAACCCTATTTCCTCCTCTACCTGGGCCACGACCCCTCGGCACTGGCTGACCACCTCTCCCAGCCTGATCAGAACCCCGTCCAGCTGGCTGACCTGATCCTTCTCTGGACAGTCTTAATCATATCTTCCGTGGATCCATACTTGAAGCATCCACCGATTCTTCTTCTACACTCCCCAGAATGTGCTTTCACGCACCAATTACATAATCAATTCTGATTCCCCGCAGCAGGTGTCGGAGCACGAGCTGGCCCATCAGACCTAGGCCTTTTCTGCGAATTCCCAGATGCTCCTGCCAGCCTAAAATTTCTCTTATTCCTTCCTCACTCCTTATCCCTTTCCTGTCTCTCAGTCTGTTTTACCTCCTCAGCTATCTTAACCTTCTCCACCAAAACTGCAAAATCTCTCTCTCTGCGGTGCTATCAAAACCCTTATCTTATTCCGTAATCCATCCTCGAACCGAACACAATGTTCATATTCGGTTGCCACCATTCCTCGAGCGTAGCGACTCAAGCGCAGAAACTCCGCCTCATATTCAGCCACAGATTTACTTCCCTGCACCAGATTCAAAAATGCCTTCCTCTGCGCATCCACATAGCTGGCCCCAACATACTTTTCCTGGAATGACTCCTTAGAGAAGTCCCAGTCAATCCGATCTGCGACAGTACCCTCCTTCATTGTGAGCCACCACTGATAAGCCTCGTCTCAAAGAAGAGACACGACCCCTTTCAACTTCTCCTCCACCGTGAAATCTAAGTCATCCATTATGCGCTCAGTCGCTTCCATCCAATACTCAGCTGTGTTAGGGGCTACGCCAGAAACTCCCCTAAACACTTCTGCCCCATTGGCCCTGAGCCGCTCCGACACAGATTTTCGGGCTCCTGTGCCTATGCCTACTCCAGCAACCCTCTCTAAAACCCTCAACATCGCCTGACATACAGCATCATCTTCGGTCGCCTGATCCCATAATTCTCCCTCCACAGTTGGCGGATCCGGCATCTCGTTTCCTGATCCGTGGCCAGACCCTACTGGCTCAGACAAGGTCATCCTACCCCTACCGCGTCCACGCGGCGGACGTCCTCGACCCCTTGTACTCATTCTTCCGATTGGCGTTTATCTGATTAAGAATTTTATGAATCATTAATTTTCTTCCACTAATTAGCCACGAACAGTCTTACGAATAATAGTTTTAAGAGTAGTTCTTTCGAATTCACATTCACAATACAGTTTCAAGTCCGTATCCTCTAATTCTAGGAAACACATACATTCAATCACCAACATACGAATAGCAACCAAGCACTTACATTCATCACGTAAGCGTGTTTTTGTTGTTTCACTACCCAGGGGTATTTTTGTAATTTTTCCTATAGGGGTATTTTCGTAATTTTTCAAAATAAGGTTCCTTGGGGATTTTGTGAAATAAGGGTATTTTGGTAATTTTGCAATCCCGGGGGTATTTCGGTAATTTTGAAGTCTAGGGGTATTTCGGTAATTTTACAAATCAGGGTTATTTCATTGTTGGTGTGTTTTTTTTAAACAGGGGTACTTTTGGTAAATCTAGTTTCATAGTCCGGGTTACTCTTGTAAACATGAGGTTTTTCGGGTAAAGTTTTCAAAACATGGTTGATTGGAATTTTATTTTTTTAATAAGTCGAATGTATTTTGAAAATTTTACAAAACTTGGGGATTTTTTTTTCAAATAGGGTGGCTGGTCCCTTTTCGGGTTTTAATTATAAGGTTTAGCCCATCAACAAATCCTTGTAGCTAGGATGAATAGTCACTACGCACCAGGTAAGATTCTAGTGGAGAGGAGGTGAGTCACCAGGACTGCTTAAATACCAAGCTCTCCCTGAATCTACTCCTAGACATGCGTATGTCTATTGCCACACCCTAACTCGGCTAAGGTGAACAGTCACTACGCACCATGTAAGATTCCAGCGAAGAGGAGGTGAGTCACTAGGACTGCTTAAATACCAGGCTCTTCCGGATCCAAGCCTAGACATGCGTATGCATGTTGCCACACCCAAGCCTTGCGACTCATTTACGGGTTTGTTTAGTGAAATTAAGTCTTATGAGCTTTTAGAAAGTTGTTTAAGCTAGGCCTAGAGTCCATAAGGTTCTAACTTAGATGGTCTATGTCCCATAAGGCCCAACAAGCCCACATATATACATATAACACACAGTGAGTTTAGAATACTTACCTGGCGGACTTGGGCCGGAGACGCAGGTGCCATGCCGAGCTAATAGACCTGTTATCATTTAAAAACATGCATGGTTCAGAAGCCCATTTTTAGAAAATGTTTTGAGCCCAAAAACCCCCAGAGCCGAATTTTGAATTGGGCTCTGATACCAATTTGTAACACCCCAAACCCGGCCAGAACACTACAACCAGATCTGGTATGTCACTAAGGAAATTTAGTAAAACATGTCACCTTTTTGGAAAACAATTATTAGGTTTAAATGTTTATACCGGAAACTTAGTAATTTATTAATTCGTATAAAATATAAAGTTATAAAATGCCTTAATGAATTTTAAACAAAAATCGAAATCTTATACATGCCTTAACTTAATTTAAACATAAATTGTAAAAACCCAGTAATAAAAGCCCAACATAAAACCCAAAACATAAATAATAGTCTAGTGGCCCGTGGCCTTATTACAACCATATTTAAAATCCACTTAAATAAAAATATAAAATGGTAAACTAAAGTCTTTTTGCTGAACCCAAATGTTCTTTTGCATGGCCACCTTGCTCTCCTCTCCAGCCCGGTTCGTTGCGCTAAGTGTCACCTGAAATTATTAAAATAAAAGGGTGAGTCGCTAGACTCAGTATGCAACCTTCAAGCACCGTTAGATTGGGCCTTAGCCCACAGATCAGAACATAAAACATAGTACAGAAAATAACATACATAAAACCCAACCCATTCCTAGGTTTCCATCCGCTACACACCACCCTTACCTGCCAATCACACCATTGGGGATTTCTACAATCAACCCACACCGCTACACACCATCGATGGCAGTCATGCTGCAGTTAGCTGCTCATCGTCAAAGTTGTGACAGAGTCACCAGGCTGATATGGCTAAAGCCACCAGAAATAGAGTATGTGACAGAGTCACCAAGCTGAAATGGCATAAGCCACCAGAACAGATCACTTTCCCTTTCATCAATCACCCAACCCCAAGCATACATAGAAATTGGCATATGAAACATATTGTTTTTAACAGAACATTCACTGAGGAATGGCAGAAAATACTAACCTGATATTTAGCCTTTACCCTTCTCGGGATTTCAAACGTTATATCGGGATTTCGGCATTTAACAAAGTATAGCAGACTTATACATATATATATATATTAGCAACCAATCTAATAGTGTGAAAGGTTGCACACCTGATTAATGTCGATACCTTTGCTAAATCGATCTACAACTTTGCTCGAAAAGCCGGAAGGATGTGAAAATAGGCCCTCTCCTATAATCGGCCATGGTTAATGTTCTACCCGATTTTACACACTAAAATCAATAGATTTCCTTACCTTGAAATCCCGAAAGTACCTCGATTTGAGTATTACTGAACTTATGCCTTATAGATCTACGTGATTGACTCTTCTTCAGATCCCAGAATGCCGAAAATAAGAGAGAATAAGAGATTAGTTTCTAAATAGCCATTCGGCTAGGGACTTTGAAAAGCCGAAAAAACCATTGAAATCCTGAAATCAACACTTACCTATTGTTTTCTTCAGATTTCGGCACAAGTAGGCTCCATTAAAGAAGATTCTGCAACTTTAGGGGGTGAGATCCTAGGGATTTTGACTTTTGGAAGAACAAAGGATTTGAAGAGATGGCTAAGAAAGATTCGGCCAATGAATATTAAGGAGGAGAATAGAATAATAGGGATGTAGTTTCGGCTTTTAGAGATTAGAAGAAGAATAATAATAGAGGTTAGCAGATTCGGCCAACCAAGAAATTTCAGAGAGGAAGAAAGGGTGAAGAAGATGATGGTTTTTCGGCTTTTGAGAGGAAGAAGATGAGAAAAGAAATTAAAAGAGAGGCTTCAAAATTTCGACACTGAGCCGATTCTTTCCCCTTTACAGAGTCAAATTTTCGGCCAACTCTAGCCCCTTGGATGAGCTATCATCTTTTCCCTTATCTTGATCTATTATCTCCTCAAAAATAGCCCTAATTCCTCTCTTCTTTATCTGCCTATTATCCTTATAATTAAACATAAAATAAATCCCTAAATAATAGCCTTGTGCCGTCCCCCTTTGTTCATTTAAGTGCCAAATTTTAGCCTTAAAACTTGGGCTTCAAGCAACCATAATTTGGGCCTTCCTCATGCACAAGTGACGCCAACTCCTCTTCCTCCTAGTGGCACCATTTCCTCTGGGCCACAAGCCCAATATGCCAATTAAACTACTAGAACTTCAATTTAAAACCCTTGAGTGTCTGAACAAAATATTTAAAACAAGGCCTTAGCCCAACTTGAGCCCCATTTGTACCTCAAACTCTCAAATTAATATTTTAAGCGATTATCACATAAAATGCACAGGCCCAATAATTCAGGATGTTACACGTTTTCTGCGTTTCGGGTACACACCTGGTATCATTTCTGATGCGTAAGCACTCCTAAGCCTCCAGAACCTAAAAATTGACCAACATATCTCCAGATTAATCACTTAATTCATTTTTAATCAACCAATTTCGGAAGGAACTCGAATAAAAACCTAGCAAAACCCTTACCTCACTTGAGTAACCACGACTTCGCACAATCACAACGTCCATTCAAAACCACAAGCCCTTGATTAACTCTTAAACACCAAAAATGAATCCCCCTTTTAGAGATTAACTAAGAACGATCAACAATAGACAAAACCGTTACTTACCGAACACACACAACCAACGATGAAAAACCAAATCAATTGGAAAAAAGAGAGAAGGAAACAGAAGGGGAAAAATAATGGAAATTTCGGCAGCAACTAGGGGAAAGAATCGGAAGAGGAGGGAAAAGGAGAAGAAGAAGAAAACGTCAGAAAAAGTTTGGGGAATTGGAGAGAAAACCGAAACTCTAGTTTTTTTTTGCAAAAAAAAGATAATTAGATTATTTTCTGATAACCTCTCCCCGATTATCTCCTAAAATCACTCCCTATTAACCCATTAAAACACAACTACTCATAATTTTTCCCCAACACAAATCTAAACCGAAATTGGAGCAAAAAGACTGTCTCTACGCCACCACAAAGAATTGAACACAGGACCTCCAACACTCCACTTAACCACCAGACCAGCAGGCCCATTCTGATATAAACTTACCAACAATTAAAGTTAAGCCCTTTGCACAAGGTTAAGGCTTTATTTATAAAAAATACCAAAATTTTCCCAAGTAAGGCTTGAACTTGGGACCTCTCAAACACACCTAGAACACATAACCACTGAAGCAGATAAACATTGTGTGTCACACATACACGAAATCAAAAATTAAAATTTTAGGGCATTACAATTCTCATACCATGAGATACTTTGAGTGTTGGCTTGAGCGATTCGAATCAAACACAAAACCAAAAATAGTTTTCTTACTTTTAGGGTGAAAACGGAAAATCTCTTCTCAATAAACACCAGTAAAAATTGTTATTCCGGAAAATAGATTTAATAGTTAAGAATAAATTCTCTCTATTTTCAAGCAAAATAAAAATGTTTTAAAATGTGTATTTTTCCCTACCGATGACATCTATTTATAAGAAGAAGAAGAAGATGTAAAGCCCTTGTTGAATTGTAGAAATTTATTTTGACTAGAAAAACGAACTCCTAGTTTAACTAGAAGTATATGTGGTGGCAATCCTAGTTAATAATACTAGGGTTTTTCGTCCCACAATTTCACATGAGGGGTTTTTAGGCCTCTTGACCAGTCGCGTGTATGCGCATTAAAACAAACAATTTTGAAAATGATTTTGAAACGTGGGCCTTAATTGCGAGCGAATAGTGCCAATTGTAATACTTATAATTCCGATGGAACACAAGGTGTTCCAAGGGGTCGAACCCAAATGAGATGGCAATTGAGTAATAATTAGCGCGCACTCTAGAGTCTAAGTAGTTACTGGTATGATTTTATAGTACAACAAATCATAACAAGAAACTATTGCAAGGAAATTAAATACGCTACTCTAAGGACTAAATTGTAAAGAATGCAAAACTATGAAATTAAACAAGAAATGACGAATAGTGGTTGGTTGACTTCAATGTAGGTTATCGATTTTCGAATGAGGGACTTTAATAGTTAAATTACTAAAGTGGCTCAATTTTATCTCTCAATCTCAATTTTACCAAATTAGACAAATTAGTCCGGTTTATCTCTCAATCTCACTAGGTAATCAAGGACTAACGAATTGGTGCGCAACAAGATTACCTTTTGGTCTCACTTGCCAAATGTTCCCTTAGGGTCGTCAATCCTAAGTTTTTAGGTTTCAAATCAATCCAATTTATTATGGTCTAGTCATTTATACAAAAATCAACTCACCACATCTCCATCAACCAACCCTTTAGAGGTTTAGCTACTCATGCTGAAAATACAACTAACAGCAATGGAAATGAAAGGTAAGGCAGTAATGAAAATAAATCTTAAGAAAAATGTAAAAGTTGAGGTTTTAATGCAATAAAACTTAAAGAACATGAAACTAAAAGCATTCAACAAGAAATCCTAAAGCAATAAACATAAAAGGGACAAACTTTAACAACTACAAAGTAAAAGAAATTGAAATGCATTAAACTAAAGCTAAAAATGTCATTACAACCAAAGTATAGGGACTGAAAGTGTAGATAACCCAAAGCTACAATGATAACTGTGATAGCCCAAAATAGGGCCTAATTGGAACAGTGGTTGTGAAACCACGAATTCGAGATATAAAAGTTTATTACGATTAATTATTATGATTTACCGAGTGATTAAATACATGTGTTAGAGTATCGATAAGAAATTTTATTGATTGCATGCTTAAATTGCCTATTAGGACTTGTTTGCAAAAGTTGCTAAATAGGGGTTCTAATTCATAGAGTACTTGATTGTAATGGGGGTTTGAAGTAGGAGTCCTTAAATGGTAATTTCCATGGACAAAAATGGACATACATAGGTAGAAATAACCAAAGTTTTTAATGAAGGGTATTTTAGTCATCTAGTAATTAAAAGATTAAAAAAAGGAAAAAGATGTCAAAATATGTCCATCTTCTTCATTAGAACGAAATTTCAAGGGTTCTCCATAGCTAGGGTTTGTTTCAAGCTTCCAAGCTCCATAGTAGGTGATTCCAAGCCCCATTTTTAATGTTCTTTACGTTTTTAGAGTCCCAGTAACTTGATTTAGATTATACTAACAATAATTTAACCTATGGTTCATATTTGGAAAAATACCCGTAGGTGAAATGTGTTTATTTTGATGTTCTATGATAGAATATGAGGTTTGAAATTATGTTAAACAACTTTTGCTAAGCGATTTTAAGTGAAAACGAGTAAGACGACTTAATCGGTAAAAATACCTAACGCTCATAAGTATATGTTAGAGTGAGAATTTGATGTTGTCATAGAAGGGAAAAATGATTAGCATGTCATAAAACATAAGAATAAGGGACAAAGTTTAATTTTCGAGCTTTGGGGCAAAAGTGTAAATATATAAAACTTTAGGGGCAAAAACATAATTTTGCCAAAATATTGTGTATGAATTGTATTTGAATGGAATGTTGATAAAATGTATTAAATTGTGTTAATATAGATCAAGAAAGAAGGAATAGTGAATGTGATCGGGGAAAAGAGAAGGTTGCCAACTAATTTACGAAAATAGTCGTTTTGCATCCGAGGTAAGTTATGTGTAAATAATAGCAATATTTGTAACACCCCAAACCTGGCCCATGCGTTTCGACCGGATCTGGCATGTCACGCCTTGTACTTTGAAAACTTTTGCTTTGTTTGTTAAGGAAATCGTAAGTCAATTGGATATTCCTTGGATAAATAAGTGTCATTTTAAAATATAAAATCCTTTGTATTATTATTATTCAGTTTAAATAAAAATAAACCTTGTCATAAATTCTTAAGTTGCATAACATTGAAAACAACTTAATTGGCTAAAACTGTGGGGCTTTATTACATTGATAATTTCAAGTAAAAATGAAATGAAACTTAAAGAAATCCCAAAAAAAATAATTTGTAGAAATAAAGCTTGATGGCCCATCGAGTCCGTCTAGGCTCCCATGTCCACGATCTACTGCTCATCTGGAAGAGTAGAGAAAAGGAAAGCGTGAGTCACCAAGACTCAGTGTATGAATCTCAAAACACACAACGACCTGAGCCCACAAACACATTATGGGCCCTGGCCCATACATAAAGGGTATCAATCATAATCACATGATAAATAATAAATAATGAAAAACCCAATCCATCCTAGGTTTCCATCCTCTACACACCATCCCCTACCAACCATCACACCTTGGGGATTTCTACAATCAACCCTCGATCTGCTACACACCAAAACGATAGCCGTACTGCCTATTCCTATTAATTAGGAATCATTTAACATGGCATCTCCACCGATCATTATGTGACCTTACATTTAAATTATGTGGGATTTCTACCACCGATCAC
Organism: Gossypium australe; assembly: GCA_005393395.2. NCBI lineage: Eukaryota > Viridiplantae > Streptophyta > Magnoliopsida > Malvales > Malvaceae > Gossypium > Gossypium australe. The sequence continues at coordinate 83,659,422 of CM016615.1, forward strand.
CAAGTGACCTATCATGCACTTCCCCTTCAATATCATCATTCCCACCCCATGCATACATACATAAAGAAATCATCATATAGACATATATACTTTTCGATACACATAGGGAGTTCTATGTTTATGTACCTGGCATCTTTTCCTAACCCTTTTAGGGTTCCATTCGACTGTCTAGACAGCCTCATTCCGGCTTTTTAGCCCATAACATATATAAATAAACATACATACAGGTTTATTATTAGTGTGTTAGAGATCTACACACCTGATTACCGATAAAACGATGCTTTCTATGTCGACGCTATCCTTAGTCGTCACAACTGCTATCTCGAACGGCAGATACTGCTCGTTTCTTAAACTTAGGGATTCTTTCCTTTGCCTGATCCATATTTAATTCCATCATAAATCCTTATCAGAGCTACTATCACAATATTTATTCGTTAATCCTCATCTTAGAGTTTAGATCTTGCATATAATGAATGAATCTAGTAAAAATCTAGGGAAAATCTTCTTACCTTAAAATCCCGAAATTGAAGACTAGCTGTTTTCGGCTTTTAGATCTAGTTGACCAAGCTTCCTTCAAACCTCGAATTGCTGCCCAACATAGAACCATTAAACTATTAGCTTTTCGGCTTTTTGCCTTTCAAAAAAACCGGGAATAGATCATGAGAACTAATCAAAAATTGACACTTACCTTAGCATAGGAGATTCGACTAGCACTAGAGAGAGGATTCGGCAATGCCAATGGAAGATTTAAATGCCGGAAGTGTAGAACTAATTCTCAAATAGGATGAATAGAAGAAAACACTATGGATGCTTTGGCTTTTTAGAGAAATCGGCACAAGGAGGAAAAAGGGGAGAAGAGTTTCGGCTTTTGAAGAAATTGGAGAAAAGAAATTGGAGAGGGAGAGGCTAGGGAATTTCGGCACAATGGGAGAGGAATTTAGGGTTTTCAGTGTCAGAATTAAGGAGCTAGCCCCCCTATTTATAGATATTTCGGCACCTACTGCTAAAACCTGAAAACGCCCTTAAAATTCAAGCTAAAAGAGAGGGGAAATTCGGCACCCTTTTTGCCATGCAGTAGCCGAATTTTACACTCCTCTAGGTGGTGGATTTTCGGCCAACACTTCCCTTGAAGATAAGCTCCTAACTTTTCTCCTTTTTATCTATGATATTATCACTTATAAAATCCACATAATTTCTCCTATTTTTGAGCCTTGTAGCCGTCCACCTCTACTAACCCTAGTGCCAAAATTTAACTCACTTAAATTAAAAGATTTGGGCCTCATTAAACTTAATATTTGGGCCCCTAATTCCTTGTGTGTGGCGTCACCCTATCTTCATTTAAAGTGCCAAAATTGGCCTAAAAACATGGGCTCCTTGCGACCCAAAACTTGTTACTTTTTTAATTGTTAATGATGCCACCTTAAAATAATTTAATCTAGGCCTTTGACTAATTCTAAGCCCAAATTTAGACCCCTTTCACCTAAGTTAACATATTAAACATATTCCTGTACTAAACGCATAGACCCATTAATTCAGGATGTTACAGTTCTACCCCCTTTAAAGAAATTTCATTCTCGAAATTACCTGATCAGAAAAGATGAGGGTATTGCTGCCTCATTGCTTCCTCAGGTTCCCACGTAGCCTCCTCCGAACCATGATTCCGCTATAACACCTTAACCAATGGAACCGTTTTCCTTCGCAACACCTTAACATCACGATCCAGAATTTCCACCGGTTCCTCTTCGAAGGTTAGATCAGGTCTTACCTCGATTTCCTCCACAGGTACGATATGAGACGGATCCGAATGTTAACGTCTTAGCATAGAGACGTGAAATACATCATGAATTTGACTTAACTCCGGAGGTAACTCCAGCTGATAGGCTACTGGTCCTACTCGCTTCACCACCTGATATGGTCCTATAAATCTGGGACTCAATTTACCCTTTCTACCAAACCTTAGTACCTTTTTCCATGGCGACACCTTTAGGAATACCTTATCTCCCACTGCGAACTCTATGTCCTTACGCTTTAAATCAGCAAAGGACTTCTGTCTGTTCGATGCCTCTTTCAGTCGAACCTTAATCAATTCAACCTTCTCTTCTGTCTCGGTCACCAACTCCGGACCCAAAATCTGACGTTCTCCTAATTCCGTCCAACAAGTAGGAGTACGACACCTTCGCCCGTACAGAGCTTCGTAGGGCACCATCTGAATACTTGACTGGTAACTGTTGTTGTAAGCAAATTCTGCTAACGGTAAGAACTCTTCCCAGCTACCTCTAAAATCAATGACACATCCTCTTAACATGTCCTCTAAGATCTGAATCACTCGCTCAGACTGTCCATCGGTTTGAGGATGAAACGCTGTACTGAAATCCAATTTCGTACCCAGCGCTTGATGCAACGCCTTCCAAAATCGTGAGGTGAACCTAGGGTCCCTATCTGATATGATCGAAACCGGTACTCCATGCAACCTCACCACCTCTGCTATGTATAACTTAGCTAACTTCTACAAGGAATAATCAACACGTACGAGTATGAAGTGTGCAGACTTCGTCAAGCGATCCACAACTACCCAAATTGCATCTTTCTTAGTGGGTGTGAGGGGAAGCCCACTGACAAAGTCCATGGTAATTCTTTCCCACTTCCATTAGGGAATCTTCACTGGCTGCAACAATTCTGATGGTAACTGGTGTTCCGCCTTGACCTGCTGACAGGTCAAACACTTACCCACCAATTCGGTTACTTCTTACTTCAAACTCGGCCACCAGAACTGATCTCTCAAATCCCGAAACTTCTTACTTCCTCCAGGGTGCATAGCGTATGCACTACCATGCGCTTCATTCAAAATCCTTCGCCTTAACTCTGGATCTTTTGGGATACAAACCTTCCCTTGAAAGCATAACAATCCTTCCTCATTCATATTGAATTCTGCTGGCCCATCCTTTGAGATTAGCTGCAATTTCCCCTTTAGCAACTCATTGGTCTTTTGCTTCTCCTTCACTTGACTAATCTAAGAAGGTTTCACTTGAAGTTCGGCTAATAAGCTTCCATCCTCATACAAACTAAGGTGAGCAAACATTGCTCTTAAGTCGGAGACTACTTTACGACTTAAAGTATCCGCCACTACATTAGCCTTACCCGGGTGATACTCGATCGAGCAATCGTAGTCCTTTAGCAACTCGATCCACCTTCTCTGCCTTAGATTCAACTCCTTCTGAGTCAAAAGATACTTCAAGCTCTTATGATCTGTGTAAATGACAGATTTCTCCCCGTACAGATAATGCCTCCAAATCTTTAAGGCAAACACCACTGCTGCCAATTCCAAATCATGGGTGGGGTAATTTAATTCATGCGGTGTTAACTGCCGAGATGCATATGCAACCACCTTTCCATCTTGCATCAACACACATCGTAATCCTGCGTGTGACGCATCACAGTAAATTACAAACTCCTTCCCTGCCTCCGGCTGAATCAACACCGGAGCCTCTGTCAGAAATCTCTTTAACTTTTCAAAACTCTCCTGCTGCTTATCAGACCAAACAAACAGAACTCCTTTCCATAGCAACTTAGTCAACGGTGCCGCTACCGAAGAAAATCCTTCAACAAACCTTCGGTAGTACCCAGCTAAACCAAGAAAACTCCTAATCTCAGCCACAGACTTGGGTAGCTTCCAATCTAACACTGCTTCAATCTTTCGAGGGTCAACCCTAATCCCTTCTGCCGACACAACGTGCCCTAGAAACGTTACTTCCCTCAGCCAAAATTCACACTTACTGAATTTGGCATACAACTGCTTCTCCCTCAGAATCTGCAAAACTATTCGCAGATGAGCATCATGCTCCTCCTCTGACTTCGAATAGACCAAGATATCGTCTATAAACACCACGACAAACTGGTCTAGGTACGGTTGGAACACTCGATTCATCATGTCCATGAATGTTGCTGGCGCGTTGGTCAATCCAAACGGCATCACCATAAACTCATAGTGACCGTAGCGAGTCCTAAAAGCTGTCTTATGAATATCCGCTTCCTTGACCCTAAGCTGATGGTACCCTGACCACAGATCTATCTTAGAAAAGATTCAGGCCCCCTTCAACTGATCGAACAAGTCATCGATCCTTGGCAACGGGTACTTGTTCTTGATTGTTATCTTATTCAACTGTCGATAATCAATGCACATACGCATTGTTCCATCCTTATTCTTAACAAATAACACTGGCGCTCCCCAAGGCGACACACTTGGTCGAATAAACCTTCTATCCAGCAACTCTTGAATCTGCGCTTTCAACTCCACCAACTCCTTCGGCGCCATCCTATACGGAGCAATAGATACTGGTGCTGTTCCCGGAAGAAGATCGATACCAAACTCCACTTCACGATCTGGGGGTAATCCCGGAAGCTCTTCAGGGAAAACATTAGGAAATTCCTTTATCGTCCTGACGTCCCCAACAGTCAGATCTTTAGCTTCTAGAGCCCGAACAAACAATAGAACTGCCTCACATCCTTTCCTCACCATCCTTTCTGCTCTTAGGGCAGTTACTACATTCGACAAACAGTTCCCCCTTTCTCCTATCACCAACACTTCATCACCCTCGGGGGTTTTTAACACCATACGCTTGGCCGCACAATCTAGATTAGCTTGATACTTCACAAGCCAATCCATGCCTAAAATTAAATCGAACTCCCCGAACGGTAATTCCATTAGATCCGTTCGGAAGACCATCCCCTAAACATCTAGAGGTACTTCCCGATAGAGTTTATCCACTACTACCGATTGTCCTAACGGGCTAATTACAGTCATTGCCTTAGGGGTAATTTCAGATTCTAGCCTTAAAGTTCCCGATACGCTACTAGCTACGTACGAATGCGTCGACCCAATGTCAATCAATGCAGTGTAAGGAAAACCAAAGATTAAGAACGTACCGGTTATGACATCCGGTGCATCAGACTCCTCTCGACGTCTGACAGCATAGACCAACCTCAGCTGTCTCGCCTCAGTGTTTCCTGCCTCTTGGCCTGGTGCTCCACGACCCCGACCAGCACCATTACCACCTCTGGCTGCACCACAACCTCTTTGTGGCTACTGACCTCCTCTACCAGGCTGAGCATTCCCTCGACCCATGGTCCCTTCACCGTCCCGTTACTGCAGACAATTTTTAACTTGATGGTCCGTAGATCCACACCTAAAACACTTTCCATTGCCTACCCAACATTCACCGGCATGAAATTTACCACACCGAGCACACTTTGGTGTTTGGTTAGCAGCAGGTTTCTCTTCCCGTTTCGGTCATCAGACCTGGACCTATTCTGAGTACGCCCGGTTGACGATCCAAAATTCCTCTTATTTCCACCTCTATCTCTATCTCGATTCAGTTTTTCGGTCCACTTTACCTCCTCGGCTATCTTAGCCTTTTCCACTAGGACAGCAAATTCTCTCTCCCGCTGTGGGGCTATCAAAACACGCAACTCATCCCTCAGGCCATCTTCAAACCTAACACAACGTTCGTGATCCATGGCTACCATTCCACGAGCATAACGGCTAAGGCATAAGAATTCAGCTTCGTACGCAGCCACTGACCTACTCCCTTGAACCAGATTTAGAAATGCTCTGCGTTGCACATCCACATAACTCGATCCAATGTACTTATTCTGGAACTCTGTTTTAAAGAGTTCCCAGGTGATACGGTCAGACACTGTACCATCCTTAACAGGAAGCCACCATTGGTATGCTTCATCCTGCAGGAGGGACACCACTCCTTTCAACTTCTCCTCCTCCGTGAAATCCAAATCATCCATTATGCGTTCTACCGCCTCCAACCAATACTCAGCTGAACTTGGGGCTACACCCGAAATTCCTCTAAAAACTTCTACCCCATTGGCCCTAAGCCGTTCCGGCACAGATTTTCGGGCTCCTGTGCCCATACCAGCCCCAGCAACCCTCTCTAAAACCCTTAACATTGCCTGAGATACCGCATCATCTCTGGCAGTCTGATCTTGAAATTCCTCCTCCACAGTTGGCATCTCGTTTCCAGAACCATGACCAGACCCTACTGGTTCCGACACTGTCCTCCTACCCCTACCACGACCACGTGGCGGACGTCCTCGACCCCTTGTACTCATTCTACCACTTCACTTTTATCTGATTAGAAATTTTATGAATTATTAGTTTTCTTCCACTGATTAACCACGAACAGTCTTATGAATATTAGTTTTAGAATAGTTCTTTCGAATTCGCATTCACAATTTAGTCTCAAGTTCTTATCCTCTAATTCTAGTAAACACATACATTCAATCATCAACATACAGATAACATTCATGAACTTACATTCATCATGTAAGGTGGTTTTCGTTGTTTCACTACCTAGGGGTATTTTCATAATTTATCCTACATGGGTATTTTCGTAATTTTCCAAAATTGGGTTCCTTAGTGATTTTGTGAAATAAGGGTATTTTGGTAATTTTGCAATCTAGGGGTATTTCGATAATTTTAAAATCTGGGGGTATTTCGGTAATTTTGAAATTTGGGGGTATTTCGGTAATTTGGCAATCCGGGGGTATTTCGGTAATTTTGAAATCTGGGGGTATTTCAGTAATTTTGACATCCAGGGGTATTTTGGTAATTTTGAAATTTGGGGCATTTCGGTAATTTTAAAACCTGGGGGTATTTTGGTAATTTTGACATCCAGGGGTATTTTAGTAATTTTGAAATCCGGGGCATTTCGGTAATTTTAAAATCTGGGGGTATTTTGGTAATTTTGAAATCTGAGGGTTTTTTTTTAAACCAGAGGCACTTTGGAAAATCTAGTTACTCTTGTAAACATAGGGCTTTTGGGTAAATTTGTCATAGCTGTGAACATTTTCAAATCAAGTGTATCCTTTTTGGAAATGTACAAAACTTAGGGGGTTTTGTTTGCAAAATAGGGTGGTTGGTCCCTTTCGGGTTTTAATTATGGGTTCAGCCCATGAACAAGTCCTTATAGCTAGAGTGAACAGTCACTACGCACCAGGTAAGATTCCAGCGAAGAGGAGGTGAGTCACTAGGACTGCTTAAATACCAAGCTCTCCCTGAATCCACTCCTAGACATGCGTATGCCTATTGCCACACCTTGTCATGGATAAAGTGAAATGTCACTATGCACCAGTAAGATTCCAGCGAAGAGGAGGTGAGTCACTTGGACTGCTTAAATACCAAGCTCTTCCGGATCTATTCCTAGACATGCATATGCCCGTTGCCATACCTTAGTCTTGCGACTTGTTTACAGGTTTTGTTTAGTGAAATTAAGTCTTATGGAATTGAAGAGTTGTTTGTCTAAGCCTAAAGTCCATCCAATTCTAATCTAGATAGTCTACGTCCCCTAAAGCCCATTAAGCCCACATTTATATCACAATCAGGAGTTCAGAATACTTACCTGGGTGGATTGGATGCCGGTAGACTCGAAGGCTATGTCTTCAAACCAAAAATTTTTCTTAAATTCAATTTTTCTCTAAAACACTTCTAGACCCATTTCACAGCCCGAGTTTTGAACTGGGCTCTGATACCAAAATGTAACACCCCAAACCCGGCCCATGCATTTCGACCGGATCTGGCATGTCACGGCTTGTACTTTGAAAACTTTTGCTTTGTTTGTTAAGGAAATCGTAAGTCAATTGGATATTCCTTGGATAAATAAGTGTCATTTTAAAATATAAAATCCTTTGTATTATTATTCAGTTTAAATAAAAATAAACCTTGTCATAAATTCTTAAGTTGCATAACATTAAAAACTACTTAATTGGCTAAAACTGTGGGGCCTTATTACATTGATAATTTCAAGTAAAAATGAAATAAAACTTAAAGAAATCCCAAAAAAATAATTTGTAGAAATAAAGCTTGATGGCCCCTCGAGCCCGTCTCGGCTCCCATGTCCACGATCTACTGCTCATCTGGAAGAGTAGAGAAAAGGAAAGCGTGAATCACCAAGACTCAGTGTATAAATCTCAAAACACACAACGACCTAAGCCCACAAACACATTATGGGCCCTGGCCCATACATAAAGGGTATCAATCATAATCACATGATAAAAAATAAATAATGAAAAACCCAACCCATCCTAGGTTTCCATCCTCTACACACCATCCCGTACCAACCATCACACCTTGGGGATTTCTACAATCAACCCTCCATCCGCTACACACCAAAACGACAGTCGTACTGCCTATTCCTATTAATTAGGAATCATTTAACGTGGCATCTCCACCGATCACTATGTGACCTTACATTTAAATTATGATTTCTACCACCGATCACCAAGTGACCTATCATGCACTTCCCCTTCAATATCATCATTCCCACCCCATGCATACATACATAAAGAAATCATTATATAAACATATATACTTTTCGATACACATAGGGAGTTCTATGTTTACGTACCTGGCATCTTTGCCTAACCCTTTTAGGGTTCAATTCGACTGTCTAGACAGCCCCATTCTGGCTTTTTAGCCCATAACATATATAAATAAACATACATAAAGGTTTATTAGTAGTGTGTTAGAGATCTACACACCTGATTACCAATAAAACGATGCTTTCTATGTCGACGTATCCTTAGTCGTCACAACTGCTATCTCGAACGGCAGATACTGCTCGTTTCTTAAACTTAGGGATTCTTTCTTTGCCTGATCCATATTTAATTCCATCATAAATCCTTATCAGAGCTACTATCACAATATTTATTCGTTAATCCTCATCTTAGAGTTTAGATCTTACATATAATGAATGAATCTAGTAAAAATCTAGGGAAAATCTTCTTACCTTAAAATCTCGAAATTGAAGACTAGCTGTTTTCGGCTTTTAGATCTAGTTGACCAAGCTTCCTTCAAATCCTGAATTGCCGCCCAACATAGAACCATTAAACTATTAGCTTTTCGGCTTTTTGCCTTTCAAGACAAACCGGGAATAGATCATGAGAACTAATCAAAAATTGACACTTAGCTTAGCATAGGTGATTCGGCTAGCACTAGAGAGAGGATTCGGCAATGCCAATGGAAGATTTAAATGCCGGAAGTGTAGAACTAATTCTCAAATATGATGAATAGAAGAAAAGACTATGGATGCTTCGGCTTTTTAGAGAAATCGGCACAAGGAGGAAAAAGGGGAGAAGAGTTTCGACTTTTGAAGAAATTGGAGAAAAGAAATTGGAGAGGGAGAGGCTAGGGAATTTCGGCACAATGGGAGAGGAATTTAGGGTTTTCAGTGTCAGAATTAAGGAGCTAGCCCCCTATTTATAGATATTTCGGCACCTACTGCTAAAACCCGAAAACGCCCTTAAAATTCAAGCTAAAAGAGAGGGGAAATTTGGCACCGTCTTTGCCATGCAGTAGCCGAATTTTACACTCCTCTAGGTGGTGGATTTTCGGCCAACACTTCCCTTGAAGATAAGCTCCTAACTTTTCTCTTTTTTATCTATGATATTATCACTTATAAAATCCACATAATTTCTCCTATTTTTGAGCCTTGTAGCCGTCCACCTCTACTAACCCTAGTGCTGAAATTTAACTCACTTAAATTAAAAGATTTGGGACTCATTAAACTTAATATTTGGGCCCCTAATTCCTTGTGTGTGGCGTCACCCTATCTTCATTTAAAGTGCCGAAGTTGGCCTAAAAACATGGGCTCATTGCGACCCAAAACTTGTTCCTTTTTTAATTGTTAATGATGCCACCTTAAAATAATTTAATCTGGGCCTTTGCCTAATTCTAAGCCCAAATTTAGACCCCTTTCACCTAAGTTAACATATTAAACATATTCCTGTACTAAACGCATAGACCCATTAATTTAGGATGTTACAATATTTTTATAAATTGTGAATTATATTTGATATGTGAATTAATATTGAATATGGAAGGAAAATTGTTCATGAATTATTCAAGTGATAAAGTGTTTAAAATAAGTGTTAAGAGTAAATTCTCGATTGAACTTAGGAATAGAAGTGGATACAAGTGATATATCACTAGAGACCAGTGTTACAGTGTTACAGTGAGTCCCAGGTGTGGGTGATCTAGCATGTGTTGCAGACACCTGACAGCTTGTGTGAGCAGGCCCGTGGATATTTCCAGTGTTATTGATCAGTGGTAGCTTCGGCTACATATCAGTGTGACACTTATGTGCTAATTCTCTATGTATCTGTGTATATTTCGAGTGTTCAACGGGATTAATAATAAATTAAAGTGAATATGAGATGAAGTGTGTATGCAGGTATAATTGAAAGAATAAGCATACATGATAATGATTAAGTACTTAAATGTATGTGCAAGTGAACTGGTAAGATTGTACATGTGTAAGTGATTAAATTTGCTAAGAAGAATATTAATTAATTGTTTGCGAAAATGTTAATTATTGATTAAGTGCTTATTGTTTACATGTAACTTACTAAGCTATTAGTAGCTTACTCGTTCTTTTCATTTCCTTTGTTTTATAGTGTGTTGAACTTACTTGGATTGGAGATCGTCGGAGCCTCGTATCACACTATCAAGCCTTTACTTTGGTATATAAATGTTTTTGAAATGTTTTAAGTTATGGCATGTATAGGGATTAAATTATTTTGTATGCATACCTAAGTGATGTTTACTACAAAGAAAGTATGAAAAAGTAAAAATTTGCAATGAAATAGTTTTTGGACAAAGTAGTAACGTGACTTTGAAAAATCACCAAAAATAGGAGAAATGGAATTAAAACGTGAATAAGATATAGAATTAAAGCTTATTGTGTCTAATTTCATATGAAAGAAACAGTGTAAGCAAAGTAATTCTATATTCTATGATATTTATTGGTGTCGACTCTGACAACGGTCTCGAGTGTATGGTGTTACATTTATTGGTATCAGAGCTACAGTTTAGTCGATTCTCGGACAAACGTAGCAAGTGTAATAGATTACCTATACATTCCATAATTGAATAATGATAGTGTGACTCCTGACATCTTAAAATGTTTTCTTTTGTATAGTAATGGATCCTAATGGAGCTACAGTTGATGATGCTCAAAGTAATGCGCCTGCTCCCGCGCAAGGGGCGGCGCCAGATGAAAATCGACCCGAGACTCAAGGTCAAGGAGATGAGGCTCGGGAAGCCTTTCTCCATATGATGAGCAATTGGTATACCGAGTTTGTTAGAACTAATCCTAATGCTCAACCGGAAGAAGTACATGATAAACCGTATTATATACATATTTTAATCTCACATTTGGCATACTTTTGGATGATTTATCTATTGAATTGTGGAATTTGATGCTACTAATCCTTTAATTTCATGTTTTATACTTAGGAGAGCATAGGAGGATGAAAAAATGAGAAACGGGCCAAAAACGGAGAAAATGGGCCAAAGTAAGAAATCCACACGGCCTGGAGTTTGCCACATGGCCGTGCCACTTTAGCAGACTCGAACACGGTCCTGGGCTCGATTCACACGGGAGTGTGCCACAGGTGTGTCCCTGCCGTGACATGTTTTAATTCCACTCGGGAAATGATACTTAGAGGCAAAGAAAGACATTCTGAAAGCCTATATAAACACCCTAGAGGGCAACCTAAAGGGGGCGTTCGAGAGTTCGACAGAAGGCTTCTATCAGGACTTTTGACAGGAGTGAAGCCAGAGAGAGCTGAAATTAGGGAATTACTCCAAGAAAGCCAGTTGATCCATCTCAGAAGCTGGAATCACGCTCAAGACTGAGGATCTTCCCTTCAATTTACTTAGGGGGTTTTAGGGTTTTTCTTTATGTTTTGTTATTTAATTTCTTCTGAGATGTATTCTTTGATAATTATGAACTAAACCTCTCAAATACTTGAGGGAGATGAAACCTAAGACGAATCTTGTTATTGTGTTCTGAACTGTATGATAAATACTTGATTTGTTCTTAATTACGTGTTCTTAATTCTTGGTTTAATATTCCAGGATATTGATTCAATTATTGATGTGCTTATTCAGAGGAGCAAAAATCCCTGTTTAAGAATAGATCTAGCATAATTAAGCGGAGTTGATCGCACTCCTAGAAATAGGACGACGAAAATCTGCCGGATTATGGTCAAACCTAATATGGCAGTCCATGGATCGAGTTAATGCAACACTAGGGGTTTTAACTAGAAAAAGATTTCAATTAATCAACCTAGGGTTAGACATTAGTAGCCTCGAAAGAGGTATTAATATAAATTATGGAATCCTACGGATCAAGTCAAGTGAATAAATCGTCTAGTTCAGAGTTAAATAACAAGTGAAGTCTAGGTGGATTCTTCCTCGGGTATTGTCTTAATCAATTGGTTTTCTCAAAAGTATTTTCCCCAATTCATTCTCTGTGTCTTAGCATCCTTAGTTTAGTAATTAGCTAATAGACATCAATCCTCTTTATTTTAGGCTAGATAATAAAAAGATAGTTAGTACTAGTACTTTTGGTTCCATTGGGTTCGACATTCCGGTCTTGCCAGTAAGCTATACTACTGTTCCATAGGTACGCTTGCCTCAATCGTAGTGATAGTTAGTTTCTAGGCTCGATCATTCTTATTATAAATATTAAAGCTTTCAGACACACGATCAAGTTTTTGGCGCCGTTGCCGGGGAACTGAAATATTAGGAACGCTTAATTTTTATTACTTTAGTCATTTTTCTTTTATTTACTTATTTCTTTCTAATTTTTATTTTTAGTTTTCTGATCTCTCTTTTATTTTGCTTCTGATAGATTTTTCTGGTTTATGACTAGAAGGAACCCATCAGGACCCTTGATTATTGACAGTGATATAGAAGATACCATTCGCAGAAACCGAAGAGAAATAAGGCGAAGCCTACAATACATAGAAGAAGTGCAAGAGGACGAAACCAATACTACCGAAGAGATGGCTGAAAATAATCCGCTACCTCTTGTGGTTGCCACAAACCCGGTGAATCAAAATCCTGCTACTCGTACTATGTATGATTATGCTAATGTAACACCCCAAACCCAGCCCATGCGTTTCGACCAGATCTAGTATGCTACGGGTTGTACATTGAAAACTTTTGCTTTGTTGGTTTTGGAAATCGTAAGTTAAATAGACATTAATTGAATAAATAAGTGACATTTTAAAAATAAAACCTTTTTATTATTATTATTAAGTATAATAAAACCTTTGACACAAATTCATAAGTTGCAAAACATTAAAAACTACTTAGTTGAATAAAAACTATGAGGCCTTATTACATAAATAATCCCAAAATAAAATAAAATAAAACTTAAAGAAAACCGAAATAATCTGTAGGAATAAAAACTTGATGGCCCCTCGAGTCCGTCTCGGCTCCCATGTCCATGATCTACTGCTCATCTGGAGGAGTAGAGAAAAAGGAAAGCGTGAGTCACCAAGACTCAATGTATAAATCTCAAAGCACACAACGACCTGAGCCCATAAACACATTATGGGCCCTGGCCCATACATAAAGGTATCAATCATAAACATATATCAAATAATAAAGGATGAATAATAACCCAACCTATCCTAGGTTTCCATCCTCTACACACCAACCCGTACCAACCATCACACCTTGGGGATTTCTACAATCAACCCTCCATCCGCTACACACCATAACGACAAGCCGTACTGCCTATTCCTATTATTCAGGAATCATTAAACGTGGCATAGCCACCGATCACTATGTGACCTATCATTTACATTTGTGGGATTTCTACCACCGATCACCAAGAGACCTATCATGCACTTCCCCTTCAATATCATAATTTCCCCCCATGCATACACACATAAAGAAAACATCACACATATTTACATATATCTCGATACACATAGAGAGTTCTATGTTTACATACCTGGCATCCTTGCCTAACCCATTTAGGGTTCCATTCGACTGTCTATTCAGCCTCTTTCCGGCTTTTTAGCCCATAACATATATATAGACATACATACAGGATTAATAGTGTGTTAGAGATCTACACACCTGATTACTGATAAAACGATGCTTTCTATGTCGACACTATCCTTAGTTAACACAACTGCTATCTGCCTAAGGTGTTGTTCAGAAGCCGGTCCACAACCAAGTGGCCAATCTCGAACGGCAGATACCGCTCGTTTCTTAAACTTAGGGATTCTCTCCTTTTCCTGATCCATATTTAATTCCATCACAAGTCCTTATCAGAACTACTATCACAATATTTAATCGTTAATCCTCATCATAAGGTTAAGATCTTGTATACAATGAACAAATCTAGTAAAAATCCCGAAATTGGAGACTAGCGATTTTCGGCTTTTAGATCTAGACAACCAAGTTTCCTTCAAATCCCGGAATGCCGCCCAACATAAAACCATTAAACTATTAGCTTTTCGGCTTTTGCCTTTCAAGAACCGAAATAGAACATGAGATCTAGCAGGAGTCGACACTTACCTTATCACAGGGAATTCTGCTAGCACTTGGAGAGAAGATTCGGCAATGTCAAAGAAAAGATTTAAATGCCGGAAGATTAGAACTAATTCTCAAATGGATGAATAAAGAAAAACTATGGAGATTTCGGCTTTTTAGAGAAATCGGCTCAAGGGGAAAAAGAATGGAGAAGAGGTTTCGGCTTTTGAAGAAATTGAAGAAAGAAATTGTGGAGGAAGAGGCTAGGGATTTTCGGCACAAGGAATAAAGAGAGAGTTAGGGTTTTAAATGCCAGAATCAAGGAGCTATCACCCCTATTTACAGAAATTTCGGCACCTACTGCTAAAAATAGAAAATGCCCTTTCTGATAATTAAAAGGCAAGCTAATAAAAGGGAAAATTCGGCACCCCTTTGCCATGCAGTAGTCGATTTCTTTACTCCTCTAAGTGGTGGATTTTCGACCATCACCTTCCTTGTAGATAGGCTCCTATCTTTTCTCCTTTTTATCTTCTAAATTATCAATTATAAAATCCATATAAATCCTCCTATTTTTGAGCCTTGTAGCCGTCCACCTCACCTAACCCTAATGCCGAATTTAGCTAACTTAAATTAAAAGATTTGGGCTCCATTGATACGAGCACGCCCGGGGCACCAACATTTTGCAAAGTGACGAAGCGCGAACTAAATGCCCCAAGTGTTGAAAAAGTTGATTTGCACCTTGGTGCATTTCCAATTGAACCGGATTAGTCCATTTGGGTTTAATTTGAGCTCACTCGAGCTCATCTCAGCTCATTGAGCTGATTGTTTTAATTTAATGTTTTAAATAAATTGCATCCTCAAATTAATTATTTCCTACAGCAAATTAATACGGCCTAATAATTTAATTATTGACTAAATTAATTTTTCCAAGCTTTAATTAATTTGTTTTCTTTCGTGCATTAGTCTGTGTCAATAAATATGTGTCACTAATTAATTTAATTAGTGATTACCGAGTTAATATGGCTAGATGTCTATTGCTAATTTTATGAGCCAATGGGTTAATTTTAATTGTTGCACTTTTATGTTGCAATAGGGATATTCAGCCACACTATGAAGCCCTTCAAGTTGCTGCACGTGGATGGTTTTTAAGTAGGACAATCGGCTCTCCAAGCATGTGAATTACTTGGGCAATGGATGATGGAAACCATGATGGACGGCTAGCTTGAAATGGACAAACAAATTCAAGTGGGAATTGAATAAACAAATGAGCATGAAGGCCGAAATTCATGGAGGAATTGTGGGCATTGAATAAAGTTTTTGTTTGAGGGAATATATGAGATGGACGGCATTGGGAGTATGGGGTTTGACAATCCTTGAATTAAATAAACAACAAGGGGATTAATGGTGGAATTGAAATTGAAGGCATTAGGAGCATGGACGGCAACATGTGTTGAATAAACAAATAAGGAGCGCATTGGGGTGAGAAGCCATGAATTAAATAATGAATTGTTGAAGGCATATATGGAACCATGCGTGAATTTGAACATGAGAGAATGGCCATAATATTTTAATGGTTTGGACGACACATGGAAACTATAGGAATGAATAATTGAGATCACAAAGTATGGGTGGACGGCATGGAGGCTTGGTGTATGTTAAAGATTAAATATGGGAATGTTTAGAAGCATGGGGATAAAATAATCAAGCAAAACAAATTGAAATCCTTGTCTTCTTGTGAGTAATGGATGGCATGAAGGAACAAAGCAAGATAAGTACAAACTTTTAATCCATGAGCATTATAAATTAAGAAAGTGGATGAAAGGGCATGGACGGCAAGTGGAAATTCATGGAGAAAGAATGTGGGAATAAAATAAAGCATGTGGATGCATGAAATTAAAAATGTGCAATTGCGTAGTGGATTATAAGCTTGGACGACAATGAGGACACATGGTGGAATGAATTTCAAATCAATTAGTAAACAATGGCCACACTATTGGAATAAATAATTAACATGTGAGTGGCTTAGAAGGTCAACCCCTTGGACGGCAATTGAAGACAAAACCCTTGCTATTTTCTTTTATTTGTAAGACAATTAAGTTATGTTTTTGTCCAATCGGTTAGCTTGTAGAATAGGCTATAAATATTTGCTATTTTTATTTGTTAGATACAGAATTTTTATGAATGAATTTTTATGAACGTTGTTCATTGAGTGAGTTTATCTCCTCTCTATCTTTCGTACGAGTTTCGATTCTGACTTATCAAGCTTTGCTTGTGGCGTCAGTCATTTCTCATCCATTTATTTATACCAACGGTTCTTATCTTTTTAGATAACTGGTCTTGGTCCATCATCGAATTCCATCTTTCCACCTTAACGATATAAGAAACGGGGTGACACTGATATATAGTGTTGAATCTTTCTTATGTTAAGTTGGTATTCCGTTTCCATCTTCGATTACCATTTTTTTTCACCTTAAACATTATAAAACTCGGGTTGACACTCTTTAGTGTTGAATCGGTTCTCGTTTAAGTTCTTTTATCCATCTCTATTAAATTATCCTTTTATCTATCTTATTTTTTTATTTTGTTCCACCAAACCGAACCATCTCCTATTTTATTCACTTAAGCTTCCGCAAACTCATTTATATTTTTCGATTATTTTCCAAAGGCTTGATTCCTCCTCGTAGATGATTGGGCAACTCATATACATTTCGATTCATCCCGAGCCGGTTCGTATGATCTGGTATCAGAGCTAGAAACGAGGAGTTCCGACGACGACGATAGCCGGAAGTTAGTCCGTAAGTTAAAAAAACAAAAGAGGTTCAAAAAAAAATTCAAGTTGTAATTTTTCGTTTCTTGTATTACATTATATTTTATGTAATATATATATATATTTCGTGCCCCGACCAACGAAATCTTCCTTCTACCCGACCCCCAAAATTTTTTTCTTTATTTTAGCCTATCCGGGACCAAAATATATATATATTTCTTTTGTGAGCCTACCATATACCCGACACCAATCCCTTGTTACCCACTTTGAAGCCGACCCCCAAGCAGCAATAAGTCTTTCGAAACAAAATACGAATTTGTGAGAGCGGGAAAGAGTGGTAAAAGGCACGAGTGTACTCATTAGAGAAAAAGCCACAAAACGAGTGAAACACTAGTGTGAGTGAATTTTCTTTGTGAGTGACTTGTGAGTTTTGTGGTAAGCAACAATAGCATGTCTTTATATTTTGAAAGAAGAAGTACTGTAAATGGCGATTGGTTCGATCCATCATACAACCAAAGCGAAAGGCGGTGCAATCAAAGAAACCGAAGCTTTAGAGACCAAGGATGTTTTAATGACGTCAAGAAGAATAACAAGTCAAACATTCCACCGTTTCAAGGTAGAGCTGATCCGGATGCATACCTTGAATGGGAAATGCGAGTAGAAATGGTTTTTGGGTACCACGATTATTTGGAAAGCAAGAAAGTAAGGCTGGCGGAAAATAGTTTCACGGATTATGCCTTGACTTGGTGGGATCAATTCACCAAGAGTCGAAAGCGAAATGGAGAATACCCAATATTAACGTGGTCTGAAATGAAAGATGTGATGCGCAAGCGGTACCTCCCATCTTCCTATCATCGAGGGCAAACTTCTTAGACACAAAGGACGGAGCTAAGAACAGCACGACAATACCCGACCAAGGACTATTCTAGAAGAGATTATCACTAGGAATCCTACTCAATGCGGCCTTCGAGACGGAGAGAAGAAAGTTACGAGCTCGATTCTCTTCACGGCGACAGACAGGAAAGCATGAGTTAATTGATGTATGATTCAAAGAGATCCTACACGGAGTATTCTTCCCGACGCAATTATCGTGATTCATTTGTAAATAATTTTTCTTTTCTTAAACCAAACAATTACCACCTTGATTCTTTTGTAACGTCAGGAAATAGAAACAAAGCAAATGAAAATGAAAATGAAATAAAAAGAAAAGAAAGAAAAGAGGCAAGAAAGAGAGAAAGTGAGCAAGTTTTGAGAAAGCTTGAAAAGGCCATTGAGAAGATCTTTGAAAAAGAACAAAAAGAGAGAAAAGGAAGAGAAATTTGAAAGGAAAAGAAAAGAGCTCGTGAGAGAAAAAGAAACAAAAGAACAAGAAGAGCGAGAAAAGATGAGTGTTGATTTAATTAATCCACTTGAAGTTTGTTCTATTTCTTCTTCTCAGGATTCTAAGGAGCCAAGCGATGAATATCAACTTCAATACCAATCCGATGAAAGACGCTTTCATTTGATCGGCAAAGGTAAGGTTAAAAATGAAGTTGAAACCCACGAGCCAGAAGGTAAGCGAGGTAAGAAAATTTTAATAACCAAGTCGCAGAAATTTAATTTGACATTTGTTAATGAAATCTTTGGTGACTTAATTTTTAAAAGCTTTCCTTATTTTCATCCAGTTAATTTTCGCTCGTTACATATGGTTGAGATTTTTTGTTCTTCTCGACAAAACCCAATGATTTTGCAAAATGACAAGTTTTCACGAAAAGCAAATAAATTGTTCAAATACAGTGATTTAGTGAATCGATTTTTGTCTCTTGAAAAATCATTGAACTTGTGCAATTTTGTTTTGACGAGTACAAAGAGTTTTCTTCATATGATGTCGTGTATGCAAATTTCTTTTTGGTTTAACATGTTTGATTTAACAAAACCATTGATACATTTTGACTTAGATAATCAAACACATATTTTTAAACCGGGAATATGTTTTGTATCATCCGGTATATTTTGTGGAAAAATCAAGTCTCAACAATTGTGTGTGAGAAATTCTCATCGATTCGATACTTGGTTTTTAAATAGGGTAACGAATTTTGTCAACCTTGTTTTCAATTTTTATTCGTTCCTTAAGCAAATTTTGTGTTTGTATATGCAATTCTTGTACATGGACTTCCCATTTTGTTTGAAAAATGTTGATTCGCTAATAAAGCATCGACTACATTACATGCCCAAGGAGAGAAGGTTCGTCTTAATCGAGCAAGGTAAATTCGATCTTCAATATTCAGCTTGTGAATGTAAAGTCGATTTCTTTCTTTCAACACCCAAAGGTAAGACACTTGAAACCTATGAACCCATTTTGTTTTCTTCAGATGTTGACAAGAATCACGTTGCTGAACCCATTCTTGTAAAATCTTTAAAACGTGATGTCCTTCATTGTTCTATCTTGTTGGATAATGGACTATCTGTTTTAGTTCTTGACAAAAAGAATTCTGTGTTTGATAATTTTTATTCATGTGCGAATACAAAGCAAGGTTTGAATGTTCAATTTCAGGTGCCATATGCTTTTTCTTCATTACTTGCTTTTGACGACTATATCTATCATTTGATGTGTTATTCACATGTTTATTTTGACTTGTGGAATCCAATTAGATCGTATGCATGCTTTGAAGCTTATCTGCTTTTGTTCCAAAATTTTGACAAGGCACTGATCCTTTTGTATGATAAAGTGCTTATGCCTGTCCGCATGCGATTTATTTGTTTGGTGTTGTTTTTATTCGGGTTGCAAGTATGTTTAAAACATTGCTTGCTAATTCTTGAATTTTCTTTTCAGGTATTGCTATTATCATCCTTCCCGTTTGATCGAGGAAAGACGAACAAGGAGTTTTGTTCAGACAACCAACGGGTCGATTCGTCTTGAAGAGGGAGGGGATGATACGAGCACGCCCGGGGCACCAACATTTTGCAAAGTGACGAATCACGAATTAAATGCCCCAAGTGTTGAAAAAGTTGATTTGCACCTTGGTGCATTTCCAATTGAACCGGATTAGTCCATTTGGGTTCAATTTGAGCTCACCCGAGCTCATCTCAGCTCATTGAGTTGAGTGTTTTAATTTAATGTTTTAAATAAATTGCATCCTCAAATTAATTATTTCCTACAGCAAATTAATGCGGCCTAATAATTTAATTATTGACTAAATTAATTTGTCCAAGCGTTAATTAATTTGTTTTCTTTCGTGCATTAGTCTGTGTCAATAAATATGTCTCACTAATTAATTTAATTAGTGATTACCGAGTTAATATGGCTAGATGTCTATTGCTAATTTTATGAGCCAATGGGTTAATTTTAATTGTTGCACTTTTATGTTGCAATAGGGATATTCGGCCACACTATGAAGCCCTTCAAGTTGCTGCACGTGGATGGTTTTTAAGTAGGACAATCGGCTCTCCAAGCATGTGAATTACTTGGGCAATGGATGATGGAAACCATGATGGACGACTAGCTTGAAATGGACAAACAAATTCAAGTAGGAATTGAATAAACAAATGAGCATGAAGGCCGAAATTCATGGAGGAATTGTGGGCATTGAATAAAGTTTTTGTTTGAGGGAATATATGAGATGGACGGCATTGGGAGTATGGGGTTTGACAATCCTTGAATTAAATAAACAACAAGGGGATTAATGGTGGAATTGAAATTGAAGGCATTAGGAGCATGGACGGCAACATGTGTTGAATAAACAAATAAGGAGCGCATTGGGGTGACAAGCCTTGAATTAAATAATGAATTGATGAAGGCATATATGGAACCATGCGTGAATTTGAACAAGAGATAATGGCCATAATATTTTAATGGTTTGGACGACACATGGAAACTATAGGAATGAATAATTGAGATCACAAAATATGGGTGGATGGCATGGAGGCTTGGTGCATGCTAAAGATTAAATATGGGAATGTTTAGAAGCATGGGGATAAAATAATCAAGCAAAACAAATTGAAATCCTTGTCTTCTTGTGAGTAATGGACGGCATGAAGGAACAAAGCAAGATAAGTACAAACTTTTAATCCATGAGCATTATAAATTAAGAAAGTGGATGAAAGGGCATGGACGGCAAGTGGAAATTCATGGAGAAAGAATGTGGGAATAAAATAAAGCATGTGGATGCATGAAATTAAAAATGTGCAATTGCTTAGTGGATTATAAGCTTGGACGGCAATGAGGACACATGGTGGAATGAGTTTCAAATCAACTAGTAAACAATGGCCACACTATTGGAATAAATAATTAACATGTGAGTGGCTTAGAAGGTCAACCCCTTGGACGGCAATTGAAGACAAAACCCTTGCTATTTTCTTTTATTTGTAAGACAATTTAGTTATGTTTTTGTCCAATCGGTTAGCTTGTAGAATAGGCTATAAATATTTGCTATTTTTATTTGTTAGATACAGAATTTTTATGAATGAATTTTTATGAACGTTGTTCATTGAGTGAGTTTATCTCCTCTCTATCTTTCGTACGAGTTTCGATTCTGACTTATCAAGCTTTGCTTGTGGCGTCAGTCGTTTCTCATCCATTTATTTATACCAACGGTTCTTATCTTTTTAGATAACGGGTCTTGGTCCATCATCGAATTCCATCTTTCCACCTTAATGTTATAAGAAACGGGGTGACACTGATATATAGTGTTGAATCTTTCTTAA
This sequence comes from Gossypium australe, assembly GCA_005393395.2. NCBI lineage: Eukaryota > Viridiplantae > Streptophyta > Magnoliopsida > Malvales > Malvaceae > Gossypium > Gossypium australe. Next base: position 83,681,216 of record CM016615.1, read on the forward strand.
GTTAAGTTGGTATTTCCGTTTCCGTCTTCGATTACCATTTTTTTTTCACCTTAAACATTATAGAACCCGGGGTGACACTCTTTAGTGTTGAATCGGTTCTCGTTTAAGTTCTTTTATCCATCTCTATTAAATTATCCTTTTATCTATTTTATTTTTTTTATTTTGTTCCACCAAACCGAACCATCTCCTATTTTATTCACTTAAGCTTCCGCAAACTCATTTATATTTTCCGATTATTTTCCAAATGCTTGATTCCTCCTCGTAGACGATTGGGCAACTCATATACGTTTCGACTCATCCCGAGCCGGTTCGTATCATCCATAAAACTTAAATTTTGGGCCTCTAACTCCTTGTGTGTGGCGTCACCCCTTGCTCCATTTTAAGTGCCGAAAATGGCCCAAAAACATGGGCTCCTTACGGCCAAAACTTGGGTCCCTTTAATTGTTAATGATGCTACCTTCTAATTCCCTTGCAGTGCCACCTTTTGTTGGGCCACAAGCCCACGCTGGTATTTTAAACACAATTACCACCTTTTAACTTTATAATGCCCAATTAGATAATTTAACCAAGGCATTTGCCTAGTTCTGAGCCTAATTTGGACCCCTATCACTTAAATTAACATATTAAACATATCCTTACACTAAATGCATAGGCCCATAAATTTAGGATGTTACAGCTAAACCTAATTTAACAGGAACTGAGTCAAGTATTGTTAGACCTGCTATTGCTGCAAATAATTTTGAACTGAAACCTAACACTATACAGATGATACAACAATTTGTTCAGTTTGATGGTTTGTAGGATGAAGATCCGAACAATCACTTGGCATTTTTGATGATGCCATTCGCCTTCGGTTATTTCCCTTTTCATTGAGGAACAAAGCTAAACAGTGGTTGAACTCGTTACTACGAGGATCAATCACTACAATGGAAAAAATGACCGAAAAATTTTTGTTGAAATATTTTCCGTTGGCTAAAACGACTAAGTTAAGGAATGATATTTCTTCTTTTGTGCAAATGGATTTAGAGACACTTTACGATGCATGGGAGAGATACAAGGATCTATTGAGAAGGTGCCCACACCATGGATTACCCTTGTGGCTACAGGTTCAAACCTTTTACAACGGTGTGAACCCCTCAACTAGGCAGTTGATTGATTCAGCCACTAGTGGAACCCTGAACAACAAAACACCTGAGGCTGCCTACGAATTCATTGAAGAGATGTCACTGAATAACTATCAGTGGAAAGTTACAAGGACAAGGCCAACAAAAGCTACTAGTGTTTTCAACCTCGATGCAGTCACTATGCTATCGAACAAGGTAGAGCTTTTGAATAAAAAGATTGATGGTCTATATAGTTCTTCGCAGGTACATCCACTAATGCAGTGCGATATGAATGTAGGAGGGATGAGCAATACAGAATACTTTACAACCCAAGCGCTGAAAACGATCAAGTTCACTATATGGGTAATAATTCTATACCTCAAAATAACCTGTATAGTAATACTTATAATCCAAGTTGAAGGAACCACCCCAATTTCTCATGGGGTGGCCAAGGAAATCAGAGACAACAACCCCTACCAAGTTTTCAACAGCAACACTACCCACAAGAGAAGAATTCGAACCTTGAAGAGATGCTGACAAAATTCATTGCGATGTCAGAAACCCGTTTCCAAAACACCGAAACAACACTCAAAAATCAAGAAGCATCGATTCAAGGGATCAAGAACCAATTAGGAAAACTTGCTAAGATCATATCTAAATGACCACAAGGTAGCTTGCCAAGCAACACTGAAACCAACCTAAAGGAGCAACTTCAAGCCATAATTACTCCCGATAGTGAAGGGTTAGATGAACCAAAATTAAGGTAAGAGAATGTGATAGAGGAAGGTAAGGTTGAAGTAAGTCATGATAAGCCAAAACCAGTAATTAAAGAGTACCAACCTCGTGTGCTATACCTTAATGCAATGAAGAAAGACAACACAGATGAACAATTCAGTAAATTTCTTAAACTTCTAAAAAAATTACATATTAACTTACCGTTTCATGAAGCTCTTTCGCAGATGCCAGATTCAAGGAAATTTTTAAAAGAACTTTTGACAAACAAACGAAAGTTAGACAATGAGTCGCATGTGGAGCTAAATGCCAGCAATTCTGCAAAATAAACTACCACGAAAATTAAAAGATCCAGGGACTTTTACAATTCCATGCTTAATTGGTAGTTTATCTGTTGATAATGCTTTAGCTGATTTAGGGGCAAGCATCAATGTCATGCCTTATAAAATGTTTAAACAACTATGTCTAGGGAAACCTAAACAAACTAGGATGAGCATACAATTAGCTGATAAAACTATTAGAATTCCTAGAGGTATAATCGAAGATGTACTAGTCAAGATTGACAAATTCATATTCCAAGTAGACTTTGTCGTTTTAGACATGAATGAGGACAATAATATTCCTTTAATTTTTGGAAGACCCTTTTTAGCAACTGCTAGAACTAAAATTGATATTGGTACAGGAGAACTTATACTTCATGCAGGTGACGAAATGATCACTATTCAGGCTCTTGACACGGCTAGAACATCGAGCAATAAAGGTGAGAACGTAAATTCTTTTAATGACCATTCAGTTAAACTTTCTTTTTAGGAAACATCACGAAACTACACAGCTGAGCTTCATCCTACACCTTGTGCCAACAAAGAAATAACTCATGAGGAACGAAGGCTTCAGATCAATGAACTAGACAAGTGGAAGCCACGTGTGAAGGAGAAACCAAGAACACATGAAGCAGAACCAAAGCAAAACCATGTCAAACTTAAGGATGGGACAACCCAATTTAAGAACGGAGATCATGTATTGTTGGATAAAACAGACCCTCGGATCGCCACTTCAGACCTTGATACAAACAAAGAAACCCCTTTTGAGGTAATGAATATCTTCCCATATGGAACAGTCGAGGTAACTAATCCCAAGTTCGGCACTTTTAAGGTAAACGCTACTCGACTCGAACTATATAGTGATAGTAGAACTGAATGCACGAGAAAGGATTTTTAACTCCTCAAACCACCATGATTATACGAATGAGAGGTAAGTCTAGCTTAAGACTTTAAACGAGCACTTCTCAGGAGGCAACCCGAGCACTAACTTCACTAATGTTATATTTTATATATTTAGCATCTAACTACAAACTAACCAATTTAATAAAGCCCAAGTTTCTCTCTCCACACGGCCTTGCGCACGGGCGTGGCCATGGTCGTGTGGACACTACGAAAAGATACATGGGCATGGCGGAGATCGTACGAAAACAGGACAAAATTTTCCCCAAGCCATGGGCTCCGACTAAATGCCATAGCTGTGCGATATGACCGTGGTCGACACTGAGAAATCTATACGGGCGTGAGACACGCCCGTGCCCTAGGCCGTGGTCGATTCTGGTTAAACCACATGGGCATGGGCAGCAACCAGTTACTTTGAGTTCATTTTTTTTCATTTTCTTTTATTTTTAAATTCTTTTATCTTTCTTGTCTTTAATTTATATTATTATATTTTGATTACTTTAATTTAGGTTCAAAAGGCTGTTAGGGAATCACCACACCACTACCCTAGTATCCACCGTGCCTATCTTTCTAAGGATTTCATCCAAAATTCAGGAAATTTCACTTCTCCCTCTCTCTTATGATATCGTGCTATTAATCTCTAGATATATATATATTTGTACATTGAGGGTAATGTACGTCTTAAGTGTGGGGGGGTCAACTATAGTATTATTTGAAAACCCCTGAATTATGCGTTGTTCTTAAGTAATTTTCTCATATCACTAATTAGAACGAAACTTCTATTGATTTATGATTTTTATTGATATGTTTTGGATCAAGGCATAGGTAATTCTACAATGATGATTTAAACTTTAAGATACAAGAGAATCAAGCATGATGAGTCTATTTTCAGAATTAAAAATTTGTTAAGTTGTCTACCCAAATCTAAATATTACTTTGAAATTGAAATTTGCAAGATTGACGCCAAAAACCATAATTTTTGTGAGATCTTGAGCCTTTTAGAGCATACATTCTTTACTTGCTCACTTTATTGATTATGAGTGTGTCAACATTGATTTGTTATTCTAGAACTTGCTCCGATTATACATGTCGAGACCACACTTTTGATTTGATATACTGAAATGATAAAGGCACCTAGATTTTAACCCACTTACCCCAAAAGGGCTACCTTCATAATTAATCCCTAGTGAACCCCTTTGATCCTAATTAACTGTTTCTTGATATACCCTTAGTATTAACCCAAAACTCACTCTTTTGATTCTTTAAAGAATTTCTCCTATTGTGTTAAACCCTTGTTGTCGAGATTTGATTTGAGAAGTTGCCTAACTATGTTTTCTATTTCAATTGTAAATTCTTTCCTATATTCGTATGATTTGTTCTTAAAAAAATATTATTATTATCCGAAGCATGTTCATTATTAGTTCTATGATTATGTGAGCTTATACGTTTAATTTCACATTTTTGAGAAGAAGCTCGTGTTTTAGCGATTGATGTAATTATTCAGTATTAGTCTATTTTTCTAGTTAGGTAATTTGTCAATTCAATCTCGATTTTAACCCTCTAATTCGGCCTTTATCCACACCTTTAACCTAAGCCCATTACAACCCTTCAAAGACCTTTTGATCTGTGTATCACATCATTTTATAGTGGTGGAGATCTGATTTTCATGCAAGCCTATGGGATTAACTTTTCATGTTTGACTCTTGAGTGCTTAATTTTGAACCTTAAAAACTTTGAGTGATTTGAGTGAATCTTTAGTGAGGATGTCAATTCTTGTCGATTTTGAATTAAAGGTGATTATTTAGGTAAGGGGAAACACCTATGTTTTCGTGCTATAAAAAACTGTGACTTTGATTGTTTGAATCTTTAGGACTTTTCTAGTTAAATTATCAATGTATAAATTACCTATGAATTATGATGAAACATTATTGATGAAGATTATGAGTTGGGGAAATTTAATTCTAATTGTGAGTTGAGGATTTTGCTTGAGGACAAGCAAATGCTTAAGTGTGGAGGTATTTGATAAACCGTAATATATACATATTTTAATCCCACATTTGGCATATACATATTTTAATCCCACATTTGGCATACTTTTGGATGATTTATCTCTTGAATTGTTGAATTTGATGCTACTAATCCTTTAATTTCATGTTTTATACTTAGGAGAGCATAGAAGGATGAATAGAATGAGAAACGAAACAAAAAACGAAGAAAATGGGCCAAAGTAAGAAATCTACACGGCCTGGAGTTCACCACACAGCCTGCCACTTTAGTAGACTTGAACACGATCCTGAGCTCGATTCACACGGGAGTGTGCCACAGGCATGTCCCTGCCGTGACCTATTTTAATTCCACTCAGAAAAGGATACTTAGAGGCAAAGAAAGACATCCCGAAAGCCTATATAAACACCCTAGAGGGCAACCTAAAGGGGGCGTTCGAGAGTTCGAAAGAAGGTGTAACACCCCCAAACCCGGCCCACGAGCCTTGACCGGATCTGGTATGTCACTGTGGAAAACGTTTGCGAAGAATTTGACTTAAAGGTGAAAACGTATAAATTTATTTTCTTTGGAAAAACATTGTGTAATTAAAATTCCCCAATAAATTAAGTTGTTACAAATTCCCGGATTAAAACTCATATATAAATTATTATAATATAAATTAATTCAAAAACATTTCCCATTATTAGTTCAATAATAAAATAAACTTCAAAAGCATAAATAAAGTTTCCAACTACTATAAGTGGCCCTTATTACAATAAATACTTAATCAAAATACTGAAAATGTAAAATACGTAAAACAAATTTGACAACTTCTGCATGGCATAAAAATAATTTCTTCATGGCCACCTTTGAGTCCACTCCAACCCGGTCCAAGCTTTATGCATCACCTGAAAGGTTTGAGAAAAATTGGGTGAGTCATACAGACTCAGTGCATAGTTATTTCACATGTCTCCATATATGGGCTTGGCCCATATCCACACAGTCCATACACATAAATATGCAACATGAAGCCCAACCCAACCTAGTGTCCATCCGTTACACCTACCTTGGCAGACCCGCCGCCCAAGGCCGTGGCTAATCCACCGATCAACTAAGTGATCCCACATATCTTACCTTGGCAGACCTGCTGCCCAAGGCCGTGGCTAAACCACCGATCACCTAAGTGATCCTACATGTCAATATCCATGAGGTGACTCAAGATCATCCTCTATCCACGGTGATGCACACAGCTATCATCCGCCAAGATGTGGCACCTAGCCAACACCTCCCTTGATGAAGCACATTGCTAACATCAAGCGCTAATGTAGCACAAGGCTAACATTAGACCACGTACATAAATATGTACACCCTGTCCTTCAATATTCATGTCCCAAGCCCCCATGCATAGATATGTCATAACAAAAATATCACTTGGAACAATACGCATCACATGCCATCACATTTTTATACATATATCATATGTAAATTAACGTCATAAATACTGACCTGGTTAATCGATCACCCATCATGGGTATCCACCACTTTAGCCCTTATTTCGGCTACCATTCACATCATACATATATATATATATATATATAACATCACATTTAAACAATCAAGAGAATAGTGCGATAACTACGCACCTGTTTTGGCACAATCGATCAAATCCCGAAACTCTCCTTATTCTTGTCGATTTGCTCCTAAGAACCAAAATACACAATCAGTCACACTTATACCCAAAGTATGGCCTATGGCCGAAAGTCCTAAATCACTTACCTTGCTTATCCAAATCCCGGAAACCACCACTTATCCTGAAGTTGTCGAAATCCCTACTAGTCAATAGTTAGAATCGGCTACAACCTTAAACTCATGAAAAGTGGCCTAAGGCCGAATACTACCTTGGCTTACCTTGAAAGAATCGAATCCCGAAAGAGTCCTTACTGCACCTTAGCATTGGCTACCTATAAAAGACACACGTATTATTGCTTTAAAGACCATTCGGTCACCCCTAGAAATCAAGGTCCAACACTTGATTTCGGCTCTTCAAAAATAAAGTGAAATCGACTACCAAAGGATAATTTCCTTACCACCAACCGATGTTGTAGAGACCAAGAGAGAGCTTTTAGAGGATTCGGCCTCCTGAGAGTTATGGAGAGAAAGGTAAAGAAAAGTTGGAGTTTGAAATAGTTTCGGTAATAGGGGAAAATGAAAGGGAGATTTCGGCTTACCAAACAAAAGAAGAAGTTTGGGAAAAAGAAATAAATTCGGCCAAGAAACAAATAGAGAAGGAGAAGATGAAAACGCAAATGGCCCCCCAAAGCTCTTTGAAGTTTCGGTCACCAAAACAAAAGAGAAAGAAAGCCGAAACTGGATGGCTTTTGCACAAGAGGAAAACGGCACCAAAGGGAAAAGAGAAAACTAAATTCGGCACCCCCTCCTTATAAGCTTCAAAACTGAAAATGCTGACCAAGAGAGTAACTTGGCCGGCCACTTAATCCTCTCTTATCGCATCCCCACATTTTTATCCTTATCACCTTAATTATAAAAATAAAAATTATCCCTCTTTAATCCCTTATCAATCTCCTATATTATCTCTTAATCATAGCCCTCATTAATCTCCTAAATTATCTCTATATCACCTACTCAAAATAAATAAAAATAAATCATCAATTTATCTCCTCAATTATCTCCTATCTTTAGCCAAAAATTTAAAAAGAAAAAAAATCAAGCCTTTATCTCATCCTTTAAGGTCCATATGCCGTCCAACCTCTTCTCCCTTCCTTTGATGCCAAAAGCAAAATAAAAGCACACTCCTATGCTGCCCACAAGACTCGAACCTCTTCCCTTGGATCCCCTTGCTGACGCAACCCTCCTAGCACCTTAAGTAGCTTTACCACATGGTTATCTTGTGTCATGCTTCACACAGAATTTCTTTTAAGACCTCCTTAGCCAAGCTTCCCCCTACTAACCTTAAAATCCCAAAATTTTCCAAGGCTTTCCCTTTTTATCCTAGAGTTTTAGGAACCCCTAAAACACATTCAAGCATACACTGAGACATGCAATCACTTGAATTATGCACTAAATGCATAACCCCTAACCCGGATGTTACAGAAGGCCTTTGTTAGGGCTTTTGACAGGAACGAAGCCAGAGAGAGCTGAAATTAGGGAATTACTCTAAGAAAGCCAGTTGATCCATCTCAGAAGCCGAAATCACGCTCAAGACTGAGGATCTTTCCTTCAATTTCCTTCAGGGGTTTTAGGGATTTTCTTTATGTTTTGTTATTTAATTTCTTCTATGATGTATTCTTTTATAATTATGAACTAAACCCCACAAATACCTAAGGGAGATGAAACCTAAGACGGATCTTGTTATTGTTTTCTGAACTGTATGATAAATACTTGATTTGTTCTTATTTATGTGTTCTTAATTCTTGCTTTAATATTCCAAGATATTGATTCAAGTATTGATGTGTTTATTCAGAGGAGCAAAAGTCCCTGTTTAATAGTAGATCTAGCATAATTAAGTGGAGTTGATCGCACTCCTAGAAATAGGACGACGAAAATCTGTCGGATTAGGGTCAAACCTAATATGGGAGTCCATAGATCGAGTTAATGCAACACTAGGGGTTTTAATTAGAAAGAGATTTCAATTAATCAACCTAGGGTTAGACGTTAGTAGCCTCGAAAGAGGTATTAATATAAATTAGGGAATCCTACGGGTCAAGTCAAGTGAATAAATCATCTGGTTCAGAGTTAAATAACAAGTGAAGTCTAGGTGGATTCTTCCTCGGGTATTGTCTTAATCAATTGGTTTTCTCAAAAGTATTTTCCCCAATTCATTCTCTGTGTCTTATCATCCTTAGTTTAGTAATTAGTTAGATAGACATCAATCCTCTTTATTTTAGGCTAGATAATAAAAAAAAAAAAAGTTAGTACTAGTACTTTTGGTTCCCTTGGGTTCGACATTCCGGTCTTGCCACTAAGCTATACTACTGTTCGATAGGTGCGCTTGCCTCAATCGTGGTGATAGTTAGTTTCTAGGCTCGATCATTCTTATTATAAATATTAAAGCTTTCAGACACACGACCAATACATAAGTCAGCGTTTCATTGATCAAAAGAGAAAAGAGTTTCTTGAATTGAAACAAGGGCGCATGACGGTAGCTGAATGTGAACGAGAATTTGTCAAATTAAGCAAGTATGCCCAAGAGTGTGTATCTAATGAAGCTACTTTCTGCAAGAAGTTTGAAGATGGATTGAATGAGGATATCCAGTTGTTAGTGGGAATTCTTGAAATTAAAGAATTAGTGGTACTAGTTGAAAGAGCTATCAAGGCTGAAGAGTTGAGCAAAGAGAAAAGGAAGGTGGAAAGTGAAGTAAGAGATGCAAGAAAAAGATCAATGGGCAAGTCATTCCAGTCTCAAGCAAAGAAGTCTAGAGAAATGAATACTCGATCGAATGTTTCTAGTGTGAATTTTCAAAGAGATCAAGGAAGACAAAATCCAAGTTCTAAAGCTTAAGCGACTTCTATGGCAAGTGTAGGTAGTGTTAAACCTATTAGACCGGAATGTCAACATTGTACAAAACGACATTTGGGAGAATGTTATTTTATCAGCGGAGCATGTTTTAAGTGTGGATCACAAGATCATTTTGTGAAAGATTGTCCAGAAAGAGAAGAGATAAAAAAGTTTCAAAATGTGAAATCGAGCAGTGCGACTACTAGAGGAAGAACTTATGCGACCACAGTGGTAAAGGTATAATAAAAACACACCACCATAAGATCTGAAGCGAGAGCTCCAGCAAGAACTTATGCCATCCGAGCTAGAGAAGAAGCATCTTCCACTTATGTGATCACTGGTATATTTTCTCTTTACGACACTAATGTTCTTGCATTGATTGATCCTGGTTCTACTCATTCGTATGTATGCATGAATTTAGTGTCTGATAAGAATTTGTTTGTTGAATCGGCTGAGTATGTGGTTAAAGTGTCGAATCCTTTAGACAAGCATGTGATAGTTGATAAAATATGTAAAAATTGTCCTTTGATGATACAAAGTCATTGTTTCCTTGCCAACTTGATGTGGTTGCCATTTGATGAGTTTGATGTTATTTTGGGAATGGATTGGTTGACATTACATAGGGCCAAGATAGATTGTAGTCAGAAAATTCTTGAGTTGAAGTATAGTAGCGGTGAAGTTCTTCGGGTTAAAACAGATAAGTCAAATGTGATGCCAATTGTGATTTCTGCCATGTCTACTCAGAAATTTTTAAAAAATGGTTGTGAAGCATATCTTGCTTATGTGTTGAATACAAAAGTGTCTGAAATAAAGATTGAATCAGTGCTGGTGGTATATGAATATTTAGATGTGTTTCCAGAAGAGTTGTCAGGTTTGCCTCCGATTAGAGAAGTGGAATTTGGTATTGAAGTAATGCCCGGTACCGCTCCAATATCGATTGCTCCCTACAGAATGACACCAACTGAACTGAAAGAATTAAAAGTTCAATTACAAGAGTTGACTGATAAAGGATTTGTGAGACTAAGTTACTCCCCGTGGGGTGCTCCCGTGCTATTTGTGAAGAAAAAGGATGGGACATTGAGATTATGTATTGATTATCGTCAACTTAATAAAGTGACAGTGAAAAATAAGTATCCATTACCTCGAATAAATGATTTGTTTGATCAGTTAAAGGATGCTACTGTGTTCTCCAAAATTGATTTGAGATCCAAATATTACCAATTGAGGGTTAAAGAGTCAGATGTGCCTATGTCTATTATATCTGATCGAGATCCACGGTTTACTTCAAGGTTTTGGAAGAAGTTACAAGAGGCATTGGGTGCTAAATTGAATTTTAGTACAGCATTCCATCCCCAAATCGATGGACAGTCTAAAAGAGTAATTCAAGTACTCGAAGACATGTTGAGATGTTGTGTATTGGAATTTGAAGGTAATTGGGAAAGATATCTACCTTTGGTGTAATTTTCATATAATAATAGTTATCAATCGAGCATAAAAATGGCACTTTATGAAGCATTGTATGGACAAAAGTGTCGGACTCTATTATACTGGACTGAACTTAAAGAAAATCGGTTACATGGAGTTGATTTGGTAAAAGAAACAGAAGAAAAAGTGAAGATAATCTATGATTGTTTGAAAGCTGCATCGGATCGACAGAAGTCGTATGCAGACTTGAAAAGAAAAGAGATTGAATTTCAAGTGGGTGATAAAGTATTTTTGAAAGTGTCTCCATGGAAGAAAATTTTGAGATTTGGCCGTAAAGGTAAATTAAGTCCAAGATTTATTGGTCCGTATGAAGTGATAGAAAGAATCAGTCCAGTGGCTTATCGATTGTCTTTTCCATCAGAATTAGAAAGAATTCATAATGTGTTTCCTATTTCTATGTTGAGGCGATATCGATCGGACCCATCGCATGTGACTTCACCAACTGAAGTGGAAATTTGATCGGATATGACATACGAAGAAGAGCTGATTCAAATCTTAGCACGAGAAGTGAAACTATTGATAAACAAAAAAAAATGCTTTAGTGAAAGTGTTATGGCAACGACATGGAGTGGAAGAGGAAACATGGGAAACTAAGGAGGCTATGGGGAAACCGTATCCCAACTTATTCACTGGTAAGATTTTCAGGGATGAAAATCCTTAAAGGGGGAGAATTGTGATAGCTCGAAATAGGGCCTAATCGGAACAGTGGTTGCAAAACCACGAATTTGAGATATAAAAGTTTATTACGATTAATTATTATGATTTACCGAGTGATTAAATACATGTGTTAGAGTATCGATAAGAAATTTTATTGATTGCATGCTTAAATTGCCTATTAGGACTTATTTGCAAAAGTTGCTAAATAGGGGTTCTAATTCATAGAGTACTTGATTGTAATGGGGGTTTGAAGTAGGAGTCCTTAAATGGTAATTAGAGCATATTTCCATGGACAAAAATGGACATACATAGGTAGAAATAACCAAAGTTTTTAATGAAGGGTATTTTAGTCATCTAGTAATTAAAAGATTAAAAAAAGGAAAAAGATGGCAAAATATGTCCATCTTCTTCATTAGAACGAAATTTCAAGGGTTCTCCATAGCTAGGGTTTGTTTCAAGCTTCCAAGCTCCATAGTAAGTGATTCCAAGCCCCGTTTTTAATGTTCTTTACGTTTTTTGAGTCCTGGTAACTTGGTTTAGCTTATACTAGCAATAATTTAACCTGGGGTTCATATTTGGAAAAATACTCAGGTGAAATGTGTTTATTTTTATGTTTTATGATAATATATGAGGTTTGAAATTATGTTAAACAACTTTTTGCTAAGCGATTTTAAGTGGAAACGAGTAAGACGGCTTAACCGATAAAAATACCTAATGTTCATAAGTATATGTTAGAGTGAGAATTTTATGTTGTAATAGAAGGGATAAATATCAGCATGTCATAAAACATAAGAATAAGGGACAAAGTTTAATTTCCGAACTTTGAGGAAAAAGTGTAAATATATGAAACTTTAGGGGCAAAAATATAATTTTGCCAAAATATTGTGTATGAATTGTATTTGAATGGAATGTTGATAAAATGTATTCAATTGTGTTAATATAGATCAATAAAAAAGGAATAGTGAAGGTGATCGGGGAAAATAGAAGGTTGTCGACTAATTTACAAAAATAGTCGTTTTGTATCCGAGGTAAGTTATGTGTAAATAATAGCAATATTTTTATAAATTGTGAATTATATTTGATATGTGAATTAATATTGAATGTGGAAGGAAAATTGTTCATGAATTATTCAAGTGATAAAGTGTTTAAAATAAGTGTTAAGAGTAAATTCCCGGTTGAATATAGGAATAGAAATGGATACAAGTGATATATCACTAGAGACCAGTGTGACAGTGTTACAGTGAGTCCCGGGTGCTGGGTGATCTAGCATATGTTGCAGACACCTGACAGCTTGTGTGAGCAGGCCCGTGGATATTTCCAGTGTTATTGATCAGTGGTCGCTTCGGCTACATTATAATGGTAGCTTCGGCTACATATCAATGGTAGCTTCTGCTACATATCAATTGTCTACGTATCCGTGTATATTCTGAGTGTTCAATGGGATTAATAATAAATTAAAGTGAATATGAGATGAAGTGTGTATGCAGGTATAATTGAAAGAATAAGCATACGTGATAATGATTAAGTACTTAAATGTATGTGCAAGTGAACTGGTAAGATTGTACATGCGTAAGTGATTAAATTTGCTAAGAAGAATATTAATTAATTGTATGTGAAAATTTTAATTATTGATTGAGTGCTTATTGTCTACATGTAACTTACTAAGCTATTAGTAGCTTACTCGTTCTTTTCATTTCCTTTGTTTTATAGTGTGTTGAACTTACTTGGATTGGAGATCATCGGAGCCTCGTATCACACTATCAAGCCTTTACTTTGGTATACAAATGTTTTTGAAATGTTTTAAGTTATAGCATGTATAGGGATCGAATTATTTTGTATGGATACCTAAGTAATGTTTACTACAAAGAAAGTATGAAAAAGTAAAAATTTGCAATGAAACAGTTTTTGGACAAAGCAGTAACACGAATTTGAAAAATCACCAAAAATAGGAGAAATGGAATTAAAAAATGAATAAGATATAGAATTAGAACTTATTGTGTCTACTTTCATATGAAAGAAACAATGTAAGCAAAAGAATTCTATATTCTGTGATATTTGAATTTTTGTGAGATAGGGTTAGAATGGTATTTGAAGTCCCCTATTTAGACTTTAGAAAAACATTTAAAATTGTGCAAAAATAATTATAAGTTATAATTTATTTTTGTAGATTCCTTAATGAGTCTACTTTCATTAGAAATAAGAAGGAACAACATACAAAAATTTTACAATGAGAAAATTGATTTTTAGTGAAAAGTGGTCAGAACCATTGGACTGTGAAATAGGGGAGACTTTAATGAATAAACTGTACTATTTGGTCAAACCAAAAATTCTAAAAATTTTACGGTGAGAAGATATATGAGTTTAGTTTCAGGGAAAATTTACGGATCTAAATTTTGAGTTTTGTAACTCGAGTTATAATTAAATTAATGACTGTTGCACAGATAGAAAGATTTATTGTAGATGATGAAATAAATTATTTTTTTATACCCGAAGTAGTAAGATAAGTTAAATAACGCCTCGTGCTCGACTCCAGAAATGGTCTCGAGTGTGTGGTATTACAATAACTAACTTAACTAACTACATGAACACTAAGAACAAGAACAAAATGCTGTAAAATAAACTCTAGAACTAAGAAAGGAGAAGAGAAAATAAAAACCCTAGAAAAGATACAGCAAAGCTAAGAGAAAACCTATAGAAACTAAAGCTAAAAACTAAACTAATGTGTGTCTCCTCTCTCCTCAGCCAAAATTGGTTGTTTTAGGCTAATGGCTGATGAAATTTTGTTGCCAAATTTTCCCCTACACGGGCCTTGTGTGACTGGTGCGTCGAGTGGACAAAGAGTACCCTTTTTGTCCAACTTTGTCCCCTCACAATATCGGTATCGCGATACCTAAGAAGAGGGTATCGTGATACCTCGATCAATTTCAAACTTGGGGGTTTTCTTTGAGGGTGGATATCGCGATACCATTAAAGGGTGGTCTCCAATCTTCAAGTTTGTTGGAGGTATCACGATTCTAAGGTTTGGATATCATGATACCTTTTCCTTTGGTGTTGTTATCGCTCATTTTCAACCTCCAATACGTCCTTACACCACTCAACCACATGTTAAGGCCCCCAATGACACTATCGACCAAATTAGGTTACAGAATGAATAAAAATAAGATATTTACAATTATTAACTTAAAATCTAAAAATTACAAAAAAAATACAAAAAAAAACACTACTTTTGAGAATAAGCTCCTTAAATATGCCGAGAAAGTCTAATTTTCCATTTCAAATTATGGAAGATCAAACTCCCCCACACTTAACTCTTTTCTTGTCCTCAAGCGAACACACCAAACATGCAAAAGAAAAGACAACTCTTGGACTAAACCAGTCAATTAAGTCACATAGCGGTAAAACAACGAAATCATACAAGAACTACCTCACATGCAACTTAATAGTGATATCTAGCCAACTTGTTTATTCCTAATGCAAACATAGTTAGTTCACTCAGTTAAAATATCAATAGATTTAGAGGCAATGTAAATGAACATGTGTACAATTAGCTTGTTTACATGAATGTGTTAGCAAGATTTGGAATTTAGTTAAGTTATATGTATTTATATAAATAAATAGTTTGGTGAGTTTAGTTTTATGTTTTGAACCTATGAGCTTACTAAGCATATTTAATGCTTACCCCGTTTAAAATTTCCCCTTTCCTGTAGAGTAGTTGGCGGAACTTGGTAGACGGATTGATCTACAACTCACACTATCCAACTTCTGTTTCGGTAGAATTATTTTAACTCTCCATTGGGTCTAGTGGCATATAAATATAAGGTCTATTCTATGAAATTGAATGATAAATGAATGGTAATGGATTGAATGTTTTACATGTATATATACATACTCTTTCGGGATACTTGTTCAATGTTGGTGTAGACAATTAGCACATGTGAAATGAAAATAATTGTATGCATTGAATATGCTAACTTCTTTTTATTGTTGACGGACTTATAAAAGCTAGTCTATGCGGCAAATAAAATTAGATCATGGGGTCACGGCATTCTGATTAAGTACAAGGATTTGACGAAGTACCTTCAGCATTCATTTGGTAGACATGCCTTGGGTGAACATCTTCTAGCAGACCACCTTGGTGTACTTCATTTAAAACTTTCGAAATGGAAACTATAAATCACCTGAAACAAAGGATGTCTATTTTAAAACTCAATCAGTCTCGTTTATGTTGTAACCTCTAATATATGTATGTGATCTAAATAAAAAAACTTCAATGGTTGTGCATGTGATTGTCTCTATTTTACTGTAGCATCCTGTAACTCAGGTCCAGTGATCAGACCGGGCAAGGGTGTTTGTAACAGACCGAATTTGACCCTAATCGAAACAGTGGTTTTGGGACCACGAATCCGAGTCCGAGAAATGTTTAAATATTATATTTTGTGTTTATTATATGTGAATTAATGTGTGTGGAAGTTTCGTAGAAAAATTAAATCATTTGTGTGTTTAATTTAACAAAAAGGACTAAATCGCGTAAAGTGTAGAAGTTGCATACTATAGTGGAAAGTACTTAAATGATGATGTTTTTTAATATGGAGTATTAAAAGGGTAATTAGCCCATTTTAAAGTTAGTGGGTGGTATACGTCATAAATAACCTTAAGTTATATTTTAGTTTTATTTTATTTGAAAGGTTAAATTTGTAATTAAATAATTACTTAATATATGTTAAAATAACATAAAACAAAGCCATCATCTTTTTCACTCTTTCTTGGCCGAATATTGGAGGAAGAAATAAAGCTTTGGGTTCTTTGATTTTCGGCACTTCTAGGCTAAAATTCAAGATCAAGAACAAAGAAAAACGGATTTGGATCGGGGAAAGACGAAGGTTATCGAATAGTCGGTCTACGCGGTTCGTCGACAGTCGAGGTAAGTCCTTAAGCGAATATATATATTAAAGAGTTAATTATGAGCATGTTAAATGATAATATTGATAATTTTGAGTATAAATTGTGGGTTAGCCGAATGTAAGAATGTCAAATTGGATTGAATATATAATTTGTTAATATGATAGTATATTCGATATGATATGTGGTTGTAATATGAGGTATATGATTTGTTTGTGATGTTCGCATTAAGAAATGTGTATTGAAGAGATATTTCGGGCTTCGAGCCTAGCAGGCCTCGTGCCGGTGAATATATCAGGCTTAATGCCTAGCAGGCTAAATGCCGGTGTTTTAAATCTCAGACTTCAAGTCTAGCAAGCAAGGTGCCAGTGTATGTGATTCGGATTATTGCATGGCTTGTTATATGCTGGTGAGTTTTCGATTTTCGAACTTTGATTGCAAAATAGTAAAGTTGTGAAACAAATCATGGAAGTTTAAGTCTATGAAAATGAAATTGTGAGTTTGGCCATACGGTATGTATCAAGCTTACTTTAATATTATGATTTTATGTTATGTTGATAAGTGAATAAAGTGATGAGAGAAGGTGATATACATATGATAGATGGAAATTGGTTATAACCTATACTATGAGAGAATTTTTTATAGAAAAGCATGGGAGAAGTAAGGTATTCGTATAGGTATAACTATATGCATAAGTGTGTGAACATTTACTTGATATATGATGTACTATGGTAAAGAAATAAAATTTTATATGTATATATATATAGTGAGATGAGATATTCGGTTTTGGTAAACTATTTATTAAGTCATGAATGATTAATGTTAAGAAATGGTTATTTAGATGCTTGTATATTTGAATGCTATATTGTGGTAGCTTAAGGCTTACTAAGCTAGCAAGCTTACCTTGTGTGTGTACATTGTTTGTTTTATAGATTTCGTTCAAGCTACGGACTCAGGGGATTGTCAGAAGAATCAACCATACTATCGACTCTTTGGTACTCATAAACTTAGTTTTTGATTCGAAAGGCATGTAATAGCTAGGCTAAGTTGTAAACCAATGTTAGTTAATCTTGTATACAAGTATAGCCTTGCGAAAATGGCTATTACTTTCAGACTAAGCTTTACTTAGGTGTTTTGTTATAATGACTTGCTTGATTGTTAATGGTTATGTGTTTTAGTCATGTTTTAAGCTTAGATTGGAGGTATATATATATATATATATATAACATGACTTATATGTTGAGATGTTAGTTATGGTTCGGTGATGACATTGAAATGTTTATGTATTTTTTTTATTTAGGTTGATCGTTGGAGTCTTAATTTGAGATCTGAATATGTGGTCAATGGTTTAAGTATACTTATGTATTCGGCTAGATATATAGCTCATGTGTTGGTAGGTTAATAATGGTTTTTATGTCCATAATTAGTTAACGTGGCTTTGATTAAATGAATGTGAAAATAGGAGTATTGACTAAATTTTAGATATATATATATATATAGTTATGTTTAATAGGTATGTATATTGTTCTTGAAAGATGAATAGAGTTTTGATGCATGTTTCAAGATTATATGATTCAGTTTTGAGGGAGGAAATTTCTATAAATATTTGGGTTGATCATGGAAAAAGATGTTGTATAGATGATCGAATGTATGGTAATGAATTTGTTGTACTTTGGTATTTTAGGTTAGTTATTGAGCATATATTTTTGATATATTATGTAATGATCTTTATGTCAAAGAATTTTCAGCGTAGATGTGGTTTAATAATTATAATTGAATATGGCTTTGTCTTTGAGAAAAATGCGTATTTTACCTTATATCACGAACATGTTCGGTTATACTATAATGTATTAATGTCATATGCGAACGGTTAGACAACAGAGTTCTGTGGGTTTGTATGTCTTAATAGGCAAATTATTTATAAGGTAAGAAATGATATGGAGATAATTGACTAAGGTAATAGATGTGTGTATAATCATTCATTTATATTTTTATAAGGTGAATGGTAAATGTTTGAACGTGTATTAAATATTTGAATGACATATAATTGATGATTCAATGTTTTGAAATGTACAAGCATGAATTTAATTCCTTTTGGTTCGATAAAAGTATGAATTTCGATAAATGACTGCGATGATCTGAGTTGGGTTGGTAATGCCTCATAACCCTAATCCGGCGATAGGTACGGGTTAGGGGTGTTACAGTGTTACAATTATTATTCCGGAAAAATATATTTAATAGTTGAGAATAAATTCTCTCTATTTTTTTGGCAGAGTAACAATATCTTAAAGTTATATTTTTAGCCATATCAATGCCATCTATTTATAGGAAGAGAAGGTAGAACCCTTGTTGAATTGTAGAGGTTTATTTCAAATAGAAAAACAACTTTCTACTTAGAGTAGTAGGGTGGACGACATCCCCTAGTACTCTTACTACGGTTTTCGCCCCATCCATATCCATGAGGGGTTTTTAGGCCTCTCTCACATCGGGTCCAATTACGAGTACTTTCCAGAATTTTCAACCCAATATTTTGTAATTTGATCCAACCTATTCTATTTTTTACTTCCCAAAATAAACTTTAATATTTTATATTAAATAATTTTCTCATCTCAATTTTACCCCCGGTAAAATTATGGCGATTTTACCCCTAGTAAAATTTTTAAGAAAATATGTTTAATATTTCACCAGTCAACATGTTCACTATGATCGAATGGTTTTTTTCATTTGCGGGCTTTAAAATATCTCAAAAACATAAACTCATTCTCCTGATCATTTTTAACTAATTCATCTACATTTGCAAATCAATCATTTCTCATTTTTATTTCCATTTTAATAAAACCACATTCATTTCCAAATGAGTCTATGTCACATCCCATATATTTTATTTATTTTGTGCACATGAATGAGAACAAGGGAATTAATGGCCAAGTGCTTTAGTGGTTACATAGCTATCATAGTGGTCCAACGTTCAAGCCTCATTGTTCACACTCTTACATTTATTATTATTTTGATAATTTTTCTCATACTTAATGAGCATTGTCATCCACCTCTTGCACCATAACGATGAGGATTTGTTTCCTTCATTTGAAGGTCAAACTTACCATAGTTATGGGGTACATAATCTCCTTTTTACTCCATGTCCCCCTCCCTTGCCATAACCTCACCATTTACATTGTTGCATGATACATTAAACTTGGCCATGGTTGACCAAGACCTCCTCACTTGCATTGCCATTCATACCCCCTCTCCCTCTCACTTTCTTTCATTTTTCATTTTCTTTTCTCACCATTTTCTCTCCTTTTCATAAAAAAACCTACTACCACCCTCTTAATCATTTTCTTTCTCCAACGTGACCCAAACTTCCTTCCAACAACCACCACCTCTCGTAGTCGCCGCTCCTCTGCTCTTTTCATCTCTCCCTTTCTATCGTCGTCGTGAGCGCCGATGTGGTTGCCGCTGTGTGCCACTACAGGTCCTCCTCATCCTCCATTTTTATTTAATTTTCTTTCCCTACTCCTTCCTTCCCTCTTTTTATCTGAACCTTATGACTCCTCCATCATCGAATCAACGCTGAGCCGCCGCCAAACTGCCGCCGTCGCGACCGATGACAAAAAAAATCTTCATTTTCTTTTTCTTTTTCTTTTCCTTTCCTTTTGCCGATTCTTACTTTGTTTTAATCAAAATTATTCTTTCATTGTATTAATCCTTTCTAGATTGCTCGATTTTCCGACATCGCTCCTTTCCGATTCATTGATCGATTCAAAATAATCAAGTATAAGTAAAGATTATTTTGGGTCGTAAAAACCCTTCTCCTAGTGATTCCTTAATATGGCTGAATGGTATAGTGCTGTGAATCATAGTGGTATTTTATTATAGTTATTTATTTATGAACTATAGTACTAATACTTTTTTGTATCGCTTTGAAGGACTGAACAATAATTGTAGAAATCCTCTTTTCGAGAGTCTTAGATCGTGGGGTAAGTGATGTTAAGACTATTAGTGATAGATCTCTTAAGTGAAAAAACATTTTCAAAGATCCACACTAATACATGTTACTTATGTGATAGATCGTATTGCGAGATAGATCGAGTGAAACCGTAAATAGGGGTTGGGGCAATTTGGATCTACTATCTAAGGTGTGGATCGAAACTATTTCTTTGTGTGACATCGGTATTTTATTATAAACAAATTAATTATATTAAAATATATGAATATACTAAATATTTATGAAGAGTTGTATAACTTATCGAGATTGATACCAAGTAATTGTTCTAACCAAGTGGATCTATGATTTACATGACAAGTGATATGCTTATGATTGTGGTTATGATATTTGTGTATATCTCATGCTCATGATATGTGATGTATGGCTCATGTGTTATATGTGATGATTTAAAAATGTGTGATTTATGTGTATATATGTATGACAAATCAAGATCTATGATCTATTGTGAAAAGCATGTTAAACATGTTAAAAGTGATTATTATGTGATAAGCTATTATGAGGGCATGTTTACGAGCATAAGTGTATAAGTGATCTATAGGTATAATAAAACATGAAAATGGCCATTTAGTTATCATCCTTGGCCGAATATTAGCAAGAAAAAGAAAAGGGAAAAGAGCACAAGGGTTCGACACATTTTGATCTTGATTGAGGTATGAGTTATTTTTTATTTTTCATAATTTCTACGTTTTTGTAATCGTTGCTTCGTGCTCTAGCTAAGCCATGTTGTAATTTTGTAAATTGATGATATTTATGAAATGTGCCATTGATGAAATGGGGAGCTTTGTGATGAGTGTTGGTGTTAAATGAAAGATATGTGTTTAATGAATATGTTTTGTTCTTGAATTTTTGATGAATTTAGCTAATTAGGGCTAAATTGAGAAAATAGCATTTTGAAGGACTAAAATGTGAAATAAATCAAATGTGTGGGCTTGTATGAATATAGTGAAAATTCGGCTAGGCATGATTACAAACAAATTAGGTGAATTTGATGATTTTGTGAAATAGGAACTAAAGTGTAGAAATGTGAAAATGTGAGGGCTATTATGTAAAATGCCCTAAAATGAATGATTTGGTAATTGAATGGATTGAATTTGAATATGTATAGACCAAGAGAGGAGAGGTTCGGATCGAGATCGAGGCAAAGATAAGGTGCTCGATTAATAGACCATTTCGTTAGTTCGACATCCGAGGTAAGTTCGGATATAATACATGTTATTAAGATGTGTTTTAGTATTACGGAATGAATATGTATATGATTATGAGTATTGAGGTGCTATGTGTAAGATTTAATTAGATGGCACTAAGTGTGCGAAATTGAAATCAAAATAGAAATGAATAGCATTGTGTGTGCGATGTTATGAAAGCTTCGGCTTATAGATTTGGCACTGGGTGTGCAATATCGAGATAAGTCAGTTGAAAGAATAGGCACTAAGTGTGCGATGACGAATATGCTTCGAGCATGTATATGGCACTGAGTGTGTGACTAAATTGAAGAATATCAGAGGAGGATCGACATGTAATATCGAGCATTGGATAGCTTGGAAATTGAATAACTATGTGTTAGCTAAGGTATGTTTTGAACCTTTGTGGTTGATGAGTTTATAGATAAAGCTATGAATGGATGAATGAGTATTTTAGCTATGGATGATATGGTATGAATATGAGAGAATTGACTTATGTGATGGTTATTATATACATTGATTTGAATTGATGAGATAATTGTATTGTATTTCGATCTTACTAAGCTTTGGAAAGCTTATTGTGTGATTTGTTTCTCTGCTTTGCAATGTCAGTAAAGCTAGTTCGGATCTGGGAATCGTCAACATCTCAATCACACTATCGACAATCTATTTTGGGTACTTTTGGAAAGATGTACATAGATGAAATATGGCATGTATAGGCTAGTTATTTGAATCATATTTGAGATATGAAAATAGCCATGTGATGTGGCTAGATATATGATGGCTTTAAGCATGAATGGCTTTGATATATGATGCATATTATAGTATGGGTTGTTGGTAATGAGAATGTCTTATGAATGGTAAACTTAGTGATAGTTTGATGCTAGTATGATCTAATGAATTTGAGGATGAATTATGTTTGGGATTGAATGTGTTTAAGTTGTGCAAATTAGTTTATAAGTTGACATGTTTAGTAATAAGATGGTTTGTGATGTTATAATGATCACTTGACTTGGAATTGGTTGTCAAATTGTGTGTGAAATTATGCTTTTATGTGCTTGTAGGTTTGACCCTTGTGTGGGTGGCAAATTGGCCTTGCAAATGGCCTATTTTCTAGCACAGTTGTGGCACACGGGCGTGTCTAGTGACCGTGGGGCTAAGTTAGTAGCTAGCTAAGAGTACACAGCCTTGGCACACGGACGTGCTTGGTGGCCGTGGAGCCAAGTCAGAATTGACCACGACCAAGGTACACGAGTGTGCTTGGTGGCCGTGGAGTAAAGTCAGGATCGCACACGGAGAAGACACACGGGGGTGTCTATCAGCCGTGGGAGGCACACAGTCTGCCTACACGGGCGTGTAACCCCTAAAATTTTGAAAAGTTTTAAATTTCTGAGAATTTTTGTATGTGTTCCGATTTAGTCTCGACCCGTTTCTAATACGTGTTTGAGGTCTCAAAGACCTTCATAAGGGACTATATATTTAAGAATGAATATGTTTGATTGATGTTTGACTTTGTGTCGTGAAATAGTAATGAAATGTTTCAATTGTTCGGTAATGCCTCTTAACCTTATTCCGGCGACGGTCTCGGGTTAGGGGTGTTACATTTTATTGGTATCAGAGCTACGGTTTAGTCGATTCTCGGACTAACGTAGCGCGTGTGAGTCTAGCTATACATGCCATATATGAAATTGAGATAGTGTGATAAATTCTGACAGTTGAAAATGTGTTTTCGTATAGTAATGGATCCCGATCGAGCAGTTACTGACGATGTAGAGAGTAACGCGCCTACTCCCCCTCAAGGGACAGCGTCGGCCACATCTTGGCCAAAAGATAGCAGTAAGGGAGGAGAGGCTAAGCAAGCCTTCTTCCGTATGATGAGTGCGTGGTTTTCGGAGTTCGTTCGAACGAATTCGGTTGCTCCACAACCTCCACCCCCACAAGTACCTGTTGTGCTACAAGTTACCGATCCAATAAGATTGAATACCACATCTGATGACGATGCTGAGCAAGCCGAGTTTTGGCTCGAGAATAGAATTCGAGTATTCGATGAGATGTCATTGACACTTGATGAATGTATAAAATGTGTTGTTTCGTTGTTGAAGGATATTGCATATAACTGGTGGAAAACATTGATATCTGTTGTTCCGAGAGAGAGAATCACCTGGGATTTCTTTTAAGCTGAATTCAGAAAGAAATATATCAATCAACGCTTCATTGATCAGAAATGTAAAGAGTTTTTAGAGTTGAAACAGGGTCGTTTGTCCGTTACTGAGTATGAGCAGAATTCGTAAGATTGAGTCAATATGCGAGAGAATGTGTTTCGACCAAAGCTACTATGTGCAAACACTTTATAGAAGGATTGAATGAAGATATTAAATTGTTGGTTGGAATACTTGATATAAATGAATTTGTTGTATTAGTTGAAAGAGCATGCATGAGGAGCTCAGTAAAGAAAAGAAGAAAGCTGATTCTGAAGCTCGTGATAAAAGAAAAAGATCGATGAATAAGTTTCTCAACCTTCGACGAAGAGATTTAGAGATGCAAGCAACCGTTCAAATGATTCGTTTCGACATCCAAGTAGAGATCGTTCGAGACAAAGTGCTGGTCCACGAACTCAAGCTCCGATTGAGTCAAGTGTTGACAGCGTTAAGAGTAATAAACCTGAGTGCAGACAATGTGGAAGACGACATGTGGGAGAGTGTTGGGGCAAGTACAACAATAGAGTTTGTTATAATTGTGGATCCCGAGATCATTTCATTCAAAATTGCCCAAAGATGGTTGAAGAGGAAAATGTTCAGAATGAAAGACTAAGTAATGCGACGGCTAGAGGTAGACCACCCAGAAACAATAGAAATGTAAGTGGCAGTCAAAGGAAGACTACTGACACAATTGTGAGGTCAGAGGTGAGAGCACCTACCCGAGCTTATGCTATAAGTGCACGAGAGGAAGCATCATCTCCAAACGTCATTACTGGTACTTTTACTTTATTCGATACTGATGTGATTGCATTAATAGATATGGGTTCAACTCATTTTTATGTGTGTATGAATTTAGTATTGAATAAGACTCTACCTGTTGAGTCTACTGAGATTGTGGTTAGAGTATCGAGTCCCTTAGGCAAGTGTGTTTTGGTGGATAAGGTGTGCAAGAATTGTCCATTGATGTTTCGAGATGTTTGTTTTTCAGTTAATTTGATGTTACTACCATTCGATGAGTTTGACATAATTCTGGGTATGGATTGGCTTACTCTACATAATGCCATCGTGAATTGTAAAAGAAAGAGTATTGAGTTGAAAATTCAGAATGGTGAGCTAGTTCGAATAGAATCCAATGATATGAAAGGATTACCACCTGTTGTATCTGTGATGAAAGCTATGAACTATGTGAGAAAGTGTTGTGAAGCTTATTTGGCGTACATGATTGATACAAAAGTGTCAGAAAAGAAAGTTGAATCTGTGCCTATGGTATGTGAGTTTCCAGATGTGTTTCCTAAAAAGTTATCGGGATTACCTCCGATTTGGGAAGTCGAATTTGGTATTGAATTAGTGCCGGGGACCACTCCCATTTCGATAGCTTCGTATAGAACGGCACCAACAGAATTGAGAGAGTTAAAATCTCAATTGCAAGAGTTAACCGACAGAGGATTTGCACGACCGAGTTTCTCTCCCTGGGGGTGCTCCTGTGTTGTTTGTGAAAAAGAAAGATGGCACTATGAGGATGTGTATCGACTATCGACAATTGAACAAAGTGACAATAAAGAATAAATATCTATTGCCTAGTATTGATGACTTGTTTGATCAGCTGAGAGGAGATACAGTGTTTTCAAAGATAGATTTGAGATCAGGTTACTATCAGTTAAGAGTTAAAGAATCCGATGTGCCGAAAACTACTTTTAGAATGAGGTACGGACATTACGAATTCTTAGTGATGCCTTTTGGACTAACAAATGCTCCTGCAGTGTTTATGGATCTGATGAATCGAATATTCACCGTATTTGGATCGCTTTGTAGTGGTGTTCATTGATGATATTTATCTATTCGTGGGATGAGACGTAGCATGTCGAGCATTTGAGAGCCGTGCTACAAACTCTGCATGAGAAACAGTTGTACGCTAAGTTTAGCAAATGTAAATTTTGGTTGCGGGAGGTTGGTTTTCTAGGACATATTGTATCAGTTGCTGGGATACGAGTTGATCCGAGTAAAATTTCTGTTATATTAGAATGGAAGCCTCCGAGAAATGTGTCTGAAGTCCGTAGTTTTATGGGACTAGCGAGATATTATAGGTGATTTGTGAAAGGTTTCTTGATGATTGCGACTCCGTTGATGAAGTTGTTATAGAAAGATGTTAGATTCGAGTGGTTAGAAAAGTGCCAGC
This sequence comes from Gossypium australe, assembly GCA_005393395.2. Lineage (NCBI taxonomy): Eukaryota > Viridiplantae > Streptophyta > Magnoliopsida > Malvales > Malvaceae > Gossypium > Gossypium australe. The sequence goes on from CM016615.1 coordinate 83,707,372, forward strand.
AGAGTTTTGAGCAGTTGAAAGTGTTGTTGACAGAGGCGCCAGTATTAGTTCAACCAGAACCGGGCAAAGAATTCATAGTTTACAGTGATGCCCCGTTGAATGGTTTGGGTTGTGTGCTGATGCAAGAAGGTAAAGTCATTGCTTACGCTTCGAGGCAACTAAAGCCGTATGAAAAGAACTACCCAACGCACGATCTTGAATTGGCTGCGATTGTGTTCGCATTGAAAATATGGCGTCATTATTTATTTGATGAGAAGTGTCATATCTTTACAGATCACAAGAGTTTGAAGTATTTGATGACTCAGAAAGAATTGAATTTGCGACAGAGAAGATGGTTAGAGTTGTTGAAAGATTACGACCTTGTGATAGATTACCACCCAGGTAAAGCTAATGTTGTAGCTGATGCTTTGAGCTGAAAGTCCATATGTGATTTGCGAGTAATGAATGCTCAGAAAGATCTGTGTGATGATAGTGCGGTTATGGCCAAGCTGAAAATAAAGCCGATGTGGGTACATCAGATTTGTGATGCTCAGAAAAGTTATGCTGAAATAATGGCTAAACGAACTCAATGTGAACCGAATGCTGAATCAGAATTTCGAGTTAACAGAGATGATTGTTTGAGATTTAGAAATCGGATTTGTATTCCGAGAAATTCAGAATTGATTCAAACGATTTTGAAAGAGGCTCATAATAGTCGATTAATTGTTCATACTGGGAATACGAAAATGTATAATGATCTGAAACAGTTTTATTGGTGGCATGGTATGAAACGAGACATCTCTTACTTTGTGTCGAAATGTTTAACTTGTCAGCAGGTTAAAGCTGAACATCAGTTCTATCTGGATTGTTTCAACCGGTTATGATTCCTGAGTGGAAATGGGAAAGAATCACGATGGACTTTGTGTCTGAATTGCCTTTATCTCCGAGAAAGAAAGATACAATCTGGGTGATTGTTGATAGATTGACGAAATCAGCTCATTTTGTTCCGGTGAGAACAGATTATTCACTCGATAGATTGGCTGTAATGTATATTGCTGAGATTGTGAGATTGCATGGGGTGCTGCTATCTATTGTATCTGACAGAGATCCGAGATTTACCACGCGATTTTGGAAGAAATTGCAAGAGGCTTTAGGCACAAAATTGCATTTCAGTACTGCGTTTCATCCGTAAACGGATGGTCAGTCCGAGCAGATCATTCAGGTTCTTGAAGATATGTTGAGATGTTGTATTCTTAAATTTAATGGTGCGTGGGAAAAGCATTTACCACTGATTGAGTTTGCGTACAACAATAGTTTTCAGTATAGTATTAAAATGGCACCATTTGAGGCTCTTTACGGTCGAAATTGTCGAACTTCATTGTATTAGACTGAGCTGAGTGAGAATATGATTAATGGGGTTGATCTTATAAAAGAGACTGAGCAGAAAGTGAAAGTAATTAGTGACAATTTGAAAGCGGTTTCCGATCGTCAGAAGTTTTATGCAGATTTGAAACGAAAAGATATTGAATTTGAGGTTGGTGATAAAGTGTTTTTGAAAGTGTCTCCGTGGAAGAAAATACTTCGATTCGGTAGAAAAGGCAAGCTAAGTCCGAGGTTCATTGGACCGTATGAGATTATTGAATGAGTTGGGCCAGTTGCTTACAGATTGATGTTGCCATCTGAGTTAGAAAAGATTCATAACGTGTTTCATGTCTCAATGCTTCGACATCTGACCCGTCTCATGTGATTGCTCCTACAAAGGTTGAGATCCAGTCGGACTTGTCGTATAGTGAAGAACCGACCCGAATTTTGACACAAGATACCAAAGACTTGAGAAATAATAAAATCTCTTTAGTAAAAGTTTTATGGCATAAGCATGGAATTAAAGAGGCTACGTGGGAGCCTGAGAATGTTATGAGAAAGTAATATCCACAACTATTTACTTGTAAGATTTTTGGGGACGAAAATCTCTAAGGGGGAGAGTCGTAATAGCCCAGTTTAGACCCTAGTCAGAACAGCGGTTTTGAGACCACAAATCCGAAGTCGAAATAAAATTTGAATGTTATCCTTGGTATTGATTATATGTGATATAGCTTGCGTTAAAATTCTATGTGGTAATTTTATTGACTATGTGTTGAATTATGAAAAAGGATCTAATCGCATAAAGTGTAAAAGTTGTATGCTGATTTATAAGTGCTTAATTGTTGTTGGCTTTTTGAGGTGGAGGCCTTATGTTGTTATTAGTCCATTTTTGAGATAGTGGGTGGTTAATTGACTAAATAACCTTAACGTATATTTGTCTTATATGTTTATTAAAAGGTTAGTTTGGTAAAGTAATAATTATGTTTAATATGTTATAATAAAACATGAAAATGGCCATTTAGTTACCATCCTTGGTCGAATATTAGCAAGAAAAGAAAAGGGAAAATACCACAAGGGTTCGGCACATTTTGATCTTGATTGAGGTATGAGTTATGTTCGGTTTTTGATAATTTCTACGTTTTTGTAATCGTTGCTTCGTGCTCTAGCTAAGCCGTGTTGTAATTTTGTAAATTGATGATATTTATAAAATGTGCCATTGATGAAATGAGGAGCTTTGTGATGAGTGTTGGTGTTAAATGAAAGATGTGTGTTTAATGAATATGTTTTGTTCTTGAATTTTTGCTGAATTTAGCTAATTAGGGCTAATTTGAGAAAATAGCATTTTGAAGGACTAAAATGTGAAATAAATGAAATGTGTGGGCTTGTATGAATATAGTGAATATTCGGCTAGGCATGAGTACAAACAAGTTAGGTGAATTTGATGATTTTGTGAAATAGGGACTAAAGTGTCGAAATGTGAAAATGTGAGGGCTATTATGTAAAATGCCCTAAATATATGTGTTTGGACTAAAATGAATGTTTTGGTAATTGAATGGATTGAATTTGAATATGTATAGACCAAGAGAGGAGAGGTTTGGATCGAGATCAAGGGAAAGATGAGGTGCTTGATTAATCAACGGTTTTGTTAGTTCGACATCCGAGGTATGTTCGGATATAATACATGTTATTAAGACATGTTTTAGCATTACGGAATGAATATGTATATGATTATGAGAATTGAGGTGTTATGTGCAAGATTTAATTAGATGGCACTAAGTGTGCGAAATTGAAATCGAAACAGAAATGAATAGCACTGTGTGTGCGATGTTATGAAAGCTTCGGCTTATAGATTTGGCACTGGGTGTGCGATACCGAGATAGGTCGGCTAAAAGAACATGCACTAAGTGTACGATGACGAATATGCTTCGAACATGTATATTGCACTGAGTGTGCGACTAAATTGAAAGAATATCAGAGGAGGATCGACATGTAATATCTTGGAAATTGAATAACTATGTGTTAGCTAAGGTATGTATTGAACCTTTGTGGTTGATGAGTTTATAGATAAAGCTATGAATGGATGAATGAGTATTTTAGCTATGGATGATATGGTATGAATATGAGAGAATTGACCTATGTGATGGTTATTATATACATTGATTTGAATTTATAAGATAATTGTATTGTATTTCAAACTTACTAAGCTTTGGAAAGCTTACTGTGTGATTTGTTTCTCTGCTTTGCAGTGTCAGTAAAGCTAGCTCGGACCTGGGAATCGTCAGCATCTCAATCACACTATCGGCAATCTATTTTGGGTACTTACATAGATGAAGTATGGCATATATAGGCTAGTTATTTGAATCATATTTGAGATATGAAAATAGCCATGTGATGTGGCTAGATATATGATGGCTTTAAGCATGAATGGCTTTGATATATGGTGCATATTATAGTATGGGTTGTTGGTAATGAGAATGCCTTATGAATGGTAAAATTAGTGATAGTTTGATGCTAGTATGATCTAATGAATTTGAGGATGAATTATGTTTGGGATTGAATGTGTTTAAGTTGTGCAAATTAGTTTATAAGTTGACATGTTTAGTAATGAGATTGTTTGTGATGTTATAATGATCATTTGACTTGAATTGGTTGCCAAATTATGTGTGAAATTATGCTTTTATGTGCTTGTAGGTTTGACCCTTGTGTGGGTGGCAAATTGGCCTTGCAAATGGCCTATTTTGTCACACGGTTGTGGCACACGGGCGTGCCTAGTGACCGTGGGGCTAAGTCAGTAGCTAGCTAAGAGTACACAGCCTTGGCACACGGACATGCTTGGTGGTTGTGGAGCCAAGTCAGAATTGACCACGGCTAAGGAACAAGAGTGTGCTCGGTGGCCGTGGAGTAAAGTCAAATTCGAACACTGGGAAGACACACGGGGGTGTCTATCAGCCATGGGAGGCACACGGTCTGCCTACACGGGCGTGTAACCCCTGAAACTCTGAAAAGTTTTAAATTTCTGAGAATTTCTGTATGTGTTCAGGTTTAGTCTCGACCCCTTTCTAATATGTGTTTGAGGTCTCAAAGACCTCTATAAGGGACTATATATTTACGAATGAATATGTTTGATTGATGTTTGACTTTGTGTCGTGAAATAGTAATGAAATGTTTCAATTGTTCGGTAATGCCTCTTAACCCTATTTCAGCGACGGTCTTGGGTTAGGGATGTTACATTTTATTGGTATTAGAGCTACGGTTTAGTCGATTCTCGAACTAACGTAGCGCGTGTGAGTCTAGCTATACATGCCATATATGAAATTGCGATAGTGTGATGAATTCTGACAGTTGAAAATGTGTTTTCGTATAGTAATGGATCCCGATCGAGCAGTTGCTGACAATGTAGAGAGTAACGCATCTGCTCCCTCTCAAGGGACAGCGCTGGCCACATCTTGGCCAAATGATAGTAGTGAGGGAGGAGAGGCTAAGCAAGCCTTCTTCCGTATGATGAGTGCGTGGTTTTCGGAGTCCATTCGATCGAATCCGGTTGCTCCACAACCTCCACCCCCACAAGTACCTGTTGTGCTACAAGTTACCGATCTGATCAGATTGAATAAATCTCCTGTGGACAAGATTTGGAAGTACGGGGCTGAAGAGTTCAGAGCCACATCTGATGACGATGCTGAGTAAGCCGAGTTTTGGCTCGAGAATAGAATTCGAGTATTCGATGAGATGTCGTTGACACCTGATGAATGTATAAAATGCGTTGTTTCGTTGTTGAGGGATATTGCGTATGACTGGTGGAAAACAGTGATATCTGTGGTTTCGAGAGAGAGAATCACCTGGGATTTCTTTCAAGCTAAATTCAGAAAGAAATATATCAGTCAACGCTTCATTGATTAGAAACGTAAAGAGATTTTAGAGCTGAAATAGGGTCATTTATCCGTTACTGAGTATGAGCGGAATTCGTAAGATTGAGTCAATATGCGAGAGAATGTGTTTCAACCGAAGCTACTATGTGCAAACGCTTTATAGAGGGATAGAATGAAGATATTAAATTGTTGGTTGGAATACTTGATATAAATGAATTTGTTGTATTAGTTGAAAGAGCATGCATGAGGAGTTCAGTAAAGAAAAGAAAAAAGCTGATTTTGAAGCTCGTGATGAAAGAAAAAGATCGATGAATAAGTTTCTCAACCTTCGACGAAGAGATTTAGAGATGCAAGCAATCGTTCAAATGATTCGTTTGGACATCCAACTAGAGATCGTTTGAGACAAAGTGCTGGTCCACAAACTCAAGCTCTGATTGAATAAGTGTTAACAGCGTTAAGATTAACAAACCTGAGTGCAGACAGTGTGGAAGACGACATGTGGGAGAATGTTGGGGCAAGTACAACAATAGAGTTTGTTATAAATGTGGATCCCGAGATCATTTCATTCAAAATTGCCCAAAGATGGTTGAAAAGGAAAATGTTCAGAATGAAAGACTGAATAATGCAACAGCTAGAGGTAGACCACCCAGAAACAATAGAAATGTGAGTGGAAGTCAAAGGGAGACTACTGACACAACTGTGAGGTCAGAGGCGAGAGCACCTGCCCAAGCTTATGCTTTACGTGCACGAGAGGAAGCATTGATTGCTAAAATCAGAGCTTTAAAATTTATAAAACGAATGATCAAACCTGGAAACTAACTTTGACAACGATTAAAGGCAAGTGTACCTATCGAACAGTAGTATAGCTTAGGCAAGACTGGATTGTCGAACCCAAAGGAACTAAAAGTATTAATACTAACCTTCTTTTTAATATCTAGCCTAAAATAAAGTGAAATTGCTTTAATCTAAATTAACGACTACTAAGCTAAAGACTCAAAGACAAAAAGAACGAATTGGGAAATAACTTGAAGAAAAACTTAGTTGATCACGATGATACCCTCAGGAAGAATCCACCTGGACTTCACTTGTTATCTAACACTGAACCATACGATTTATTCACTTAGTTTGATCTGTAGGACTCCCTAACTATATTGAACCCTCTCTCGAGGCGAATAATGTCTAACCCTAGGTTAATTAGTGGAACTCTCGTACTCTCGTTCTCTTATAATAACCCCCTAGAATATCAGTAAATCGATCTATGGACTCCCATATTAGGTTTCACCCTAATCCGGCAAAATCTCGTCACCCTATCTCTAGGCGTGCGATCAACTCCGCTTAATTACGCTTGATCTACTCTTAAGCAAGGTCTATTCCTCCTCCACCTAAGCACATCAGATTTGGATTAAGCATGCATAATTAAGAACAAACTAAGTATTTATCATATAATTCAGAAAACAATAACAAGATTCATCTAGGTTTCATCCCCTTCATGTATCTGAGAGGTTTAGTTCATAACAAATAAAGAAAACATCTCAAGAGAAAAGAGAAAATAACATAAGAAATCCCTAAAACTCCCTGAAGGAATTGAAGGAGAAATCCGCCGTCTTGAGTAGAATTCCGGCTTCTTGGGATGGATCAACTGGCTAACTTTGAGTGATTCCCACAATTCTAACCTTTCCGGCTTGGCTCCTTGGCCAAGCTTGACACCCTTTCAACGGTGGTACTTAGGGGGTATTTATAGGCTCTTGGAATGCGATTCTTTCTCCTTAAGTATCCGTTTTTGACTGAAATTTTCTAAGTCCACGACAGGGGCACGTCCATGTCACACGCCCGTGGGACTCGTCTTTAAGCCGTGCTTGGATTTTTAAGTTGAGGCATGGCTGTGTAAATCAGAGTGAGGCCGTGTTCTAGATGCATGACAAGGCACGACCGTGTGCTTTTTGGGCCAGGCCGTGTGGATTTTGTGATATGGCCCATTTACTCCGTTTTGGGGCCGTTTTGTGTTCTTTTCATCCTCGGGTGCTTTCCTCGGTATAAGATATGAAAAGAAAGGATTAAGAGCACCTTTTTACATAAATTTAGGGATAAATCATCCAAAAGCATATTAAATGTGGGTCTAAAATATGTTATAATTACGGTTCATCAAATACCCCCACACTTAAGCTTTTGCTTGTCCTCAAGCAAAATTCTCAACTTACAATTAAAACAAACTTTCCATAATTCACAATTCCTACTAACAATGTCTCATCATATTTCATAGATAATTTATACATGGATAATTCAATTCAAAGAGTTTTAAAGATTCAAACAAGATAAGTCATTCATTTGTATTTCGAAAACGTAGGTGTTTCCCTTTATTTGAAATATTACCTTTGATTCAAAATCGACAAGAGTTGACATCCTCACTAAAGATTCACTCAAATCACTCAAAGTGTTTAAGGGTTAGGAAAAGAAGCACTCATACGTCGAACCTGAAAAGTTAATCCCATAGGCTTGCCTGAAAATCAAATCTCCACCACTGTAAAATGAGATGATAAACAGATCAAAAGGTCTTTGTTAGGGTTGTAACAGGGCTAGGGTTAAAGTGTGGATAAAGGCTGAAGTCAGAAGGTTAGAATCGAGATTGAATTGAAAAGTGCCTACCTAATGAATACTAAAATAATATTTACATAGACTAATAATAATAATCCTAACAATATGAGCTTTTCTTTCGGAACTTTAACTGTATAAGCTCAGCACTAATACCGGATATACTTCGATATTTTTTTAGAACAAACTAATAATGATGAATTCAATTCATAGCATAATATATTTTAGTAACTAATCAAAACATATCTTGATTAAAGGGTGGTAAAAAAGGAATGGTGATAACAAATACAAAGGGGTTTTGGGTTATTAATAGGTGAGTCAATAAAAAGGGTTGTTAGGATCAACGGGGTTCACTAGGGGTTAATTTATGAAGGTAAGATTTTTAGTGGAGTGAGTGAGTTAAATCCTAGGTGCCTTTATCATCTCTGTATATCAAATTATAAATGTGGTCTCAACATGTATAAACGAGGCAAGTTCTGGAATAACAGTTCAAAGTTGACACACTCATAATCAAAAGGTGAGCAAAAACAAGAATATATGCTCTATAAGGCTCAAAATCTCACACAAATTATGGGTGTTTTGACATCAATCTCATAAATTTCAAATTTCAAAGCAATATCCAAATTTAGGTTAACAACCTAGCATTTTTTTTTTTTGAAAAATAGACTTATCATGCTTGATTCTCTAGTATCTTAAAATTTAATCATCAATGCTCAATTACCAATGACTTACTCAAAACATGTCAATAAAAACCATAAATCATTAGAAATTTCATCCTAATTAGTAATATGAAAATTTTACTTAAAGATAAGACTAATTTCAGGGATTTGAGAATAATGAAAAAAGTTTGGTCGGATTTGAGAATAATGCAGAAAGTTAGGCCCTTCTTTAGATAAATATTCACCCCCCACACATAAGATGTACATTGCCCTCAATGTACAAAGATAGATATAACATTTATGGGATAAATCAAAAGAGAAGGGGAAAGAATACTCCCTAAATTTTGGATGGTGTCCTTGGAGGATGGTAGAGGTCGTGGTGTGAAGAGGTTGGTCTGGATGACGAACCTGTGCTAGATGAAGAAATTGGGGAGCTCGTAGAGGATTAGCCAGGGATTATTAAGCCACATCCTGAATAACCTAAATATATATTTTAAGACAAGAAAGAAAAAAGGAAAGGAGACTAAGAAGGAAAATAAAAATAAAAGAAAAGGCGGATGGACCGGAAAATCCTTATTGATGGATGGTTTGCGAGGTGGGTGTGACTTCTAGGGCTGTTGAGGTGCTGGCGGTGGCGGAAGTGGCGTGGTTATCGTGGCGGTCGGCGTGATTCCCAAGCAGCCTGGCGAACCTGACACTAAGAAACTAAAATAAGTTAAACTAAACTAAGCATAAGATTGTCAAAGAGAAGGAAATTGAAGCAAAAGAGAAAAGACAAATAAAAACTAATTGGTCTCAAAGACCCTTGGCTTGGTGAGTAGACGAAGCTGCTGGCATGAACTCATGTTGATCGTTCTTCTTTGGGAAGACTATGGTAGGCCTTTTTCACTTCTTCGACATGATGTTGGATGGCTCAAGGATCTAGAGATTTATTATAAAGAGGAATTAGTCTGAGAGGGAGAAGGGAGATAAGAAAAGAGAGAATAAATCAGATGGGGAGAAGGGGAAGGGTTGTGGGGTTTAAATAGGATTTCAAGTCTGGCATGTTCGCACGCCCATGGACTAGGGGCATGTCGATTTACACGACCGTCTCGCACGGCCGTGTGTCTGGGCTTGTTGAATCTCCCTGGCCATTCTTCTACTAACCACGCCCGTGCATGTGAAGTCAGTATGTTAGCACGGTTGGTAAGCACGGGCGTGTTCTGCTCGTGGTCGACTAGTCAGTAACCTCGCACAGTTGTAAGACACGGGTGTGTTTTGCCCGTGGTGTGTAAGTCAGTAGCTTCACATGGTCGAGAGGCACGGGCGTGCCACTTTTACGGAGCCCGTGGTGTAGTGGTTGGATCCGTGACGTTGAAGAGTGGTTGGGACTGATTCGCACGGCCTCTGATGAGTCAGTATGGAGATTCTGGTGGTCCACATGGTCACGGACATGGCCGTGTGTAAGACCGTGTGACCTTGAAATTCTGAACTTTTATTTAGTTGTAAAAGGATACAAAGAAATGAAGACAAGAAACCGATAGATTTGAAAGTAAATAGTGTTAGTTGCTCGGGTTGCCTCCCGAGAAGCGCTCGTTTATAGTCTTAAGCTAGACTTTCCTTGAAATTGAAAAAATAATTAGAGAGGTTTAAATGTTTGTGTAACACCCTATACCCGAGACCGATGCTAGGACTGGATACGAGGCATTACCATGCTTAAACTCACTTAAACATGTACTTACGGGCTGTAAAATTTTGAACCAACTTAAAACTTTTCTTTCTTGATCATAACATGCATATTATGGGCCTACGAGGCCTTAAACATTTATCCGAATGCCTCCGGACACTTCATCTAACTCTCATCTTAGAAGCAGGGTTCACACGCCCATGTTGCTCGAGGACACGCCCGTGTACTCATTTACATGCCTATGCCTACAACCGTGGAAGGTTACTGACTTTATTCACACGGCTTTGACACGCCCGTGTCTACCAACCGTGTGAAGCTACTGACTTCAACCACATGGCCTAAGCACACGCCCATGCTTTGAACGTGTGTCTTACACGCTCATACACACGGCCGTGTAAAATGACCGTGGTCTAACTTGATTTAAAACATTAAGGTGCAGGGTTAACACGGTTTAGACACACGCCGGTGTGTCTAACCGTGTAGGCAATTAGAGGCTATTTACCAAGCCATTTGCCTCCCTTCAATTAAGATCAACTCAACTTCAACCAATACAAATCATTAATGTAACACCCCAAACCCGGTCAACACACCACGACCGAATCTAGCATGTTACAGGAAGATAACTTGAAGAAGACAATCTAGCGAATCAAGTTTTGAGTAAAAATTTCCTCGTTGTTTTTTTATTTTTGTAGAAAGCAGGTGCATGATGAGTTAAAACTGTTCTTGTTGTTTTTGAAAACCCGAGATTAGATCTTTAAAACCTAGTTTGTCGAATTCATAAGTAAAACAATTCTATATTACTTGAAAATGCGAATAGTTTCTTTTTAGTTGCTTAAAACATTTAAATTGAGTGTGTAAAACTTTAAGTTTGAAAAACCGTTTGAGTTGTAGTGCTCTTCAATTTTAAAGTGATACCCGATGGTAAAGTTTAAAACATGCCGCTTTGTAGTTTTAGCAAACCTTATTTTTTTTCCAAATTTTATCAGAAGTTAACCAATAGTTTGTTAAGTCATATTTGAAATCAAATCCAACCACATAAATAATCCAAATATAATTTAAAAGGCCTTTTTACAATCCCAACAAAACCAAATCGAGGTAAATGAAATAAAGTACCAAATCCAAATCCATGAAAGACCGTATTTATTCATAGCATGGCCACCTCGAGTCCACCCGGCTCCTCGTCCGCGATCTAGGTGTCACCTGAAATGATAAGAGAGAAGGTGAGTCACCAAGACTCAGTGCATAAACCCTCCTCTCGATTAATGCAACATGTTTACACACATATCACCAAGCAATATAAGTAATGCACCCCAACCCTAGCCATCCATACTCCTTATCTACCTCGTGTGGTACCAAACCACTGGTGGTGCCAAACCACTGGTGACCCAAAGTCACGATATCCAATATTGTGGTGCCAAACCACTGGTGACCCAAAGTCACGAATAATCCATCTGTGAGGCCAACCCACGTGTGATACCAAATCACTGGCGACGATCCCGCAATATCAACTGTGGGGCCAACCCACTGTGGTGCTAAGCCACTGGGACAAGTCGCTATGAGGTGCCAAACCTCTGGTGACCCAAAGTCACAAAATACCAATATCCAAGTATGGGGCCAACCCACGTGCGATACCAAATCACTGGAGACGATCCCGATATGTCAACTGTGGGGCCAACCCACCGTGGTACTAAGCCACTGGGACAAGTCGCTATGAGGTGCCAAACCTCTGGTGACCCAAAGTCACTAAATCAATCTGTGGTACCAAACCACTGGAGGTGCCAAACCTCTGGTGTCCCAAAGACACGGATATCATCTTCCCCCTCCTCTCATATCACCCATCATCATGCCATACTCATGTAAATCATGCAACCCATGCAAATCATGTCAACATATTTTGGTACACATCTCATAACACATATATGTCTTAAAATCATTATATCATATAATGAATAACTGAACTCATATCGAAACGGACTTACCCGAATTCGTGCACATACCCATAGGGTACCATATCAACATCCATACTGTTTCAGGTTTCATTATTATCAGGTTATTAAAATATATTACTAAGTAATAGAGTGTTTAAGTTACACACTTGTTATAACGCAAGCCCTAAATCCGAAGAGTCGATCTACAATGCTAGGTCCTTGATCCTACATTCGGCCTTAACTAAGGTTAGCCACATAGTCCATTCGGCCAAACCAAATAAACCCAAAGGGTTAACGCTTGAAACCCGAGACCTTACCTAAACGCCCCTTGAATACTAGCCACCACACGCTTTGTGAATTTGCCTCACTCCCCTACAATTGGCAATCCAAAAACACCCACATCAATAGCCTTCGGCTTTTGAATACTTAAAAGAATAGATGATCTTGAAATGGATTCTTACCACCACTTACCAAAGCCGATTGTTAAAAAAAATAGAGGTTGGATCGATCTTCCAAAATCCCGGAGACCCTACAACAAAACGGTTCCCAAAAAGGGTAATTAACACCCTTGCTATCAAATGCCGAAATCGGCTCCTACCCTTAAAGAAGTTGACAGAGAAAAAGAAAGAAGAAGAAATAGGCATTCAGCCTTGAGCACTTACCTTCCTCTAAAAACCGATTGGAGAAAACTAGGGGAGATCACCCTTGCTTGTGACTTTCGGCCAAAACTAAACAAAAAGGGAGAAGAGAATTCGGCTATGGTTATTTAAAACAGACAATTAAGGTTCGGCTTGAGTGGAAGAAAAGGAAGAAAAGAAGTGAAAAAGAGATAGGGGTTTCGGTAAAAGAGTTTGAGAAAAGGGAAGAAAAAGAATAGGAGGAGAGTGCTTTCGGTTTTGAAAGAAAAGAAAGAGGGAAGGGAGAGTAGAAGGTTCGGCCACCAACCAAAAATTGAGCAAAAGAATAGAAGGTGCTTAGGAGAATAAGGGTTCGGCTACAATAAGGTTTAGAGAAAACAAAAGCAACAATTCGGCAAAGGTATATGTTGCTTGAGACTTTCGGTTTCAAAGAAGTAAAAGGAAAAACTCACTTGAAGGTTCGGCTAGGAGCAACAACAAAAGAAATTCGGCAAACACCTAAGGAAGTTTCGGCTTTGACACAAGTTGACCGAAAATGCACTCTAAACACTCTAATAAATTTCGGCATTCCCCCCTACTCACCTTACCAAAACTGGCCACTCACCCCATGAAGAATCCAAAATTCGGCCACAACCTAAGAATGCTCTTGGCCACTAATTCAAACAGATTTGAATTAGTCAAATTCCTACTTTTCCTCTCTGCCAACCATTTGAATAACTTGACTGAGTCCACCCTTACTAGGCAGAGTTTGAACTGCACACAACTCCTCCCCCTCCTTGGCGTCAAAATAACAAGCAAAAGGTGGGATTTCTGCTGCTCGAACATGAGACCTCCTTCCCTTGCAAGTGGCGTCAATCATAGGCTCTAAGTGGCGCCTCCCTGCCACTTTGCCAAGCCTCTTTCTTGTGCTAAAATCCTACTTGACATGCTTATAACCCTTGGCTCCCTCAGCTCCCTTAACTTAAAACTTAAAAGCTAAAATTTTCTTATTACTCAGACCTGCTCTAGGCTTACAACTAAGTCTCAAAACATCACAAATAATGACACCACACTCCAACACAAGCAAAATAAAGCAATTACAAAAATAACCCCTATTTCAGGATATTACAATTAATAATATAACTTTTATGAACATTACTACATATTTCACTGACATCTATATACAAACAACTTAAACAAGTTTGGCCAACCCTTAGCCATATACAAAAGAATAATAACTTGATAGCCTATATAATGGCCTTACAAAAACAAACATGTTCTCAAAATGAATGATTCCTATACATGCCATACTTAGTAATATAATTTGGCTATACTAAAATAAGGGTCGATAGTGTGCTATGAGCTCCGACTCCAATGATCCACAATTTAGCTTGGCGGGACAACATAGAAAGAAACAATCAAAGACGTAAGCATTTAGCTTAGTAAGTTTGCATATATAACACATAAAAAAATAAACTTGCTTCATATAAACCATTTGACATAAGAATGGTATCATTATCTCTTCCATAAAGCTTACTTACTCATACATGATTCTTACTTGTCCCATGGTACTTACTAATCTCATACTTGTAAGGTAAGAAGGTACCTGTATCTCTTGATCACCTTGATCAGCATACTTAAACATAATAATCATGTCTTCTAATTCATCATTCATAACATGAATAATATTCAATTTTAATTTGATAATGGCTTTGCTTTCTTAACACTCTTGTTTTCAAATTTTAGCTTTGCTCATTTGCCCAATGAATTTCTATGAATTACCGGGAATACTAGATCTCTAGTCATGTACTTGATGCCAATGCCATACTCTAAATATGGACTTATGTGGAAGATCTCTTCTTGAATCAATGCCAAGCTTGCCTTGGTCTTACATGATAACTTATTTAATGCCAAGCTTGAGTCCTTGGACTTACCTGATAACTTGTTCAATGCCAAGCTTGGGTCCTTGGACTTACATGATAACTTGCTAAAAGCCAAGCTTGGGTCATTGGACTTACATGATAACTTATTCAATGCCAAGCTTGGGTCCTTGGACTTACATGATAACTTATTCAATGCCAAGCTTGGGTCCTTGGACATACATGATAACTTGTTCAATGCCAAGCTCGGGTCCTTGGACTTACATGATAACTTGCTTAATGCCAAGCTTGGGTCCTTGGACTTACATGATAACTTATTCAATACCAAGCTTGGTCCTTGGACTTACATGATAACTTATTCAATGCCAAGCTTAGGCCATTGGACTTACATGATAACTTGTTCAATGCCAAGCTTGGGTCATTGGACTTACATGATAACTTGCTTACTGCCAAGCTTGGGTCCTTGGCTTGGTCTTATACGGACTTTCTTATCTCATGTACTGGACCGTATATCCAGGGTAATTCATCTTCAATCGGGACTTTCTCTTGTTTAATCTTATTGACTTCTTTGTTTAGCATAACATTAAACCATTCATGATAACAATGTATATTATACTAAGCAATTAAATGATAAAATCATAAAGCTTAGAACTCATACAAACTTACCTCAAAATACAAAATGTATGTAGTTAAGCAATTTAGTCCTCGACTTTGTTCTTGCCTCGATTTCGATTCGGGCTTCATTTTTCTTGATCTATAATCATAAATAGATCATTTAATAATCATATTGACTAAATTGACTCATAATTCATACTTTGGCAAAATTACTAATTTGCCCCTATACTTTCTCATATTTGCACTTTTGCCCCTAGGCTCGTAAAATGATTTTCATGCAACTTTCTTAAACATCATGCTTAGCTGAATCATTTTCTCCACTATATCAATCATCAATTCTCTCTAGTTCTAGCATGTATGACCAAATTTTATAATCATTACAAAAAGGTCCATACTATCATTTTTCATGGAATTCCTTGAGGAAAAGATGTTTATCTAACAGCAAACTCTCATAAACTTCCATAAAACATCATTTAGCATGCATGTCATTCATGGCTAAATTTTTAAACATGCATCTTATCTCATCAAATAGCTAAAAATAGCTTACTCATGCTACCAGGACTTAAAAAATACTAAGAATATCAAAAACTGGGCTTATGAGCACTTACTAGCAAGCTTCAAAAAGTGAAGAACCCTAGTTATGGCTTCTTTCAAATTTCTGCAATGGGGGAAGAATATGATGAGATTTTTATCATCTTTTTCCTATTTTAAACACTTATTAGACAAATGACCAAAATGCCCTTGTAACATCCTGAATTAATGGGCCTTTGCGTTTAATGTGTGGTTATGTTTAATGTGAGTGTTAGGGTTTTGGAATGGGCTCAGGATTGGGCTGAGGCCTTAATCGAATTTTCTACTTGAGCACTTTAGTGGAGAGCCATCTGGGTTAGGGCTTAAAAGATATTGTTTGTGAATTAAGACACAAATGGGCTTGTGGCCCAGTGGCAGAGTGGCGCCACTTAGAGAGCAGGGAAGTGGTGTCAGCTGAGGAGGACCAAGGTTCGAGTCGCAAGATACCCATTTTTTAATTAATTTTGGCGTCAAAGGAGAGGAGAGTTGGGGGCAGCTAGGATGCTTTAAAATAGGATTTATTTGTTTGGATAATGTGGATAATATGGCTGATAAAGTAACTGATAAAAGGAATGAAGAGGTGGTGTTATCCATGTCACTTGTGGATGAGAGATCAGATAATGATAAGGGAGAAAATTTAGGAATTATCTGCTGGTCACAGTGGTGGCCGAAATTCCAACACTGAGGGGGGGAGGAATCGGTTTTAGTATGGCCAAGGGGTGCTGAAATTTCCCTTGATTAGTAGCTTAGTTTTAGTTTTAAAAGGGGGCATTTTCGGGTTTTAGGTAGTAGGTGCCGAAATTTTGTGTTTAAGTGAGGGAAATATCTTTTTATTTTCGGCATTAGGGTTTTATTTCCCATTCTTTTCTCTCATTATTCAAAAGCCGAAACCCCTAATCCTATTCTCTTATCTCCACTTTTATGCAAAAGCCGAAATTCCATTGTTTTCTCTGCTTTCATCTCCATAGCCGAATACCCTTGTCTATTCCCTTCTCTTTGCCGATTTCTTCATCAAAGCCAAATCTTCATAGATCTCTTGAGATCATCTTTTCTTTCTGATCTTCTCAAAAGCCAAAATTCCCTAGGAGTTGCCGAATTCTCTGTGTTAAGGTAAGTGCTGATTTCTTCTGTTCCTTTTTCTTCTCTTTCGGTTTTTGGAGGCCAAAGCCGAAAGGCTAGTTGGTGTGGTAAGATTACCCTTGGAGTAATGTTTTAATTGTTCTCGTGTTCTTACTTTGGGGCGACACATCGGGAATTGAAGTAGATCATCTAGATCTAAAAGCCAGGAATCGCTAGTCTCTAAACTCCATCTCTTTCGAGATTTCAAGGTAAGGGGGTTCTCTTTAGATTTTCGTTAGGTTGTTCATCGTATTTATGATCTTAGCCTTATGATATGGATTAACAACCATATGTTGTGATGGTAGCAACTGATAAGGTCTTTTGATGGAATCAAATGTCGATCAGGCGAAGGAGGGGATTGGATCTGTAAACCCAATCCCTAAGTTTAAGAAACGAGCAGTGTCAGCGGTTCGGGATTGGCCACTGGGTTGTGGACCGGCTTCAGAGCAAAACCTTAGGCAGTTAGCAGTCGTATCGGCTACTGACAGTGTCGACATAGAAAGTATCGTCTTGACTGTAATCAGGTGTGTAGATCTCTAACACACTAATTAATCTGTACTATATATATGTTATGGGCTAAAAGTCGGAAAAAGGCTGTATAGACAGTCGGATTACCCGAAATGGGTAGGCAAAGGATGCCAGGTACGTAATCGTAGAAACTTCTCTATGTGTATCGATGTATATGATAGTCTGTGATCTTTTAGGTAGTATATTGTGTTGATTCTGCATGTATGTATGCATGGGATGGGGTTAATATGATGAAGGGGAAGAGCATGTTTATAGGTCACTTGGTGATCGGTGGTTAAACCACGGATTATAAAGTTAGGTCACAATAGTGATCGGTGGCTAAGCCACGTTAAATTTATTCCTGATTGTTAGGAATAGGCAGCATGACTGTCGATATGGTGTGTAGCGGTTGGTGGGTTGATTGTAGAAATCCCCGAGATGTGTTGGCTGGTACGGGCTGGTGTGTAGAGGATGGACTTCTAGGTTGGGTTGGGCCATGTTGCATGTAAATATTCTGTTGCCATTATATATGGGCCAAGGCCCATAATATGTTTGTGGGCCTCACGCCTTTTATGTGTTTTCGAGATTTGCACACTGAGTCTTGGTGACTCACCCCTTTTATTTCCCTGACTTTTCAGATGAGCAGTAGATCATGGACATGGGAGCCGAGGCAGACTCGAGGGGCCATCAAGTCTTTTATTTTCATAAACTATTTTGGGTTTTCTTTTAAGTTTTAATTTTAGGACTATTTATGTAATAAGGCTCCATAGCTTAGGTTATCAATTTATATTTGTTAATGTTTACATTTTATAAATTTATGTTCAAATATTTATTTATAAGATGAAATAAAAATGGATTTTCAAACAAGTTTTACAAGAGGAGAAAAAAAACTACAAAGGTTTCCTACAAATAACACTTATTTAACGAATTCTTACATAAACAAACCGAGATTTCAAATCCCCTTCAAAGCGAAGTTTCTAACATTTCAACCCGTAGCATACCAGATCCGGTCGTCGCATTTGGGCCGAGTTTGGGGTGTTACATTTTGGTATCAGAGCCCCGGTTGCAAAACTCGGGCTGTGAAATGGTCTAGTAGTGTTTTGTAAAATTGATGTGAATTTGAGAAAAATGCCTTGGGTTGAGATATGGCCTTCGAGTCTACCGGCACTCGATCCACGCAGGTAAGTATTCTAATTCTTGATGTGATATTGATGTTGGGTTTGATGGGCTTGATAGACGTAGACTAGTATGTTAGGCATTAATGGACTTTAGGCTTAGTTTAAACAACTCTTTAAATTCATAAGACTTAATCTAACTAAACATGTCCGTAAACAAGTCACTGGGTTAGGTGTGGTAACAGGCATACGCATGTCTAGGATTTGATTCAGGGAGAGCCTAATACTTAAGCGGTCCTAGTGACCCACCTCCTCTTCCTTGGAATCCTACCTGGTGCGTAGTGATTGTTCACCTTAGCCATGAGGACTTGTTGACGGGCCAAAATTTATAATTAAAACCCGAAAGGGACCAGCCACCCTATTTCGCAAAATTACCAAAATAACCCCAAGTTTTGTAAAATTTCCAAAATACCATTGATTTGTGAAAATTTCCCAGAATACCCTGGATTTGTAAAACTACAAAAATTTGTGAAATTACTGAAACACCTCCGGTTGGCAAAATTACCAAAATACCTATGTTTTGCAAATTTACCCGAAAACCTCTAGATTTACAAAAGTATCCGGTTTCCAAAAATAAATCTTCCAAAATACCCCTGTTTCAGCAAATAAAGAAAAACAAAAACAAAAATACCTCTATTCCGAAAGAATCACCAAGATACCCTATTTTGGGAAAATTACGAAAATACCCTATAGGACAAAATTACGGAAATACCCCTAGGTAGTGAAATGATGAAAATACCCTTATGCGATGAATGTGAGTTCATGGATGCTACTTGTATGTTGATGTATGATGGTTGAATGTATGTGGTTCCTAGAACTAGGAGATACAAACTTGAGACTGAAACCCGTAGATATAATTTCTGATTCGAAAGAACTACTCTTAAAACTACTGTTCATAAGATTGTTCGTGGTTAATTAGTGGAAGAAATTAATAATTCATAAAATTTCTAATCAGATAAACGCGAATCGGTAGAATGAGTACAAGGGGTCTTGGACGTCCGCCGCGTGGCCGTGGTAGGGGTAGGATGGCCGTGTCGGAACCAGTAGGATCTGGCCATGGATCAGGAAACGAGATGCCAGTTCCACCAGCTGCGGAGGCCAAATTTTAGGATCACACGGCCGGAGATGATGCGGTATCTCAGGCAATGTTAAGGGTTTTAGACAGGGTTGCTGGGGCAGGCATGGGCACAGGAGCCCGAAAATCTGTGTCGGAGCGACTTAGAGCTAATGGGGCAAAAGTGTTTAGGGGAATTTCTGGTATAGCCCCGAGTACAGTTGAGTATTGGTTGGAGGCGGTTGAGCGTATAATGGATGATCTGGATTTCACGGAAAAGGAAAAACTGAAAGGGGTTGTATCTCTCCTGTGGGATAAAGCTTATCAATGGTGGCTTACGGTTAAGGATGGTTCGGTGGCTGACCGTATCACCTGGGATTTCTTTAGGACGGCGTTTCAAAGTAAATACATCGGGACGAGTTATGTGGAAGAGCAGCGTAGAGCATTTTTGAATCTCGTTCAGGGAAGTAAGTCGGTGGGTACGTATGAAGCGGAATTCTTACGCCTTAGCCGTTATGCTCGAGGGATGGTGGCCACAGACCATGAACGTTGTGTTCGGTTTGAAGATGATCTGAGGGATGATCTGCGTGTATTGATAGCTTCACAGCGGGAGAGGGAAATTGCTATGCTTGTGGAAAAAACTAAGATAGCTGAGGAGGTTAAGCGGACGGAGAAGCTAAATCGGGATAGAGATAGGGGTGGAGGTAAAAGGAATTTTGGATCGTCAGGGGCAGCTGGGCGTACTTAGAAAAGGCCTAGGTCAGATGGACCAAGTCAGAATGAGAGACCTGCTGCTGCTAGTCAGACACAGAAGTGTGCTCGATGTGGTAAATTCCATATAGGTGAGTGTTGGGCGGGCAGTGGGAAGTGCTCTAGGTGTGGATCTACGGACCACCAAGTTAGAAACTGTCCGCAGCAACGGGGCAGTGAAGGGCCCACAGGTCAAGGGAATGCTCAACCGGGAAGAGGAGGTCAGCAGCCAGAGAGAGGCCGTGGTCCAGCCAGAGGTGGTAACAGTTCTGGTCGGGGTCGTGGAGCACCAGGCCAAGGGGCAGGAAACACTAAGGCGAGACAGCTGGGGTTAGTCTATGCTGTCAGACGTCAAGAGGAGGCTGACGCACCGGATGTCATAACTAGTACGTTTTTAATTTTTGGCTTGCCTTAAACTACATCGATTGACATTGGGTCGACGCATTCATATGTTGCTAGTAGGGTGTCTGGAACTTTAAGCATAGATCCTGAGATTTCTTCTAGGGAGATGACCGTAATTAGCCCATTAGGACACTCAGTGGTGGTAAATAAGCTTTATCGGGAGGTACCTTTAGAAGTTCAGGGAATAGTTTTCCTGACTGATCTGATGGAATTACCGTTTGGGGAGTTTAACTTAATCCTAGGTATGGATTGGCTGGTGAGGTATCAAGCTAGTGTAGATTGTGCAGCCAAGCGTTTGGTGTTAAAAACCCCCGAGGGTGGCGAAGTGTTGGTGATAGGTGAAAGGGGGAACTGCTTGTCAAATGTGGTGTCTACCTTAAAAGCAGAAAGGATGGTGAGAAAAGGATGTGAGGCAATTCTAATGTTTGTTCGGGCTCTGGAAGCCAAGGAACTAACTGTCGGGGATGTCAGGACAGTGAAGGAATTTCCTGATGTTTTCCCAGAAGAGCTTTCGGGATTACCCCCAGATCGTGAGGTGGAGTTTGGTATCGATCTTCTTCCGGGAACAGTGCCAGTATCTATCGCTCCGTACAGAATGGCGCCAAAGGAGTTGGTGGAGTTAAAGGAGCAGATACAAGAGTTGTTGGACAGAGGGTTTATCGACCAAGTGTGTCACCTTGGGGAGCGCCGGTGTTATTTGTTAAGAAGAAGGATGGATCAATGCGTATGTGCATTGACTATCGTCAGTTGAATAAGTTAACAATCAAGAATAAATACCTGTTGCCGAGGATCGATGACTTGTTCGATCAGTTGAAGGGGGCTTCGGTCTTTTCGAAGATAGATTTGAGGTCAGGGTACCATCAGCTTAAGGTCAAGGAGGCGGATATTCATAAGACGGCTTTTAGGACTCCCTATGGTCACTACGAATTTATGGTGATGCCATTTGGATTGACCAACGTGCCAGCAGCGTTTATGGACATGATGAACCGGGTGTTCCAACCCTATTTGGATCAGTTTGTCATAGTATTTATAGATGACATCCTGGTTTACTCGAAATCGGAGAATGAGCATGACTCACATCTTCGGGTGGTTCTGCAGATTCTGAGGGAGAAGCAGCTATATGCCAAATTCAGTAAGTGCGAATTTTGGCTAAGGGAAGTTACCTTTCTAGGTCAAGTTGTGTCGGCAGAGGGGATTAGGGTTGACCCTCGGAAAATTGAAGCGGTATTGGATTGGAAGCCGCCTAAATCGGTAGTAGAAATTCGGAGTTTTCTTGGTTTAGCCGGGTATTACAGAAGGTTTGTGGAAGGATTTTCATTGATCGCGGCACCGTTAACTAAGTTGTTACGGAAAGGGGTTCCGTTTGTTTGGTCTGATAAGCAGCAAGAGAGTTTCGAGAGGTTAAAAAGGATCTTGACAGAGGCTCCGGTGTAGAGGATGGACTTTTAGGTTGGGTTGGGCCATGTTGCATGTAAATATTCTATTGCCATTGTGTATGGGCCAAGGCCCATAATGTGTTTGTGGGCCTCACGCCTTTTATGTGTTTTCAGGATTTGCACACTGAGTCTTGGTGACTCACCCCTTTTATTTCCCTGACTTTTCATATGAGCAGTAGACCGTGGACATGGGAGCCGAGGAGGACTCGAGGGCCATCAAGTCTTTTATTTTCATAAACTATTTCGGGTTTTCTTTTAAGTTTTAATTTTGGGACTATTTATGTAATAAGGCTCCATAGCTTAGGTTATCAATTTATATTTGTTAATGTTTACATTTTATAAATTTATGTTCAAAGATTTATTTATAAGAAGAAAAAAAAATGGATTTTCAAACAAGTTTTACAAGAGGGGGAAAAAACTACAAAAGTTTCCTACAAATAACACTTATTTAACGAATTCTTACATAAACAAACCGAGATTTCAAATCCCCTTCAAAGCGAAGTTTTTAACATTTCAACCCGTAGCATACCAGATCCGGTCGTGGCGTTTGGGCCGGGTTTGGGGTGTTACAGTCCTTCCTCTTAAAAATTTCTATAACACCATCTCAAGGCCAATTTTGTCCAAAATAATATTTTTGGAAAAATTGCTATTTAAGGACTTCTAATTACTATTCTAAAGCTATTTCATACAAAAAGCTTTTAGAAACTCATAATTTGCAATACAATTTAGTCCTTTTGAACCAATCCACCACAATTTAATAAAATTGCTTCATGAAACATTCATACTAGCATGCAAACATGGCATAAACTTTGTAAACTCATAAATTCATCTCGGATTCGTGGTCTCACACCACTTTTCTGACTAGGCCCTAAATCGGGTTGTTACAATTCTCCCCCACTTAGGGATTTTCGTCCTTGAAAATCTTACCAGCAAAAAGGTTTGGATACTGGTTTTTCATATTCTCTTCTGTTTCCCACGTAGCTTCCTCTATCCCATGTCTTTGCCACAATACTTTCACTAAGGCAATACTTTTATTTCTCAATTGCTTGACTTCTTAAGCCAAAATTTTGACTGGCTCTCCACTGTAAGTCATGTCGGGATGAATCTCTATCTCTGATGGGGTAATCACATGTGAAGGGTCTGATCTGTAGCGTCGCAACATTGACACGTGAAACACATCATGTATCTTTTCTAATTCTGATGGCAGGGCCAAACGATAAGCTACCGGTCCAACTCTCTGAATAATCTCATAAGGTTCAATGAAACGTGGGCTTAACTTGCCTTTCCGACCAAATCTGAGGACTTTTCTCCATGGTGACACTTTCAAGAAAACTTTATCCCCGACTTGGTATTCTATCTTTTTTCTCTTTAAATCTGAATAAGACTTTTGTCTATCTGATGCAGCTTTTAAACATTCCCGTATCACTTTAACTTTTTCTTCAGCTTCTGTAACCAAATCAACCCCGTGAATTTGACTTTCTTTAAGTTCAGTCCAAAATAAAGGCGTTCTGCACTTACGCCCATATAAAGCCTCATAAGGCGCCATCTTTAAGCTTGACTGAAAACTATTGTTGTAGGCAAATTCTATCAATGGGAGAAACTTTTCTCAACTGTTTTGAAATTCAAGAACACAACACCAGAGCATATCCTCTAGTATTTGAATTACTCTTTCCGACTGACCGTCAGTTTGAGGATGAAAGGCTGTGCTAAAACTCAATCTTGTACCCAAGGATTCTTGCAGCTTCTTCCAAAATCTGGATGTGAATCTTGGATCTCTATCCGATATGATCGATAAGGGAATTCCGTGAAGCCTTACTATTTCTGAAACATACAAGTTTGCCAACTTGTCAAGTGAGTAATCCACTCGTACGGGTATAAAATGGGCCGACTTAGTGAGTCTATCAACTACAACCCATATAGCATCTTTCTTGCTTGGTGACATCGGTAAACCCATTACAAAATCCATAGTAATACGGTCCCATTTCCACTCGGGAACCAAGATGGGCTGAAGTAAACCAAAAGGTACTTGGTGTTCAGCCTTTACTTGCTGGCAAATCATACACTTGGAAACAAACTCTGAAATGTCTTTCTTCATTTTCGGCCACCAATATAGTTGCTTCAAGTCATTATGCATCTTAATGCTACCCGGATGTATAGATAAACACCCGTTATGTGCCTTGTGCAAAATTCTCTAAATAAGTTCTTTCTTTCTCGGTACACAAACCCTATCTTTAAACATCAAATATCCATTAGAATCAATCCGAAAGTCGCAATTAACATCTGACTCACACTAAGTTCTCTTGACTTGCAATTCGTTATCTTCTTTCTGAGCCTCAAAGATCTCTTGAAGAAACATTGGTCTAGCTCTCAACTCAGCTAAAATAGAATCATCTTCGGATAAGGTCATCCGCAAATTCATTGCCCTTAATGCAAAAAGGGTCTTCCTGCTCAAAGCATCGGCGACCACATTCGCCTTTCCTGAATGGTAGTCAATGATCAACTCATAGTCTTTGATCAACGCTAACCATCTCCGTTGCCTTAAGTTCAACTCTTTTTGCGTCATCAAGTACTTTAGACTTTGTGATTAGTAAAAATCCGACATCTTTCACCATATAAATGGTGTCTCCAAATCTTCAAAGCGAAAACTATGGCAGCCAACTCTAAATCATGCATCGGATAATTCTTTTCGTGAGGCTTCAACTGTCTGGAGGCATAAGCAATCACCTTGCCTTCTTGCATAAGTACACAGCCTAATCCATTTAAGGACGCGTCGCTGTAAATTATAAATTCCTTCCCTGATTCGGGTTGTACTAAAACTGGAGCTTCTGTCAGCATTGCTTTCAATTTCTCAAAAATTTTTTGGCATCTTTCTGTCCACTCAAACTTCACATTTTTCTGTAACAATTTAGTCATCGTGGTTGCAATCATGGAAAACCCCTTGACAAATCGCCTGTAATAGCCGGCTAGGCCCAAAAAACTTCTAATTTCGGAGATGTTCTTAGGTGGTTTCCAGTCCATTATGGTTGAGATCTTACTAGGATCTACTCGGACTCCATCTCTCGAGACAATATGTCCAAGAAATCCTACTTCCTTGAGCCAAAACTCACTTTTACTGTACTTGGCATATAACTGATTTTCTCGAAAAGTCTGCAAAACTATCCGAAGATGTTCAGCATGCTTATTCTCATCTTTGGAATAAATCAGTATGTCGTCAATAAAAACGACCACAAACTTGTCAAGGTATAGCCTAAAGATGCAGTTCACTAAATCCATGAATACCGCAGTCGCATTGGTCAACCCAAAGGGCATGACTAAAAATTCATAATGCCCATACCTAGTTCGAAAGGCAGTCTTGGATACATCTGAATCTTTCACCCTCAGCTGGTAGTACCCTGATCTCAAATCTATTTTAGAGAACACAGTAGCTCCTTTCAATTGATCGAACAAATCATCGATCCTAGGCAATGGGTACTTGTTCTTTACTGTCACTTTATTAAGCTGACGGTAATCTATGCACAATCTCATGGTGCCATCTTTCTTTTTCACAAATAAAACCGGAGCACCCCATGGTGAACAACTTGATCTTGCAAAACCCTTATCAGTCAATTCTTGCAACTGTAACTTCAATTCTTTCAACTCTGTTGGAGCCATCCTATAAGGAGTAATAAATATCGGTACCGTACCAGGAACTAACTCAATGCTGAACTCAACTTCTCTAACTGGTGGTAGTCCCGATAATTCTTCGGGAAAAACATCCACGTACTCACATACTATTGGTACTGACTCAATCCTCAGCTCTGTTTCTTTATCGTTATCACAAAGGCCAGATATGCTTCATACCCTTTTCTTAAACATCTCTATGCCGTCATAATAGAAATCATTACCGGCAATCTATCATGTTCATCTGATTTGACATGTAGAACATCCCCACTTTCACATTTCATTTCTATGCACTTCTTCCCACAATTAACTATTACTTTATGAGTAGTCAACCAGTCCATACCAAGAATGAGGTCAAATTCATCAAATGGTAACAACATAAGATTTGCTTTAAAGCAATGACCTCTAATCATTAGTGGACAATCTTTACATACTTTATCAACTAACACCCTCTTGCCTAAAGGATTAGACACCTTAATCATGAATTCTGTAGTATCTATAGGCATACTCAAATCAGATACTAATTTCATACAAATATAAGAGTGTGTGGATCCGGGATCTGTTAAGGCAATAACTTTAGTATTGTAAAGAGAAAAGGTACCCGTAATAACACCAGGAGAAGATGCCTCTTTGCGAGCGCGAATGGCATAAGTCCTTGCGGGCGCTCTACCCTCGGGTCTCGCGGCCTGGTCTCTAGGGTTACTTCTTCCACTTGCCCCACTTCCTGGGTTTTTCTGCGGTCTCCCTCTGACCATATTCCCGGATCTTGGGTTTTGAGATCTTTCTTCTTTCATCATCTCTGGACAATCTTTTATGAAATGGTCTTGGGATCCACATCTAAAACATGCATTTTCATGTGCTCGGCACTCTCCGAGATGACGTCTGCCACATTGTGGACATTCAGGTCTGTCAGGTCTAAAATTTCCAACACTTGCAACTGAAGTCGTCTGTGCTTTATTTCCCGAATACTGCTTACTCTTGTCTTTTCTTGAAAACCCAGTGGAAGTAGCTGATCGAGCAGGGAAATCTCTTAACTTCTTGGACGAAGATTGGAATGACTTATTCCACTGTCTCTTTTTAGAGTCACGAGACTCCATTTCAGACTTCTTCTTCTCCTTTACTAGTTCTTCGGCTTTACAAGCCCTTTCTACTAGCACAACAAATTCCTTTAATTCTAGGACAGCAACAAGCAATTTGATGTCCTCATTTAACCCATCTTCAAACCTTTTAGTCATGATGGCCTCAGTGGATACACATTCACGAGCGTACTTGCTAAGTCGTACAAACTCCCGCTCATAGTCGGTACATCTTGCCTTGCTTTAACTCTAGAAATTCTTTTCTTTTCTGTTCCACAAATCTTTGACTAATATACTTTTTCTTGAACTCTTCTTGGAAGAATTCCCATGAAATCTTTTTCCTTGGTACTACCGGCACAAGGGTGTTCCACCATTGGTAAGTAAAGTCTCTTAAGAGAGAGACTACACACTTCATGCATTCCTCAGGTGTGCATGACAACTCATTAAATACCCTGATGGTATTTTCCAACCAGAACTCAGCTCTTTCTGGATCATCTTCCTTTTTAGCTTGGAATTCTTCTGCCCCATGTTTCCTGATCCTATCGATTGGAGGTTTATCTCCTCTTACCACCTCTACTACTTGAGGAATTGCAGGAACAGGTTGTGGTACAGGCGGGGGTGGAGGGGGTTGTGCATTTGGGTTCGCCCGAATGAACTCTGTATACCATGTGTTCATCATGTGGAGGAAGGCTTATCTAGCCTCTTCTCCTCCTCTTTGACTCACCGTAGTGGGTCTATTCTCATTTTCGCTCGGCACTATCCCCTCAGCGGGAGCCGGCGCATTACTTTCTACGCCATCCGCCACATTTCCTTCAGAATCCATTTACTATATGTATAAACAAAATTTTAAGTCGTCAAGAGTCGTCACACTATCATGATAAAAACATTCTTAGGTATGGGATGTATAGCTAAACTCGTGTTTATACTACGTTAGTCCTAGAATTGACTAAACTGTAGCTCTGATACCACTAAATGTAACACCTTATACCCGAGACCGATGCTAGGACTGGATACGAAGCATTACCATGCTTAAACTCACTTAAAAATGTACTTACGGGCTATAAAATTTTGAACCAACTTAAAACTTTTCTTTCTTGATCATAACATGCATATTATGGGCCTACGAGGCCTTAAACATTTATCCGAACGCCTCCGGACACTTCATCTAACTCTCATCTTAGAAACAGGGTTCACAGCCCATGTTGCTTGAGGACACGCCCGTGTACTCATTTACACGCCCATGCATACAACTGTGGAAGGTTGCTGACTTTATTCACATGGCTTTGACACGCCCTTGTCTACCAACCGTGTGAAGCTACTGACTTCAACCACATGGCCTAAGCACACGCCCATGCTTTGAACGTGTGTCTTACACGGCTCATACACACGGTCGTGTAAAATGACCGTGGTCTAACTTGATTTAAAACATTAAGGTGCAGGGTTAACACGGTCTAGACAATTAGAGGCTAACTTGATTTAAAACATTAAAATGACCGTGTGTCTAACCGTGTAGGCAATTAGAGGCTATTTACCAAGCCATTTGCCTCCCTTAAATTAAGATCAACTCAACTTCAACCAATAAAAATCATTAATAATATAACTTTTATGAACATTACTACATATTTCATTGACATCTATATACAAACAACTTAAACAAGTTTGGCCAACCACTTAGCCATATACAAAAGAATAATAACTTGATAGCCTATATAATGGCCTTACAAAAAAAACATGTTCTCAAAATGAATGATTCATATACATGCCATACTTAGTAATATAATTTGGCTATACCAAAATAAGGGTCGATAGTGTGCTATGAGCTTCGACTCCAATGATCCACAATTTAGCTTGGCGGGACTACATAGAAAGAAACAATCAAAGACGTAAGCATTTAGCTTACTAAGTTTGCACATATAACACATAAAAAAATAAACCTGCTTTATATAAACCATTTGAAATAAGAATGGTATCATTATCTCTTCCATAAAGCTTACTTACTCATACATGATTCTTACTTGTCCCATGGTACTTACTAATCTCATACTTGTAAGGTAACAAGGTACTTGTATCTCTTGATCACATTGATCAGCATACTTAAACATAATAATCATGTCTTCTAATTCATCATTCATAACATGAATAATATTCAATTTCAATTTGATAATGGCTTTGCTTTCTTAACATTCTTGTTTTCACATTTTAGCTTTGCTCATTTGCCCAATGAATTTCTATGAATTACCGGGAATACTAGATCTCTAGTCATGTACTTGATGCCAATGCCATACTCTAAATATGGACTTATGTGGAAGATCTCTTCTTGAATCAATGCCAAGCTTGCCTTGGTCTTACATGATAACTTATTTAATGCCAAGCTTGAGTCCTTGGACTTACATGATAACTTGTTCAATGCCAAGCTTGGGTCCTTGGACTTACATGATAACTTGCTTAATGCCAAGCTTGGGTCCTTGGACTTACATGATAACTTATTCAATGCCAAGCTTGGGTCCTTGGACTTACATGATAACTTATTCAATGCCAAGCTTGGGTCTTTGGACTTACATGATAACTTGCTCAATGCCAAGCTTGGGTCCTTGGACTTACATGATAACTTCCTTAATGCCAAGCTTGGGTCCTTGGCTTGGTCTTATACGAACTTTCTTATCTCATGTACTGGACCGTATATCCAGGGTAATTCATCTTCAATCGGGACTTTCTCTTGTTGAATCTTATTGACCTCTTTGTTTAACATAACATTAAACCATTCATGATAACAATGTATATTATACTAAGCAATTAAATGATAAAATCATAAAGCTTAGAACTCATACAAACTTACCTCAAAATACAAAATGTATGTAGTTAAGCAATTTAGTCCTCGACTTTGTTCTTGCCTCGGTTTCGATCCGGGCTTCGTTTTTCTTTATCTATAATCATAAATAGATCATTTAATAATCATATTGACTAAATTGACTCATAATTCATACTTTGGAAAAATTACTAATTTGCCCATATACTTTCTCATATTTGCACTTTTGCCCCTAGGCTCGTAAAATGGTTTTCATGCAACTTTCTTGAACATCATGCTTAGCTGAATCATTTTCTCTACTATAGCAATCATCAATTCTCTCTAGTTCTAGCATGTATGACCAAATTTTTTAATCATCACAAAAAGGTCCATACTATCATTTTTCATGAGATTCCTTAAGGAAAAGATGTTTATCTAACATCAAACTCTCATAAACTTCCATAAAACATCATTTAGCATGCATGTCATTCATGGCTAAATTTTTAAACATGCATCTTAGCTCATCAAATAGCTAAAAATAGCTTACTCATGCTACCGGGACTTCAAAAATACGAAGAATATCAAAAACCGGGCTTATAAGCACTTACTAGCAAGCTTCAAAAATTGAAGAACCCTAGCTATGGCTTCTTTCAATTTTCGGCAATGGGGGAAGAAGATGAGATTTTTATCATCTTTTTCCTATTTTAAACACTTATTAGACAAATGACCAAAATGCCCTTCCTCTTAAAAATTTCTATAACACCATCTCAAGGCCAATTTTGTCCAAAATAATATTTTTAGGAAAAATTGCTATTTAAGGACTTCTAATTACTATTCTAAAGCTATTTCATACAAAAAGCTTCTAGAAACTCATATTTTGCAACTTTTTACAATTTAGTCCTTTTGGACCAATCCACCACACTTTTATAAAATTGCTTCATGAAACATTCATACTAGCATGCAAACATGGCATAAACTTTCTAAACTCATAAATTCATCTAGGATTTGTGGTCTCGCACCACTATTTTGACTAGGCCCTAAATCGGGCTGTTACAGTTTGAATATCTTCCCTCATGCTTGTGGTTCTATTTTCTTGATAAAGTTTTAGTCGACCAGCATTTACCTTAAAAGTGTCGAATGTTAGACTGTTTACCTTGACTGTTCCGTGGGGGAAGATATCGTGTATTCTTACGTGGATTTCCTCACTTATGTTCAGGTTTGACGTGGTGATGCGAGGATCGGTTTTGTCTAGTAGCACATGGTCTCCTATTTTGAAGTGATTTGATGTTCCTACGAGTTCTTCAGGTGGTTCCTTCTATTTCGCTTTGTGTGGTTCTAGTTCTTCTTTGATGTGTGTCTTCTGCTCTTCTAATTTGTCCACCCTAAGGCTTTATTCTTTATGTAATTCATCTTTGTTGGTTTGGGGTCTAAGACTTGGCTCAGGGTTGTATTCCTGTGGTGTTTCCTATGATGAAAGTTGAACAATTTGATTATCAAATGAAGTGACTTTCTTACCTTCATCAATTGTTTTCCTGGCCGAGTCAAGAGCTTGGAGACTGAGTGATTCGTCACCTACACAAAGAATGAGTTCGCCTGTGGCAACATCAATTTTAGTTTTGGCAGTTACTAGAAAAGGTCTTCCTAAAATTAATGGGATTGAGCTATCTTCATCCATGTCTAAGACAATAAAATCTACTGGGAAAACAAATTTATCGATTTTGGCAAGAACATCTTCGATAATGCCCCTAGGAATTCTAACCGTTTTATCAGCTAATTGAATGCTCATCCTAGTTTGTTTGGGCTTCCCTAGACCTAGTCGTTTAAATAATGTATAAGGCATGACATTTATGCTTGCCCCTAAATCAGCTAATGCATTATCAATAGTTAAACTACCAATTAAACATGGAATAGTAAAACTCCCTGGATCTTTTAGCTTTCGCGGTAGTTTATTTTGTAACATTGCTGAGCATGCTGCGTTTAATTCCACATGGTGCTCTTTATCTATTTTGCGTTTGTTTGTCAAGAGCTGTCTTAGAAATTTCCTCGAGTCTGGCATCTGATAAAGAGCTTCAAGAAGAGGTAAGTTAATATGTAATTTCTTTCAAAGTTTAAGAAATTTACCGAACTGTTCTTTTGAATCGTCTCTTTTTATCGCTTCGGGATAAGGTATGAGAGGTTGGTACTCTTTGATTACCGATTTTGGCTTTTCTTGTGTTACCTCTATTTTACCTTCGTCTACCTCTTAGTTTGGTTCGTCTAATCCTTTGCTATCATGATCTGTGATGGCTTGAATTTGCTCATTAGGGTTAATCTCGGTGTTACTTGGTAGACTTCCTTGCGGTCGTTCTGACATTAACTTTGCGAGTTGTTCGACTGCATTGGTGGCTTCCTTGATCGACTTAGTAAGTTCCCTAACTCTTTTCTCGTTATCTTTAATTGTTCTCTCAGTCTCGTGGAAACGATTTTTCGTATTGGCCATAAATTTTGTCAGCATCTCTTCGAGGTTTGGCTTCTTCTCTTGCGGATAGGGCTGATTTTGGAAGTTTTGAAGAGGTTGTTACCTTTGGTTTCCTTGATTTCCTTGACCTCCCCATGAAAATTTTGGGTGGTTCCACCAACCTAGATTGTAAGTATTACTATAGGGATTATTATTGGATCTGAAATTATTACCTATGTAATTCATTTGTTCGCTCTCTGCATCTGGTTGGTATGGTGGGTACTCAGGATTTGCCACAGTTCCACTTGCGTCGCACTGCATGACTGGGTGTACCTGCGAAGAACACAAACTATCAAGCTTTTTATTCATCATCTCTATCTGTGTTGATAGTGTGGTTATTGCATCGAGGTTGTAAACTCCGGCTGATTTTGTCGGTTTCATCCTTGTAACTTGCCACTGATAATTATTCAGTGACATCTCTTCAATGAACTCGTAGGCTGCTTCAGGAGTTCTATTGTTCAGAGTTCCACCGGCTGCTGAATCAATTAGTTGTCTCGTTGAGGGGTTTACACCATTATATAATGTTTGGACTTGTAGCCACAAGGGTAGACCATGGTGTGGACACCTTCTCAAGAGATCCTTGTATCTCTCCCATGCATCGTGTAATGTCTCTAAATCCATCTACACAAAAGAAGAGATATCATTCCGTAATTTGGCCATTTTGGCCGGTGGGAAATATTTCAATAAAAGCTTTTCGGTTATTTGTTCCCATGTAGTGATTGACCCTCGTGGTAACGAGTTTAACCACTGTTTGGCTTTATTCCTTAATGAAAAAGGGAATAACTGAAGGCGTACGGCATCATCAGAAACGCCTTTTATTTTGAAGGTATCACAGAACTCTAAAAAATTAGCTATATGAGCGTTTGGATCTTCGTCCTGCAAACCATCAAATTGAACAAACTGTTGAATCAATTGTAATGTGTTAGGCTTTCAAAATTGTTAGCAGCTATAGCAGGCCTAACAATACTAGATTCTGTTCCTGTTAAATGCGGTTTAGCATAATCAAACATTGTACGTGAAGCATTGTTTTCCCCCACATCATGTGGCGGTGGATTATTCTCGTCCATCCCTTCAGTAGAATTGGATCTGTCTTCTTTGTCTTCCTCTGTGTAATTTAGGGCTCGCCTGATTTCTCTGTGAGTCCTACGAACGGTAGCTTCGATTTCACTGTCGTATACCAAAGGTCCTCTTGGGTTCCTTCTAGTCATAAACTAGAGGTACCTGCTAGGAAAAGAAAAAGAAAGAGAATTTAGCAAAAATTAAAATTTAACCTAAAAAGATAAAAATAAAAATAAATTGCGAAAAATAAAAATAATGGCTAAAGTAATAAAAATAGAACGTTCTTAATATTTTAGTTCCCCGGCAATGGCGCCAAAAACTTGATCGCTGAAATAAGAGCTTTAAAATTTATAAAACGAATGATCAAACCTAGAAACTAACTCTGTCAATGATTAAAGGCAAGTGTACCTATCGGACAGTAGTATAGCTTAGGCAAGACCGGATTGTCGAACCCAAAGGAACTAAAAGTATTAATACTAACCTTCTTTTTATTATCTAGCCTAAAATAAAGTGAAATTGCTTTAATCTAAATTAACGACTACTAAGCTAAAGACTCAAAGACAAAAAGAACGAATTGGGAAATAACTTGAAGAAAAACTCAGTTGATCACGATGATACCCTTAGGAAGAATCCACCTAGACTTCACTTGTTATCTAACACTGAACCATACGATTTATTCACTTAGTTTGATCTGTAGGACTCCCTAACGTATATTAAACCCTCTCTCGAGGTGAATAACGTCTAACCCTAGGTTAATTAGTGGAACTCTTGTTTTCTTATAATAACCCCCTAGAATAGTAGTAAATCGATCTATGGACTCCCATATTAGGTTTCACCCTAATTCGGTAAAATCTTGTCACCCTGTCTCTAGGCGTGCGATCAACTCCTCTTAATTATGCTTGATCTACTCTTAAGCAGGGTCTATTCCTCCTCCACCTAAGCACATCAGATTTGGATTAAGCATGCATAATTAAGAACAAACTAAGTATTTATCATATAATTCAGAAAACAATAACAAGATTCATCTAGGTTTCATCCCCTTCAGGTATCTAAGAGGTTTAGTTCATAACAAATAAAGAAAACATCTCAAGAGAAAAGATAAAACAAAACATAAGAAATCCCTAAAACTCACTGAAGGAATTGAAGGAGAAATCCACCGTCTTGAGTAGAATTCCGGCTTCTTGGGATGCATCAACTGGCTAACTTCGAGTGATTCCCACAATTTTGACCTTTCCGGCTTGACTCATTGGCCTAGCTTGACGCCCTTTCAACGGTGGTACTTAGGGGGTATTTATAGGCTCTTGGAATGCGATTCTTTCTCCCTAAGTATCCTTTTTTGACTGAAATTGTCTAAGTCCATGACAGGGGCAAGGCCATGTCACACGCCCGTGTGACTTGTCTTCAGGCTGTGTTTGGATTTCTAAGTTGAGGCACGGCCGTGTAAATCAGAGTGAGGCCGTGTTCTAGATGCATGACAAGGCATGGCCATGTGCTTTTTGGGCCAGGCAGTGTGTATTTCGTGATTTGGCCCATTTACTCCGTTTTGGCCCCGTTTTGTGTTCTTTTCATCCTCGGGTGCTTTCCTGGGTATAAGATATGAATAGAAAGGATTAAGAGCACCTTTTTACATAAATTAAGGGATAAATCATCCAAAAGCATATTAAATGTGGGTCTAAAATATGTTATAATTACGGTTTATCAAGCATCATCTCCAGACGTCATTACTGGTACTTTTACTTTATTCGATATTAATGTGATTGCATTAATAGATCTGGGTTCAACTCATTCTTATGTGTGTATGAATTTAGTATTGAATAAGACTCTACCTTTTGAGTCTACTGAGATTATGGTTAGAGTATCGAATCCCTTAGGCAAGTGTGTTTTGGTGGATAAGGTGTGCAAGAATTGTCCATTGATGTTTCGAGATGTTTGTTGTCCGGTTAATTTGATGTTACTACCATTCGATGAGTTTGACATAATTCTGGGTATGAATTGGCTTACTCTGTATAATGCCATCGTGAATTGTAAAAGAAAAAGTATTGAGTTGAAAAGTCTGAATGGTGAGCTAGTTCGAATAGAATCCAATGATATGAAAGGACTACCAGCTGTTGTATCTGTGATAAAAGCTATGAACTATGTGAGAAAGGGTTGTGAAGCTTATTTGGCGTACATGATTGATACAAAAGTGTCGGAAAAGAAAGTTGAATCTGTGCCTGTGGTATGTGAGTTTCCAGATGTGTTTCCTGAAGAGTTACCAGGATTACCTCCGATTCGGGAAGTCGAATTTGGTATTGAATTAGTGCCGGGACCACTCCCATTTCGATAGCTCCGTA
Source organism: Gossypium australe (assembly GCA_005393395.2). Classification (NCBI taxonomy): domain Eukaryota; kingdom Viridiplantae; phylum Streptophyta; class Magnoliopsida; order Malvales; family Malvaceae; genus Gossypium; species Gossypium australe. The sequence goes on from CM016615.1 coordinate 83,742,956, forward strand.
TAGAAGGGCACCAATAGAATTGAAAGTGTTAAATTCTCAATTGCAAGAGTTAACCGAAAAAGGATTTGCACGATCGAGTTTCTCGCCCTGGGGGTGCTCCTGTGTTGTTTGTGAAAAAGAAAGATGGCACTATGAGGATGTGTATCGACTATCGACAATTGAACAAAGTGACAATAAAGAATAAATATTTGTTGCCTCGTATCGATGATTTGTTTGATCAGCTGAGAGGAGGTACAGTGTTTTCAAAGATAGATTTGAGATCAGGTTACTATCAGTTAAGAGTTAAAGAATCTGATGTGCCGAAAACTACTTTTAGAACGAGGTACGGACATTACGAATTCTTAGTGATGCCTTTTGGACTGACAAATGCTCCTGCAGTGTTTATGGATCTAATGAATCGGATATTCAAACCGTATTTGGATCGCTTTGTAGTGGTGTTCATTAATGATATTTATCTATTCGTGGGATGAGACGCAGCATGTCGAGCATTTGAGAACCATGCTACAAACTCTACGTGAGAAATAGTTGTACGCTAAGTTTAGCAAATGTGAATTTTGGTTACGGGAGGTTGGTTTTCTGGGACATATTGTATCAGTTGCTAGGATACGAGTTGATCCGAGTAAAATTTTTGCTATATTAGAATGGAAGCCTTCGAGAAATGTGTCTGAAGTCCGTAGTTTTATGGGACTGGCGGGATATTATAGGCGATTTCTGAAATGTTTCTCGATGATTGCGACTCCGTTGACGAAGTTGTTACAGAAAGATGTTAGATTCGAGTGGTTAGAAAAGTGCCAGCAGAGTTTTGAGCAGTTGAGAGTGTTGTTGACAGAGGCCCCAGTATTAGTTCAACCAGAATCGGGCAAAGAATTCATAGTTTACAGTGATGCCCCATTGAATGGTTTGGGTTGTGTGCTGATACAAGAAGGTAAAGTCATTACTTACGCTTCGAGGCAACTAAAGCCGCATGAAAAGAACTACCCAACGCACGATCTTGAATTGACCGCGATTGTGTTCGCATTGAAAATATGGCGTCATTATTTATTTAGTGAGAAGTGTCATATCTTTACTGTAACATCCCAAAAACGGGGCTATTTGAAATTTCATTATTTTCTTATGTATGAACTACTGAAATATTATTTATGGAATAAGAGAGTTTAAATTAAGGCCTTGAGTTGTCTCAGTTTGGTAGAAAATTTTAGTTCTTAACTTTAAAGGCAGGGAGCCTTAGCAGGAGTGTGTTATAAGAATATATGAAGGAATTTGGGCACTAATGAGGCCTTGGTAAAGTGGCAAAGTAAGCCCACTTAAGAGCTACATGTGACGCCACAAGGGGGAGCAAGGGGAGCTGGGTTCGAGTCGCGAAGTTTCTCTTTTTGCTCATTAATGGGACGGCACAAGGGGGGAAGTTTTCCTCAGTTTAAACTCTTTTTAATTATGAGGATATTGTTAAGATTTAAATGGATTATTAATGGATATTATTGGATTTTAATTATAGTGATAATAAGAGGATATCCAAGGATAATTAGTGGATTATTAAGGGATTATTTGAAGATTAATTCAATTATTTTGAATTAATACAAATGTGTGGCCAAGAGAAATTTTAGGTAATGGCCGAATTTTGAACTCCTTGGTGGAGTAGTGTGGACGGCAAGGCTGCTAGGAGGGGGGGTCGAATGTCTATAAAAGGAGCAACCTAGCACCTTTCTTTCTTTTCTTCATTTTTCTACTTGCCGAAATCCCTAGCCCTCCTTCTTCATTCTTCTTTTATTTTTATTCTAGCCTCCCAAACCCCTTTTGCCGAAACTTCTTTTCCCTCTCATCCCCATTATTTTCCTTCCTTCAATAGCCGAATACACCCCCCTTGAAGAACCGAATCTCACACTCCTCCTTGGCAGCATTGTTAGCCGAATACTAAAGGAAGTATAAGGCTCTTCGGAAGTTAGTTTTCAATCGGTTTGTAGAAGGTAAGAAAGGGCATAGCCGAATGGTTTTTGTTATTCTCTTTTATGATTCTGTCGATTTAAGCATGGGGAAAACAGAAGTCTGACACGGACTGATAGTTGGCTTATCTTTTGTCTAAACCGAAATATTGTAGGGACTCCGAGATATTTGAAATCAGGCGATCTAGGCTCCATTTTCTACCAACCAAATTTGGTAAGTGTAGGTAAGGCTTATATTGGTATTTAAAAAGCCAAAGGCTATGGTTATTAGTGTTATTAATTGACTAAGTGAAGTTTGTAAACCAGATTCGCAAATCGGACGCTAAGGCTAGTACTCGAAGCGATTTGGGTAAGGATTCGGGTACAAAGTATGACCCCTTTAAATTGTTTGGTTTGGCCGAATGGCCCATATCACTAACCTTGACAGTTGGCCGAATATAGGGGCAAAGACTTGAGTGTGGCCGACTTCTCTTTTCGGATTTAGACTCCTTGTTGGTGACAGGTGTGTACATACACACCATTTAACTTATTAAATTATGCTAAGTAATGTGATTGCTAATTTGATGTATGTAGCAATGGCTTGAATACCATAACGGTATACGGGGTAACCAGGTAAGTACCTGTGCATATGATTGCTATTTTATGCTTTTGGGAAGCATGTTGTGATAATACATATGATAAATCTATATGTGATTGTTGACTATGTGGGTTGATGAGTGGAGGAGGCAGTGATAATGTGCCGACGGGCACCAGTGTTTTGGTAACACACTGTGACTACGGTCACCAGAGGTTTGGTACCTCCAGAGGTTTGGTACCTCAATAGCGACTTATCCCTGTGGTTAACACCACCGTGGGTTGGCCCCACTTGAGATACGGGATCGTCTGCCAGTGATTTGGTATCACACGATGGGTTGGCCCCATCACCCGATTTGTGTCTACGGACACCAGTGCTTTGGTAGCACAACGTGACTATATGTCACCAGTGGTTTGGCACCACCAGTGGTTTGGTACCACAACGGGGTAGACAGTGGCGTATGGCTGGTTAGGTTGGGACACATGATGATTTGCATAATTAATTTGTTATTTGATGTGTATGAAAATGCTTTAAAATGGGGGAAGGGTTACATACTGAGTCTTGGTGACTCACCTTCTCCTTTATATTTTTCAGGTGACACTTAGATCGCGGGTGTGGAGCCGGGATGACTCGAGGTGGCCATGCAGTGAACTTGAACTAATTGAAATTCAAATTTAGTTGTTTTATTTTATTATTGGTTTATTTTATTTTGGATGTAATAAGGCCTCCCTAAACTTTATTTTTGTTATTTTTCTCATATGTAGGATATTTCGCTTAAAACTATATTATTAAAATTAAATTAAATTCACATGTTTTTCCAATTAAACACGAAAATATTTTAAAATGCCATCGGGCACAGTTGGAATATGTTTATAATGTACTTAAATATTTGTTTTAAAAATAAACACTAAGTATGATTTTATCAAGATAATCAAATCCGAGAAGTTTTCAACAAAGCTTAATGGGTTTCAAAATGGTTTTCGAAAAGATTTTCCCCGTAACGATCCAGATTCGACCATAGTGTTTGGGCCGGGTTTGGGTTGTTACAAAATTGGTATCAGAGCCCAGTTCAAAGCTCGGCTGTGGGGCCCAAGGCCCAAAAATGTTTTAAAAGGCCTTATGAAATAATTTTTGGATTTTGAACAGCATGGCCCGAGTCTCCGGCACCGATCCGCCCAGGTAAGTACTTCTGAACATTCTTTGTGGATTATATTCTGTAGAAGGGTAGGAAGCATGGAACGTAGAATAGACTTATAGGATTTGACCCTAGGATTAGATTACTCAAACACATGAACCGAACATAAGACATTAAAGAACTAAACCAATCTATGACTTAGCCAAGTGAGCTAGGGTGTGGTAACCCCTGTACGCATGTCTAGGATTGGATCCGGAAGAGCTTGGTATTTAAGCAGTCCTCGTGACTCACCTCCTCTTCGCAGGTATCCTACCTGGTGCGTAGCTTCGGTTCACCCTAACTCAGAGGGCTCAGTGGTGTGGCAACCTCGGTGCGCATGTCTAGAAAGGTTCGGTGAGAGCTTGGTATTTAAGCGGTCCGCGTGACCCACCTCCTCTTCACACGAATCCTGCCTGGTGCGTAGCTTTGGTTCACCCTGACCATAAGGGCTCGGTCATAGGCTAAACACTATGATTAAAACCCAAAAAGGGAATTAGCCATGTTTTGAAAGGAACGAAACAACAAGAACCCTAATGTTTTCAAAACTTTTGCAATAACTCTTTCAAATCGGAGAACATCATTTTTACAACTTTTTCCTCGAAAAATTTGATTTGTGGAAAATTACAAAAATACCCTTAGGGGTAAAATTACTAAAATGCCCTCGGTTCATAAAATATTAGTTCAATGGTTTTGCTCAAAAATTCCAACTATTTTACAAATATTCAACAACTTAGCTTTGAAAATCATCAACAAAATATTTTGGTTTTGGAAAATTACGAAAACGCCCTCAAGTTGCAAAATTACCGAAATGACCCTGGTTTTAGAAATTTTTACAAACATTACTATTTGAAAAGGAACATTTTCAAAAAGGAACCCTCGAAGTTTTACAACTGTCGAAAATATTCCTGATCTATCAAAATGACAAAATTGCCCCTGATTGACAAAATTACCAAAATACCCCTGGTTTTAAAACGATTACGATTTTACAAATTTTTATAAATATCCTCCAGTTTTGGGAATTTCAGATGACCTACTTTACTAAAGTTTTAAAATTTCTTTACGAAAATACCCCTGTAGGGAAAATGACGAAAATACCCCTGGGTTAGAAATGGGCAGAAATGTCCGAAGAGTGAATAGGTATGGAAAGCATTAAGGAATGGATGCATGAACTTTTTGTGTGAACTAGGATAGAAGACTGAAACCTTGTTTGCTCGAAAGAATCCCTAATTAAATTCTGTTCATAAAATGTCTTCGCGAATAAGAAAGTGAAACAAATGCTAACACATAAAATTTTCTTAATCAGATTAAAGCGCAGTAGATAGAATGAGTTCTAGAGGACGTGGACGTCGTGGACGCGGTAGGGGTAGAATGACGGTGTCTGAACCCGTCAGGTCAGGTCAAGGTTCGGAAAACGAGGTACCACCGCCACCACCACCTCCTACTTTCAGGGCTGAGGAGCAGGACCAGACCGCTGGTGAGGCTGTGTCGCAAGCTGTTTTGCGAGTGTTGGAGATGGTGGCCGGGGCTGGTGGGAATTTGGGAGCTCGAAAGTCTGTTCCCGAGCGAATTCGGTCTAACGGGGCCGAGGTATTCCGTGGTGTCTCAGGAGTGGCACCCAGTGCCGCAGAATATTGGCTGGAATCTACGGAAAGGGTCATGGATGATCTCGACCTGACTGACGAGGAAAAGCTGAAAGGGGCGGTGTCGCTTCTAAAGGAGGAAGCGTACCAGTGGTGGCTGACTGTCCGGGATGGAGCCGCGGCTGATGATCTCACGTGGGACTACTTTAAGACGGCCTTTCAGAAGAAGTATGTGGGCACTAGTTACACTGATGCTCAAAGGAAAGTCTTCCTAGGTCTAGTGCAAGGAACTAAGTCGGTGGCCGAGTATGAGGCGGAGTTTTTAAGGCTGAGTAGGTATGCCAGAGGAATCGTAGCCACCGAACATGAGCGCTGTGTCCGCTTTGAGGACGGGCTCAGAGATGATCTGAGATTGCTAATCGCCCCGCAGCAGGTTCGTGAGTTCTCGTCCCTAGTGGAGAAGGCCAAGGTGGCCGAAGGGATTAAGGAGACTGTGAGACAAAACTATAGTAGGAATAACCAAAAGAGAGGTTTTGGGTCAGCTGGATCGGGTAGCGCTAATGCTCAGAAGCGGGCTAGGCAGAGTGGCCCAAATCAGACCGGTAGGCCCACGACTACTAATCAAAGGCCAACTCAGTGCAACCGCTGTGGAAAAACCCATTGGGGGAGTTGTTGGACCGGTAACAAAGGTTGTTTTGAGTGTGGGTCTTTGGAGCATCGGGTAAGGGACTGTCCTCAAAAGGTAGCTAAGGATCAGCCAGAAGGTCAGAATCGCGCTCAGGGCAGAAATGTTGGACCACCACAGAGGGGTCGGGGTAATGGCAGAGGAAACAATGGTTCCAACCGAGGTCGTGGAATTCAGGGCAGAGGTTCGGGTAACACAGAGGCTAGGCAGCCTGGCTTAGTCTATGCAGCAAGGCGTCGCGAGGAGGGAGACGCACCGGACGTCATAACCGGTACGTTTCTAATATTTGGTTTACCTTATGTTGCATTGATTGATGTGGGTTCGACGCACTCGTACATTGCTAGTAGTGTGGTAGGGACTATGGACCTAGACTCTGAGACTACTCTTAGGAAGATGACTGTGCTAAGCCCCCTAGGACACTCTGTAGTAGTAGACAAACTTTATAGAGGTGTACCCCTAGAACTCCAAGGGGTCGTATTTGTAGCCGATCTGATGGAACTACCTTTCGGAGAGTTCGATTTGATCCTTGGAATGGACTGGTTGGTTAAGTATCAGGCGAATTTGGATTGCGCGGCTAAGCGCATGGTGCTTAAGACGGCTGAGGGTGATGAAGTGGTTATGATAGGTGATAGAAGGAATTACCTATCCAATGTGGTGTCGGCCTTGAAGGCCGAAAGAATGGTCAAGAAAGGTTGCGAGGCATATTTGGTTAGGATCTGTGCTCTGGAAGCTAAGGAGTCAGTAGTTGAGGTTCGAACGGTTGGGGAATTTGCTGACGTATTCCCGGAAGAACTTCCAGGGTTGCCTCCAGATCGGGAAGTCGAATTCGGTATAGACTTGCTACCCGGAACGGCACCTGTGTCTATAGCACCATATCGAATGGCACCTAAGGAATTGGTAGAGCTGAAGGCTCAAATTCAGGAGCTCTTGGATAGAGGATTTATCCGACCTAGCATATCTCCATGGGGAGCACCCGTGTTATTTGTCAAGAAGAAAGATGGATCTATGCGGATGTGCATCGACTACCGTCAATTGAATAAGTTAACGATCAAAAACAAGTATCCGTTGCCTCGGATTGACGACTTGTTCGATCAACTGAAGGGTGCCTCGGTGTTCTCGAAGATAGACCTTAGGTCGGGTTACCATCAATTGAAGGTGAAGGAAGTTGATGTTCACAAGACGGCGTTCAGAACTCGGTATGGGCACTACGAGTTCCTCGTAATGCCATTTGGGTTGACCAATGCACCGGCGGCGTTCATGGATTTAATGAATAGAGTATTTCAGCAGTACTTGGACCAATTTGTCGTGGTATTTATAGACGACATCTTGGTTTACTCAAGGACGGAGGAGGAGCATGATAAGCACTTACGTATAGTTCTACAAGTATTGAGGGAGAAGCAGTTATATGCCAAATTCAGTAAGTGCGAATTTTGGCTAAGGGAAGTAGCTTTCTTAGGTCACGTAGTGTCGGCGGAAGGAATTAGGGTGGACCCTCGCAAGATTGAAGCGGTATTGGATTGGAAACCGCCTAGGTCAGTGGCGGAAATCCGAAGTTTTCTGGGGCTAGCGGGGTACTATCGGAGATTCGTAGAAGGATTTTCTTTAATCGTAGCACCATTGACGAAGCTGCTAAGAAAAGATGTTTCATTTGTATGGACGGAGAAGCAACAAGAAAGCTTTGATAAGCTAAGGAAAATTTTGACGGAAGCTCCAGTTTTGGTACAGCCTGAAGCGGGAAGGTTGTTTACTGTCTATTGCGATGCATCCCATACTGGTCTGGGATGTGTGTTAATGCAAGAAGGAAAGGTTGTAGCCTATGCGTCCCGTCAGTTAAGACCACACGAATTGAACTACCCAACTCACGACTTGGAGTTAGCCGCAGTCGTTTTCGCACTGAAGATATGGAGACACTACCTTTATGGGGAGAAGTCGATAGTCTACACGGATCATAAGAGTTTGAGGTATCTTTTGACTCAGAAGGATCTGAATCTGAGACAACGTCGGTGGATTGAACTATTAAAGGATTACGATTGTTCAATCGAATACCATCCAGGCAAGGCTAACGTAGTAGCTGACGCGTTGAGCCGGAAGGTTGTGACGGACTTAAGAGCGATGTTTGCTCGGCTGAGTCTATATGACGATGGGAGTCTCTTGGCAGAACTTCAAGTTAAGCCGACATGGATCGAGGAGATTAAGGACAAGCAGTTAGTGGACGAAGGGTTAAATGCTAAGAGAATGCAAGTTCAGGATGGTGGTTTGGAAGGGTACAGTCTATCTAGTGATGGAGTGCTATGTTTTCAAGGGCGAGCATGTATGCCAAAAGATGCGGAGTTGAGGCGGAAAATTCTCCAAGATGCTCATAGCAGCCCATATGCTATGCATCCGGGAGGAAACAAGATGTATGGGGATTTGCGGAAACAGTTTTGGTGGCCTGGGTTGAAGCGTGAAGTAACGGAATTTGTAGGAAGATGCTTGACATGTCAACAGGTTAAGGCTGAACATCAGTTGCCATCAGGGCTACTTCAACCGGTAAAGATCCCTCAATGGAAGTGGGAACGGATCACTATGGATTTCGTTAGTGGGCTACCCCTTACGCCTAGTAAGAAAGACGCGGTTTGGGTAATAGTGGACTGGTTAACTAAGTCGGCTCACTTCATACCAGTGAGGATGGATTTCTCTCTTCAGAAGCTAGCTAAGCTGTACGTCTCGGAGATAGTAAGATTGCATGGGGTTCCAACATCAATCATCTCGGATAGGCATCCCAGGTTCACGTCAAGGTTTTGGAAAGCCTTGCATCAAGCTATGGGCACACGGTTAGATTTTAGTACCGCTTTCCATCCACAGTCTGACGGACAATCGGAAAGAGTGATACAGATATTGGAGGACATGTTAAGAGGCTGTGTCTTGGATTTTCGTGGTAGTTGGGAGGAATTTCTACCGTTAGCAGAATTCGCTTATAACAATAGTTATCAGGCGAGCATCCAGATGGCTCCGTATGAGGCACTATATGGACGGAAATGTCGTACCCCGACATGTTGGACAGAATTGGGTGAACGACAGATTTTGGGTCCAGAGTTAGTGACAGAGACGGAGGATAAAGTCAAGGTGATTCGGTCTCGTCTTAAGGAAGCATCAGATAGGCAGAAATCCTATGCTGATCTTAAGCGTAAGGAAATGGAGTATGCTGTGGGAGATAAGGTTTTTCTGAAAGTATCGCCTTGGAAAAAGGTGTTAAGATTTGGACGAAAAGGAAAGCTAAGCCCAAGGTTCATCGGGCCATATACGGTGATTAAGCGTGTTGGACCAGTGGCGTACCAGCTTGAGTTACCGGCAGAACTGAACCAGATCCATGATGTCTTTCACGTATCCATGCTGAGACGGTATCGATCAGACCCTTCGCACGTAGTACCAGTAACAGAAATCGAGGTGAATTCAGATTTATCGTTTGAAGAGGAACCAGTTCAGATCTTAGACCGGGATGTGAAGGTTCTACGTAAGAAGTCAGTGCCCCTGGTGAAGGTGCTGTGGCGGAACCATGGTACAGAGGAAGCCACGTGGGAACCCGAGGATGTAATGAGGCAGCAATACCCCCACCTTTTCTAGTTAAGTAATTTCGGGGACGAAATTTATTTTTAAGGGGGGTAGAACTGTAACATCCCAAAAACGGGGCTATTTGAAATTTCATTATTTTCTTATGTATGAACTACTGAAATATTATTTATGGAATAAGAGAGTTTAAATTAAGGCCTTGAGTTGTCTCAGTTTGGTAGAAAATTTTAGTTCTTAACTTTAAAGGCAGGGAGCCTTAGCAGGAGTGTGTTATAAGAATATATGAAGGAATTTGGGCACTAATGAGGCCTTGGTAAAGTGGCAAAGTAAGCCCACTTAAGAGCTACATGTGACGCCACAAGGGGGAGCAAGGGGAGCTGGGTTCGAGTCGCGAAGTTTCTCTTTTTGCTCATTAATGGGACGGCACAAGGGGGGAAGTTTTCCTCAGTTTAAACTCTTTTTAATTATGAGGATATTGTTAAGATTTAAATGGATTATTAATGGATATTATTGGATTTTAATTATAGTGATAATAAGAGGATATCCAAGGATAATTAGTGGATTATTAAGGGATTATTTGAAGATTAATTCAATTATTTTGAATTAATACAAATGTGTGGCCAAGAGAAATTTTAGGTAATGGCCGAATTTTGAACTCCTTGGTGGAGTAGTGTGGACGGCAAGGCTGCTAGGAGGGGGGGCCGAATGTCTATAAAAGGAGCAACCTAGCACCTTTCTTTCTTTTCTTCATTTTTCTACTTGCCGAAATCCCTAGCCCTCCTTCTTCATTCTTCTTTTATTTTTATTCCAGCCTCCCAAACCCCTTTTGCCGAAACTTCTTTTCCCTCTCATCCCCATTATTTTCCTTCCTTCAATAGCCGAATACACCCCCTTGAAGAACCGAATCTCACACTCCTCCTTGGCAGCATTGTTAGCCGAATACTAAAGGAAGTATAAGGCTCTTCGGAAGTTAGTTTTCAATCGGTTTGTAGAAGGTAAGAAAGGGCATAGCCGAATGGTTTTTGTTATTCTCTTTTATGATTCTGTCGATTTAAGCATGGGGAAAACAGAAGTCCGACACGGACTGATAGTTGGCTTATCTTTTGTCTAAACCGAAATATTGTAGGGACTCCGAGATATTTGAAACCAGGCGATCTAGGCTCCATTTTCTACCAACCAAATTTGGTAAGTGTAGGTAAGGCTTATATTGGTATTTAAAAAGCCAAAGGCTATGGTTATTAGTGTTATTAATTGACTAAGTGAAGTTTGTAAACCAGATTCGCAAATCGGACGCTAAGGCTAGTACTCGAAGCGATTTGGGTAAGGATTCGGGTACAAAGTATGACCCCTTTAAATTGTTTGGTTTGGCCGAATGGCCCATATCACTAACCTTGACAGTTGGCCGAATATAGGGGCAAAGACTTGAGTGTGGCCGACTTCTCTTTTCGGATTTAGACTCCTTGTTGGTGACAGGTGTGTACATACACACCATTTAACTTATTAAATTATGCTAAGTAATGTGATTGCTAATTTGATGTATGTAGCAATGGCTTGAATACCATAACGGTATACGGGGTAACCAGGTAAGTACCTGTGCATATGATTGCTATTTTATGCTTTTGGGAAGCATGTTGTGATAATACATATGATAAATCTATATGTGACTGTTGACTATGTGGGTTGATGAGTGGAGGGGGCAGTGATAATGTGCCGACGGGCACCAGTGTTTTGGTAACACACTGTGACTACGGTCACCAGAGGTTTGGTACCTCCAGAGGTTTGGTACCTCAATAGCGACTTATCCCTGTGGTTAACACCACCGTGGGTTGGCCCCACTTGAGATACGGGATCGTCTGCCAGTGATTTGGTATCACACGATGGGTTGGCCCCATCACCCGATTTGTGTCTACGGACACCAGTGCTTTGGTAGCACAACGTGACTATATGTCACCAGTGGTTTGGCACCACCAGTGGTTTGGTACCACAACGGGGTAGACAGTGGCGTATGGCTGGTTAGGTTGGGACACATGATGATTTGCATAATTAATTTGTTATTTGATGTGTATGAAAATGCTTTAAAATGGGGGAAGGGTTACATACTGAGTCTTGGTGACTCACCTTCTCCTTTATATTTTTCAGGTGACACTTAGATCGCGGGTGTGGAGCCGGGATGACTCGAGGTGGCCATGCAGTGAACTTGAACTAATTGAAATTCAAATTTAGTTGTTTTATTTTATTATTGGTTTATTTTATTTTGGATGTAATAAGGCCTCCCTAAACTTTATTTTTGTTATTTTTCTCATATGTAGGATATTTCGCTTAAAACTATATTATTAAAATTAAATTAAATTCACATGTTTTTCCAATTAAACACGAAAATATTTTAAAATGCCATCGGGCACAGTTGGAATATGTTTTATAATGTACTTAAATATTTGTTTTAAAAATAAACACTAAGTATGATTTTATCAAGATAATCAAATCCGAGAAGTTTTCAACAAAGCTTAATGGGTTTCAAAATGGTTTTCAAAAAGATTTTCCCCGTAACGATCCAGATTCGACCATAGTGTTTGGGCCGGGTTTGGGTTGTTACATTTACAGATCACAAGAGTTTGAAGTATTTGATGACTCAGAAAGAATTGAATTTGCGACATAGAAGATGGTTAGAGTTGTTGAAAGATTACGTCCCTGTGATAGATTACCACCCAGGTAAAGCTAATGTTGTAGCTGATGCTTTGAGCCGAAAGTCCATATGTGATTTGCGAGCAATGAATGCTCAGAAAGATCTGTGTGATGATAGTGCAGTTATGGCCAAGTTGAAAATAAAGCCGATGTGGGTACATCAGATTTGTGATGCTCAAAAAAGTGATGCTGAAATAATGGCTAAACGAACTCAATGTGAATCGAATGCTGAATCAAAATTTTGAGTTGATAGAGATGATTGTTTGAGATTTAGAAATCAGATTTGTATTTTGAGAAATTCAGAATTGATTCAAACGATTTTGAAAGAGGCTCGCAATAGTCGATTAACTGTTCATCCTGGGAATACGAAAATGTATAATGATCTGAAATAGTTTTATTGGTGGCATTGTAACATCCCGAAATTGGGCCTAGTAGGATTGAGCCCAATGGGCCTTAGGCGTAGTAGCGTTTAAAATTTTTGGAGAACAAGAGATTGGCTTAAATGCAAGTTCGACCTATTAGATAAGTGATTTTGGAAGGTTAGAGGGCTTCTATGAAGTCCCGGGATCAAACTTTGGCTTTGGGGAAATTTTGGTTTTAGGTGGAAAAAAACCCTAGGAGTTGGTAGGTAGGCTTTTAGAATAAAATATGGAGGAAAATGACACAAAATGAGGTGTGGTGTAGTGGCAAAGTGATGCCACATAAGAGACGAGGGGGTGACGCCACAAGGAAGGAAGGAGGTCCAAGGTTCAAGTCTTGGCTCTTGCATTTTGGTTTTCTTTTTACATGGACCTTAGAATTGGGCTATAGATTTATATTTAGTTGCGCATGGTTTAAGACACAAGAGGAGCTTGTGGCCAAGTGGGTAGCGGCGTGGATTATGTTGCAAGGGAGCCTGGGTTCGAATCTCATGAAAAGCAAGAGAGTATTTATTTTGTGGATTGGACGGCAAGAGTTTCAGTTGAATTTAAACTCTACTGACGAAGGGATCCCACATCGAAAAGATACAAAGAAGGAAGGTAAGAAGCTAGCTATATAAAGAGCATTCTAGGAGGAGAGTTAACATACCTTGGTGGGCGTTTGGGCACAGGAGTGGTCAGAGCGCGGATTAGCACCAGATTCCTATCAGGTGTGTAACTCTCTCTACTCTAGTTGTAGAGCGGCAAATGCCGAAGTGCCGGTCACGGCAATAGTAGCCACACGAGCGTGCGAGCGCACGTGTGGGGCTTCGACGCGATAGTTGAGGCCATCAGTAGTATTCTTATGGGTTGAGGCTTCTTGGCCCACGATGGGCTGAAGTCGGCCCAATGGGCCTGTGGGCGCTTATGAGTAAATTGTGTGATTGTGTAGTATATAGTCAACTAGACTAGGTAGAACTTAATACATGGTTAGATTTGTGCTAGGTGGGCCACACGAGCGTGTGGGCTCGAATGGGCCGAAATCAGGTTTTAGGCCCAATGTCCGGTACGACCGAAAATGGTACCTGAGACGCTCGGGGCGACATTAGGCCTTCGAAAAGGCCATTGCAGGTGCGAAATTACTAATATACCCTTGCAAGGGTGAATTACCAAAATACCCTTGAAATGTAAATTACGAAAATGCCTTGGTGGGTAAATTACTGTTATACCCTTAGAGGTTGATTAGCTTGATTATGTTGTATTTTATTATTCTGATTATGATGGTAAATCGTTTCATACTTATATTTGACATATGTTTTGCATACATAACATACTGCATACATGAACTATTATGCCATCTTGCATGGGCTTGGGAATGATGATAAAGGGGAAGTGATAAGGTCACATGGTGATCGGTGGCTCTGCCACAAATGATTTATGAGGTCACATGGTGATCGGTGGCTAAGCCACAGTGGATTTTAAGGTCACATAGTGATCGTTGATATAACCGATAGCATGACTGTCGAGACGGCGTGTAGCGGATGGAGGGTTGATTATAGAAATCCCCACGGTGTGTTGGTTGGTACGGGTTGTAGAGGATGGAAAAACTAGGTTGGGCGGGGACATGTTGCATTCATTTATTTCTGTGCCTTATTGAGTGGGCTAAGGCCCAACATGCATTTGCGGGCTACGAGCTGTTTATGTGTTTCAGCGAATTTACACACCGGGTCTCGATGACTCACCCCTTTGTTTAATTTTGCAGGTAATCATTAGATCACAGATTTGGGAGCTGAGGAGGACTTGTGGTGGCCATGCAATGTTTTCTCGTAAACTCGTTTCTTTTATTTGGACTTATTTTTATTTGGGTTTTTGTTATGTAATAAGGCCACTATAACTTTAATTTTGGTATTTTATTTGGTTTAGCTTTTAATTTGATTACTGCCTATTATTATTAAATGTTCAATATGGGAATTTCCTAAACCCTTAATAACCGTTTTCCAAAATGTTAACAAAAAGGATAACAATCAATAAACATTTAAACTCAAAATGTGACATGCCAGATCCGGTCATAATTCTAGGCCGGGTTTGGGGTGTTACAATTATGGTATCAGAGCTTAGGTTCAAAAACTCGGCTGTGGGTTTGGGTTCAAAAATGTTTTCAAAGGATGGTTTGGAAAATGGTTTAGAAAAATATATATATATTTTTTGAAAGTATGGCACCCGAGTCTCCGGCACCAATCCGCACTGTAAGTTTCCTAACACTTTGCTTTGTTATATGCTGTATTTCTGGTATCTATTCTGTGTGTTTGGTTTGGATGTGATGTTCGGATATAGAGTTGGTTGCGTATGAAATATTTGTCTGCTTTAATGGCTAGGTGTTTTTGAGTATGTGTAGCAGTTCTAAATTCTAGTTAAAAGTATATAGTGTTATTAAGATCAGAGTGCGCAGCAAGAGCGTAGTGTGGTAGGTTGGGATGTGTGACTGTTAGTTAGTTGAAAATTTCGAGGACGAAATTTCTTTAAGGAGGGTAGATTTTTAACATCCCGAAATTGGGCCTAGTAGGATTGAGCCCAATGGGCTTATGCGTAGTAGCGTTTTAAATTTTTGGAGAACAAGAGATTGGCTTAAATGCAAGTTGGACCTATTAGATAGGTGATTTTGGAAGGTTAGAGGGCTTCTATGAAGTCCTGGGATCAAACTTTGGCTTTGGGGAAATTTTGGTTTTAGGTGGAAAAAAACCCTAGGAGTTGGTAGGTAGGCTTTAAGAATAAAATATGGAGGAAAATGACACAAAATGAGGTGTCGTGTAGTGGCAAAGTATAAGAGACAAGGGGGTGACGCCACAGGGAAGGAAGAAGGTCCAAGGTTCAGGTCTTGGCTCTTGCATTTTGGTTTTCTTTTTACATGGACCTTAGAATTAGGCTATAGATTTATATTTAGTTGGGCATGGTTTAAGACACAAGAGGACCTTGTGGCCAAGAGGTTAGCGGCGTGGATTATGTTGCAAGGGAGCTTGGGTTCGAATCTCATGAGAAGCAAGGGAGTATTTCTTTTGCGGATTGGACGGCAAGAGTTTCAGTTGAATTTAAACTTTACTGATGAAGTGATCCCACATCGGAAAGATACAAAGAAGGAAGGTAAGAAGCTAGCTATATAAAGAGCATTCTAGGAGGAGAGTTAACATACCTTGGTGGGCGTTTGGGCACAGGAGTGGTCGGAGCGCGGATTAGCACCAGATTCCTATCAGGTGTGTAACTCTCTCTACTCTAGTTGTAGAGCGGCAAATGCCGAAGTGCCAGTCACGGCAATAGTAGCCACACGAGTGTGCGAGCGCACGTGTGGGGCTTCGATGCGATAGTTGAGGCCATCAGTAGTATTCTTGTGGGTTGAGGCTTCTTGGGCCACGATGGGCCAAAGTGGGCCCAACCCGTGGGCCCTTATGAGTAAATTGTGCGATTGTGTAGTATATAGTGAACTAGACTAGGTGGAACTTAATACATGGCTAGATTTGTGCTAGGTGGGCCACACGAGCGTGTGGGCCCGAATGGGCCGAAATCAAGTTTTAGGCCCAATCGTCCAGTACGACTGGAAATGGTAGCTGAGTCATTCGGGGCGACATTAGGCCTTCGAAAAGGCTATTGCAGGTGCGAAATTACTGATATACCCTTGGAAAGGTGAATTACCAAAATACCCCTGAAAGGTAAATTACGAAAATGCCTTGGTGGGTAAATTACTGTTATACCCTTAGAGGTTGATTAGCTTGATTATGTTGTATTTTATTATTCTGATTATGATGGTAAATCGTTTCATACTTATATTTGACATATGTTTTGCATACATAACATACTGCATACACAAACTATTATGCCATCTTGCATGGGATTGGGAATGATGATAAAGGGGAAGTGATAAGGTCACATGGTGATCGGTGGCTCTGCCAAACTTGATTATAAGGTCACATAGTGATCGGTGGCTCTGCCACACTTGATTATAAGGTCACATAGTGATCGGTGGCTCTGCCACAAATGATTTATGAGGTCACATGGTGATCGGTGGCTAAGCCACAGTGGATTTTAATGTCACATAGTGATCGTTGATATAACCGATAGAATGACTGTCGAGACGGTGTGTAGTGGATGAAGGGTTGATTGTAGAAATCCCCACGGTGTGTTGGTTGGTACGGGTTGGCGTGTAGAGGATGGAAAAACTAGGTTGGGCTGGGACATGTTGCATTCATTTATTTCTGTGCCATATTGAGTGGGCTAAGGCCCAACATGCATTTTCGGGCTACGAGCCGTTTATGTGTTTCGGGGAATTTACACACTGAGTCTCGATGACTCACCCCTTTGTTTAACTTTGCAGGTAATCATTAGATCGCGGATGTGGGAGCTGAGGCAGACTTGTGGTGGCCATGCAATGTTTTCTCGTAAACTCGTTTCTTTTATTTGGACTTATTTTTATTTGGGTTTTTGTTATGTAATAAGGCCACTATAACTTTAATTTTGGTATTTTATTTGGTTTAGCTTTTAATTTGATTACTGCCTATTATTATTAAAGGTTCAATACGGGAATTTCCTAAACCCTTAATAATCGTTTTCCAAAATGTTAACAAAAAGGATAACAATTAATAAATATTTAAACTCGAAATTTTTAACAAACGCGCAGTTTTTTTTAAACAACTCTATGTGACACGCCAGATCCGGTCATAACTTCTAGGTCGGGTTTGGGGTGTTACAATTATGGTATCAGAGCCTAGGTTCAAAAACTCTGCTGTGGGTTTGGGTTCCAAAATGTTTTCAAATGATGGTTTGGAAACTGGTTTAGAAAAATATATATCTGTTTTCTAAAAGTATGGCACCCGAGTCTCCGGTACCAATCCGCACTGTAAGTTTCCTGATACTTTGCTTTATTATATGTTGTATTTCTGGTATCTATTCTATGTGTTTGGTTTGGATGTGATGTTCGGATATAGAGTTGGTTGCGTATGAAATATTTGTTTGCTTTAATGGCTAGGTGTTTTTGAGTATGTGTAGGAGTTCTAAATTCTAGTTAAAAGTATATAGTGTTATTAAGATCAGAGTGCGCAGCAAGAGTGTAGTGTGGTAGGTTGGGATGTGTGACTGTTAGTTAGTTGGAAATTTCGAGGACGAAATTTCTTTAAGGAGGGTAGATTTGTAACATCCCGAAATTGGGCCTAGTAGGATTGAGCCCAATGGGCCTTAGGCGTAGTAGCATTTAAAATTTTTGGAGAATAAGAGATTGGCTTAAATGCAAGTTGGACCTATTAGATAAGTGATTTTGGAAGGTTAGATGGCTTCTATGAAGTCCCGGGATCCAACTTTGGCTTTGGGGAAATTTTGGTTTTAGGTGGAAAAAAACCCTGGGAGTTGGTAGGTAGGCTTTAAGAATAAAATATGGAGGAAAATGACACAAAAGGAGGTGTGGTGTAGTGGCAAAGTGACGCCACATAAGAGACAAGGGGGTGACGCCACAGGGAAGGAAGGAGGTCCAAGGTTCAAGTCTTGGCTCTTGCATTTTGGTTTTCTTTTTACATGGACCTTAGAATTGGGCTATAGATTTATATTTAGTTGCGCATGGTTTAAGACACAAGAGGAGCTTGTGGCCAAGTGGTTAGCGGCATGGATTATGTTGCAAGGGAGCCTGGGTTCGAATATCATGAGAAGCAAGAGAGTATTTATTTTGCGGATTAGACGGCAAGAGTTTCAGTTGAATTTAAACTCTACTGACGAAGGGATCCCACATCGGAAAGATACAAAGAGGAAGGTAAGAAGCTAGCTATATAAAGAGCATTCTAGGAGGAGAGCTAACATACCTTGGTGGGCATTTGGTCACGGGAGTGGTCGGAGCGCGGATTAGCACCAGATTCCTATCAGGTGTGTAACTCTCTCTACTCTAGTTGTAGAGCGGCAAATGCCGAAGTGCCGGTCACGACAATAGTAGCCACACGAGCGTGCGAACGCACGTGTGGGGCTTCGACGCGATAGTTGAGGCCATCAGTAGTATTCTTGTGGGATGAGGCTTCTTGGGCCACGATGGGCCGAAGTGGGCCTGTGGGCCCTTATGAGTAAATTGTGTGATTGTGTAGTATATAGTGAACTAGACTAGGTGGAACTTAATACATGGCCAGATTTGTGCTAGGTGGGCCACACGAGCGTGTGGGCCCGAATGGACCGAAATCAGGTTTTAGGCCCAATCGTCCGGTACAACCGGAAATGGTAGCTGAGTCGTTCGGGGCGACATTAGGCCTTCGAAAAGGCCATTGCAGGTGCGAAATTACTGATATACCCTTGGAAGGGTGAATTACCAAAATACCCCTGAAAGGTAAATTACGAAAATGCCTTGGTGGGTAAATTACTGTTATACCCTTAGAAGTTGATTAGCTTGATTATGTTGTATTTTATTATCCTGATTATGATGGTAAATCGTTTCATACTTTTATTTGACATATGTTTTGCATACATAACATATTGCATACACGAACTATTATGCCATCTTGCATGGGCTTGGGAATGATGATAAAGGGGAAGTGATAAGGTCACATGGTGATCGGTGGCTCTGCCACACTTGATTATAAGGTCACATAGTGATCAGTGGCTCTGCCACAAATGATTTATGAGGTCACATGGTGATCGGTGGCTAAGCCACAGTGGATTTTAAGGTCACATAGTGATCGTTGATATAACCGACAGCATGACTGTCGAGACAGCGTGTAGCGGATGGAGGGTTGATTATAGAAATCCCCACGGTGTGTTGGTTGGTATGGGTTGTAGAGGATGGAAAAACTAGGTTGGGCGGGGACATGATGCATTCATTTATTTCTGTGCCTTATTGAGTGGGCTAAGGCCCAACATGCATTTGCGGGCTACGAGCCGTTTATGTGTTTCAGCGAATTTACACACCGGGTCTCGATGACTCACCCCTTTGGTTAATTTTGCAGGTAATCATTAGATCGCGGATTTGGGAGCTGAGGCGGACTTGTGGTGGCCATGCAATGTTTTCTCGTAAACTCGTTTCTTTTATTTGGACTTATTTTTATTTGGGTTTTTGTTATGTAATAAGGCCACTATAACTTTAATTTTGGTATTTTATTTGGTTTAGCTTTTAATTTGATTACTGCCTATTATTATTAAATGTTCAATATGGGAATTTCTTAAACCCTTAATAACCGTTTTCCAAAATGTTAACAAAAAGGATAACAATCAATAAATATTTAAACTCGAAATTTTTAGCAAACGCGCAGTTTTTTTTAAACAACTCTTTATGTGACATGCCAGATCCGGTCATAACTTCTAGGCCAGGTTTGGGGTGTTACAATTATGGTATCAGAGCCTAGGTTCAAAAACTCGGCTATGGGTTTGGGTTCAAAAATGTTTTCAAAGGATGGTTTGGAAAATGGTTTAGAAAAATATATATTTTTTTTTGAAAGTATGGCACCCGAGTCTCCGGCACCAATCCGCACTGTAAGTTTCCTAACACTTTGCTTTGTTAAATGCTGTATTTCTGGTATCTATTCTGTGTGTTTGGTTTGGATGTGATGTTCGGATATAGAGTTGGTTGCGTATGAAATATTTGTCTGCTTTAATGGCTAGGTGTTTTTGAGTATGTGTAGCAGTTCTAAATTCTAGTTAAAAGTATATAGTGTTATTAAGATCAGAGTGCGCAGCAAGAGCGTAGTGTGGTAGGTTGGGATGTGTGACTGTTAGTTAGTTGGAATTTTCGAGGACGAAATTTCTTTAAGGAGGGTAGATTTGTAACATCCCGAAATTGGGCCTAGTAGGATTGAGCCCAATGGGCTTAGGCGTAGTAGTGTTTTAAATTTTTGGAGAACAAGAGGTTGGCTTAAATGCAAGTTAGACCTATTAGATAGGTGATTTTGGAAGGTTAGAGGGCTTCTATGAAGTCCCGGGATCAAACTTTGGCTTTGGGGAAATTTTGGTTTTAGGTGGAAAAAAACCCTAGGAGTTGGTAGGTAGGCTGTAAGAATAAAATATGGAGGTAAATGACACAAAATGAGGTGTCGTGTAGTGGCAAAGTATAAGAGACAAGGGTGACGCCACAGGGAAGGAAGGAGGTCCAAGGTTCAAGTCTTGGCTCTTGCATTTTGGTTTTCTTTTTACATGGACCTTAGAATTGTGCTATAGATTTATATTTAGTTGCGCATGGTTTAAGACACAAGAGGACCTTGTGGCCAAGAGGTTAGCGGCGTGGATTATGTTGCAAGGGAGCTTGGGTTCGAATCTCATGAGAAGCAAGGGAGTATTTATTTTGCGGATTGGACGGCAAGAGTTTCAGTTGAATTTAAACTCTACTGATGAAGGGATCCCACATCGTAAAGATACAAAGAAGGAAGGTAAGAAGCTAGCTATATAAAGAGCATTCTAGGAGGAGAGTTAACATACCTTGGTGGGCATTTGGGCACAGGAGTGGTCGGAGCGCGGATTAGCACCAGATTCCTATCAGGTGTGTAACTCTCTCTACTCTAGTTGTAGAGCGGCAAATGCCGAAGTGCCGGTCACGGCAATAGTAGCCACACGAGTGTGCGAGCGCACGTGTGGGGCTTCGACGCGATAGTTGAGGCCATCAGTAGTATTCTTGTGGGTTGAGGCTTCTTGGGCCACGATGGGCCAAAGTGGGCCCAACCCGTGGGCCCTTATGAGTAAATTGTGCGATTGTGTAGTATATAGTGAACTAGACTAGGTGGAACTTAATACATGGCTAGATTTGTGCTAGGTGGGCCACACGAGCGTGTGGGCCCTAATGGGCCGAAATCAAGTTTTAGGCCCAATCGTCCAGTACGACCGGAAATGGTAGCTGAGTCGTTCGGGGCGACATTAGGCCTTCGAAAAGGCTATTGCAGGTGCGAAATTACTGATATACCCTTGGAAGTGTGAATTACCAAAATACCCCTGAAAGGTAAATTACGAAAATGCCTTGGTGGGTAAATTACTGTTATACCCTTAGAGGTTGATTAGCTTGATTATGTTGTATTTTATTATTCTGATTATGATGGTAAATCGTTTCATACTTATATTTGACATATGTTTTGCATACATAACATACTGCATACACAAACTATTATGCCATCTTGCATGGGATTGGGAATGATGATAAAGGGGAAGTGATAAGGTCACATGGTGATCGGTGGCTCTGCCACACTTGATTATAAGGTCACATAGTGATCGGTGGCTCTGCCACACTTGATTATAAGGTCACATAGTGATCGGTGGCTCTGCCACAAATGATTTATGAGGTCACATGGTGATCGGTGGCTAAGCCACAGTGGATTTTAATGTCACATAGTGATCGTTGATATAACCGATAGAATGACTGTCGAGACGGTGTGTAGTGGATGGAGGGTTGATTGTAGAAATCCCCACGGTGTGTTGGTTGGTACGGGTTGGCGTGTAGAGGATGGAAAAACTAGGTTGGGCTGGGACATGTTGCATTCATTTATTTCTGTGCCATATTAAGTGGGCTAAGGCCCAACATGCATTTGCGGGCTACGAGCCGTTTATGTGTTTCGGGGAATTTACACACTGAGTCTCGATGACTCACCCCTTTGTTTAACTTTGCAGGTAATCATTAGATTGCGGATTTGGGAGCTGAGGTAGACTTGTGGTGGCCATGCAATGTTTTCTCGTAAACTCGTTTCTTTTATTTGGACTTATTTTTATTTGGGTTTTTGTTATGTAATAAGGCCACTATAACTTTAATTTTGGTATTTTATTTGGTTTATCTTTTAATTTGATTACTGCCTATTATTATTAAAGGTTCAATACGGGAATTTCCTAAACCCTTAATAACCGTTTTCCAAAATGTTAACAAAAAGGATAACAATTAATAAATATTTAAACTCGAAATTTTTAACAAACGCGCAGTTTTTTTAAACAACTCTATGTGACATGCCAGATCCGGTCATAACTTCTAGGCCGGGTTTGGGGTGTTACAATTATGGTATCAGAGCCTAGGTTCAAAAACTCTGCTGTGGGTTTGGGTTCCAAAATATTTTCGAATGATGGTTTGGAAACTGGTTTAGAAAAATATATATCTGTTTTCTAAAAGTATGGCACCCGAGTCTCCGGTACCAATCCGCACTGTAAGTTTCCTGATACTTTGCTTTGTTATATGCTGTATTTCTGGTATCTGTTCTGTGTGTTTGGTTTGGATGTGATGTTCGAATATAGAGTTGGTTGCGTATGAAATATTTGTTTGCTTTAATGGCTAGGTGTTTTTGAGTATGTGTAGGAGTTCTAAATTCTAGTTAAAAGTATATAGTGTTATTAAGATCAGAGTGCGCAGCAAGAGTGTAGTGTGGTAGGTTGGGATGTGTGACTGTTAGTTAGTTGGAAATTTCGAGGACGAAATTTCTTTAAGGAGGGTAGATTTGTAACATCCCGAAATTGGGCCTAGTAGGATTGAGCCCAATGGGCCTTAGGCATAGTAGCGTTTAAAATTTTTGGAGAATAAGAGATTGGCTTAAATGCAAGTTGGACCTATTAGATAAGTGATTTTGGAAGGTTAGATTGCTTCTATGAAGTCCCGGGATCAAACTTTGGCTTTGGGGAAATTTTGGTTTTAGGTGGAAAAAAACCCTGGGAGTTGGTAGGTAGGCTTTAAGAATAAAATATGGAGGAAAATGACACAAAAGGAGGTGTGGTGTAGTGGCAAAGTGACGCCACATAAGAGACAAGGGGGTGACGCCACAGGGAAGGAAGGAGGTCCAAGGTTCAAGTCTTGGCTCTTGCATTTTGGTTTTCTTTTTACATGGACCTTAGAATTGGGCTATAGATTTATATTTAGTTGCGCATGGTTTAAGACACAAGAGGAGCTTGTGGCCAAGTGGTTAGCGGCATGGATTATGTTGCAAGGGAGCCTGGGTTCGAATATCATGAGAAGCAAGAGCGTATTTATTTTGCGGATTAGACGGCAAGAGTTTCAGTTGAATTTAAACTCTACTGACGAAGGGATCCCACATCGGAAAGATACAAAGAAGGAAGGTAAGAAGCTAGCTATATAAAGAGCATTCTAGGAGGAGAGTTAACATACCTTGGTGGGCATTTGGTCACGGGAGTGGTCGGAGCGCGGATTAGCACCAGATTCCTATCAGGTGTGTAACTCTCTCTACTCTAGTTGTAGAGCGGCAAATGCCGAAGTGCCGGTCACGGCAATAGTAGCCACACGAGCGTGCGAGCCCACGTGTGGGGCTTCGACGCGATAGTTGAGGCCATCAGTAGTATTCTTGTGGGTTGAGGCTTCTTAGGCCACGATGGGCCGAAGTGGGCCTGTGGTCCCTTATGAGTAAATTGTGTGATTGTGTAGTATATAGTGAACTAGACTAGGTGGAACTTAATACATGGCCAGATTTGTGCTAGGTGGGCCACACGAGCGTGTGGGCCCGAATGGACCGAAATCAGGTTTTAGGCCCAATCGTCCGGTACGACCGGAAATGGTAGCTGAATCGTTCGGGGCGACATTAGGCCTTCGAAAAGGCCATTGCAGGTGCGAAATTACTGATATACCCTTAGAAGGGTGAATTACCAAAATACCCCTGAAAGGTAAATTACGAAAATGCCTTGGTGGGTAAATTACTGTTATACCCTTAGAAGTTGATTAGCTTGATTATGTTGTATTTTATTATTCTGATTATGATGGTAAATCGTTTCATACTTATATTTGACATATGTTTTGCATACATAACATATTGCATACACGAACTATTATGCCATCTTGCATGGGCTTGGGAATGATGATAAAGGGGAAGTGATAAGGTCACATGGTGATCGGTGGCTCTGCCACACTTGATTATAAGGTCACATAGTGATCAGTGGCTCTGCCACAAATGATTTATGAGGTCACATGGTGATCGGTGGCTAAGCCACAGTGGATTTTAAGGTCACATAGTGATCGTTGATATAACCGACAGTATGACTGTCGAGACGGCGTGTAGCGGATGGAGGGTTGATTATAGAAATCCCCACGGTGTGTTGGTTGGTACGGGTTGTAGAGGATGGAAAAACTAGGTTGGGCGGGGACATGTTGCATTCATTTATTTCTGTGCCTTATTGAGTGGGCTAAGGCCCAACATGCATTTGCGGGCTACGAGCCGTTTATGTGTTTCAGGGAATTTACACACCGGGTCTCGATGACTCACCCCTTTGTTTAATTTTGCAGGTAATCATTAGATCGCGGATTTGGAAGCTGAGGCGGACTTGTGGTGGCCATGCAATGTTTTCTCGTAAACTCGTTTCTTTTATTTGGACTTATTTTTATTTGGGTTTTTGTTATGTAATAAGGCCACTATAACTTTAATTTTTGTATTTTATTTGGTTTAGCTTTTAATTTGATTACTGCCTATTATTATTAAATGTTCAATACGGGAATTTCCTAAACCCTTAATAATCATTTTCCAAAATGTTAACAAAAATGATAACAATCAATAAATATTTAAACTCAAAAGTTTTAACAAACGCGCAGTTTTTATTTAAACAACTCTTTATGTGACATGCCAGATCCAGTCATAATTTCTAGGCCGGGTTTGGGGTGTTACAGGCATGGTATGAAATGAGACATCTCTGAGTTTGTGTCGAACTGTTTAACTTGTCAGCAGGTTAAAGCTGAACATCAGTTCCATCTGGATTGTTGCAACCGATTATGATTCCTGAGTGGAAATGGGAAAGAATCACGATGGACTTTGTGTCCGAATTGCCTTTATCTCCGAGAAAGAAAGATGCAATCTGGGTGATTGTTGATAGATTGACAAAATCAGCTCATTTTGTTCCGGTGAGAACAGATTATTCACTCGATAGATTGGCTGAAATGTATATTGCTGAGATTGTGAGATTGCATGGGGTGCTGCTATCTATTGTATCTGACAGAGATCCGAGATTTACCTCGTGATTTTGGAAGAAATTGCAAGAGGCTTTAGGCATAAAATTGTATTTCAGTACTGCGTTTCATCCGTAAACAGATGGTCAGTCAGAGCGGATCATTCAGGTTCTTGAAGATATGTTGAGATGTTGTATTCTTGAATATAATGGTGTGTGGGAAAAGCATTTACTGTTGATTGAGTTTGCGCACAACAATAGTTTTCAGTCTAGTATTAAAATGGCACCATTTGAGGCTCTTTACGGTCGAAAGTGTCGAACTCCATTGTATTGGACCGAGCTGAGTGAGAATAAGATTCCCGGGGTTGATCTTATAAAAGAGACTGAGCAGAAAGTGAAAGTAATTCGTGACAATTTGAAAGCGGCTTCCGATCATCAAAAGTCTTATGCAGATTTGAAACGAAAAGATATTGAATTTGAGGTTGGTGATAAAGTGTTTTTGAAAGTGTCTCCATGGAAGAAAATACTTTGATTCGATAGAAAAGGCAAGCTGAGTCCGAGGTTCATCGGACCGTATGAGATTATTGAACGAGTTGGGCCAGTTTCTTACAGATTGACGTTTCCATCTGAGTTAGAAATGATTCATAACGTGTTTCTTGTCTCAATGCTTCGACGGTATAGATCAGACCCGTCTCATGTGATTGCTCCTACAAAGGTTGAGATCCAGTCAGACTTGTCGTATAGTGAAGAACCGACCCGAATTTTGACACAAGATGCCAAAGACTTGAGAAATAATAAAATCTCTTTAGTAAAATTTTTGTGGCATAAGCACGGAATTGAAGAGGCTACGTGGGAGCCTGAGAATGTTATGAGAGAGCAATATCCACAACTATTTATTGGTAAGATTTTCGGGGACGAAAATCCCTAAGGGGGAGAGTTGTAACAGCCCGGTTTAAACCCTAGTTAGAACAGTGGTTTCGAGACCACAAATCCGAGGTCGAAATAAAATTTTAATGTTATCCTTGGTATTGATTATATGTGATATTGCTTGCGTGAAAATTCTGTTTGGTAATTTTATTGACTATGTGTTGAATTATGAAAAAGGATCTAATCGCATAAAGTGTAAAAGCTGTGTGCTGATTTATAAGTTCTTAATTGTTGTTGGCTTTTTGAGGTGGAGGCCTTATGTTGTTATTAGTCCATTTTTAAGATAGTGGGTGGTTAAATGACTAAATAACCTTAATGTATATTTGTCTTATATGTTTATTAAAAGGTTAGTTTGGTAAAGTAATAATTATGTTTAATATGTTATAAAAAAAACATGAAAATGGCCATTTAGTTATCATCCTTGGTCGAATATTAGCAAGAAATGAAAAGAGAAAAGACCACAAGGGTTCGGCACATTTTGATCTTGATTGAGGTATGAGTTATGTTCGATTTTTGATAATTTCTACTTTTTTGTAATCGTTGCTTCGTGCTCTAGCTAACCCATGTTGTAATTTTGTAAATTGATGATATTTATAAAATGTGGCATTGATGAAATGGGGAGCTTTGTGATGAGTGTTGGTGTTAAATGAAAGATATGTGTTTAATGAATATGTTTTGTTCTTGAATTTTTGATGAATTTAGCTAATTAGGGCTAATTTGAGAAAATAGCATTTTGAATGACTAAAATGTGAAATAAATGAAATGTGTGGGCTTGTATGAGTATAGTGAATATTCGGCTAGGCATGAGTACAAACAAATTAGGTGAATTTGATGATTTTGTGAAATAGGGACTAAAGTATCAAAATGTGAAAATGTGAGGGCTATTATGTAAAATGCCCTAAATTTATGTGTTTGGACTAAAATGAATGATTTGGTAATTGAATGGATTGAATTTGAATATTTATAGACCAAGAGAGGAGAGGTTCGGATCGAGATCGAGGTAAAGATAAGGTGCATGATTAATCGACCGTTTTGTTAGTTCGACATCTGAGGTAAGTTCCGATATAATACATGTTATTAAGACATGTTTTAGCATTACGGAATGAATATGTATATGATTATGAAAATTGAGGTGTTATGTGCAAGATTTAATTAGATGTCACTAAGTGTGCGAAATTGAAATCGAAACAGAAATGAATAGCACAGTGTGTGCGATGTTATGAAAGCTTCGGCTTATAGATCTGGCACTGTGTGTGCGATACCAAGATAAGTCAGTTGAAAGAATAGGCACTAAGTGTGCAATGACGAATATGCTTCGAACATGTATATGGCACTGAGTGTGCGACTAAATTGAAAGAATATCAGAAGAGGATCGACATGTAATATCGAGCATTGAGTAGCTTGGAAATTGAATAACTATGTGTTAGCTAAGGTATGTATTGAATCTTTGTGTTTGATGAGTTTATAGATAAAGCTATGAATAGACGAATGAGTATTTTAGCTATGGATGATATGGTATGAATATGAGAGAATTGACCTATGTGATGGTTATTATATACATTGATTTGAATTTATGAGATAATTGTATTGTATTTCGAACTTACTAAGCTTTGGAAAGCTTACTGTGTGATTTGTTTCTCTGCTTTGCAGTGTCAGTAAAGCTAGCTCAGACCTGGGAATCGTCAGCATCCCAATCACACTATCGGCAATCTATTTTGGGTACTTTTGGAAAGATGTACATAGATGAAGTATCGCATGTATAGGCTAGTTATTTGAATCATATTTGAGATATGAAACTAGCCATGTGATGCGGCTAGATATATGATGGCTTTAAGCATGAATGGCTTTGATACAGAATAGCACTACTTAGTGAGACGGAGCGGAGAGCCCGTTGCGCGTTGTTTTTGTTTGACCGGCCTATCTTCTTTCTATTTCCTCCGGCCGTCCAGTCCCTGGACGGCTCTCGGTTCTTGAGCATGTTGGGAGATTAGGTGGCAGTTGAAAGAGCTGCTCGAAAGCTTGACGAACAAGCGAAAAAAGCCCTAACATATTAGTAAGGGGCTTTTCCTACACATGCTTGGCTGAATATTCCATTAGTCCATATAAGCCCATATCTTTCATTTATTTCACATTTTAATGCCCCATTTTATACCCTTCTCAATTTAGTCCACAATAATCAATTTCATCAATAATCCCAATACAAAACATATTTATCTAACATCTAGCTTTCATATTTCACCATTTAACATCACAAAGCTCTCAAAATCAACAATGACATAACTCAAAATCATCATAAATTTCATGAATTAGGGCATGGGCTTAAGAGAACACTAAGCAACGATAACAAAAACATAGAAATTATCAAAAACGGATCAAAAACACATACCCGATTGATGCTTAGACAATGGCCGAATGTTTGAGAACTCAAACCCTTATTTCTTTCTTCAATTTCGGCAAAGATGATAGACATAAACATTTAATGCATGTTTTGTTTATTAAAAATAACATTAACTCACATTTTACTATTTTAACCTTATTGTTTTCATTAAAATTTCCACTAACTATTGTCCATGTCATTTAATGCATTCAATGGTTAAATAACCACATAAGGACCTCATCTTTATAAAGACACATCAATTCGGTCATTATTCAAATAGAAGGACAATTTTGCATTTTCTACGATTTAGTCCTTTTTGCAAATTAAGCACACAAATGATCAAATTAAATCACGAAAATTTCACAAATGCCAATTCACATGCTGTAGGCTCGAAAAATAATAAAAAAAATATTTTTCTGACTCAGATTTGTGGTCCCAAAACCACTGTTCCGACTAGGGTCTAAACCAGGTTGTTACATGAAAGCAGTGGCAGTATATCTACAATTCAGTGGTAGTTTGTCCACATCAATGTTATCAATGGCAGTTTGTCTACAAATCATGTGGCTTGTCCACATCAATGTAAGGACAATATACAAAGTACTAATGTCATTCATGAATAGTTTTATTAACCAATTTTTTTGAAAAATTAAAAGTGTACTTAGACAAATAAAAAACTAGACTTCGGGCACTTGTAACACCCCTAACCTGTTTCCGTTGTCGGATTAGGGTTACGGAGCATTATTGTACAATCAAAAACATTTAACATTGTAATTTTTAAATAAATTAAACATATCATAATCCATTCAATCACATGCATTATGTCCCTAAATCGAGCCATCGATGCCCTAAATATAGCTTAGAAGCAATTCGGGACTAATTTGAAACAAAACAAAAAGTTTAAGAAAAAGTTGTAAAACTTGGAAACAAGGGTCCTAGGCTGGGTGAAATCAGTAACTTTCAAAAAAGGGACACACGGCCGTGTCCCAACTCGTGTCCTCACCCGTGCAACTCACTAAGTAGCCCCACAAGCCCATGTCCCAAGCCATGTGCTAGGTCGTGTTACTTTCTGACTTGCTACACACGTCTGTGTGTCAGACCGTGCAACTCACTGACTTGAACACTAAGAAACTCTCAAATGACACACGACCGTGTGATAGCCCATGTCCTAGGCCGTGTAAACCCAAAATTTTACCTAAAATCAAGCCACTTCATAACAAATTCATGTATAACTAACCAATCCATTTGTGCACACTTTCAAGGGACATAAACATCATTCAAATACACATGCCAATTCAAACAACCTAAATCACCTAATCATTATGCCATTCAAAGGCACCACAATTGTATCCAAAAACATCATCTACCAAAACAAACCAATATGCATATTCCTAAGCATAATGACTTAGATCAAATATGTACCAAACAAGTCACAAATGATCATTCTCAAGCCATCACAAGCATACCAAAATACCATGTTTTTTAATTACCTAAAAGTAGTTCAAAATGACCTTACTTAACAAGCGTTACAAGTCCATAAAATAAACATAAACTTCAAAGACATAAGCATACTAAATCATCCATTTTATACATCCATGAGCCATCAATACAAAAGACCTATACATGCCATCATTAACCTTGGCCAAAATACTTTAAAATTGCCGAATTGATTGCTGAATAGTGTGATAAGTCTCTGACAAGTTTCCAAATCGATCAAGCTTCTGATAATCTATAAAACAAAGGAAAAACAACTACGTAAGAAACTAGTGCTTAGTAAGCTCGTATAAACTTAAACATAACTTACCAAGTCAATTTTACAATTCATAAATTAAGTATAAATCATTACCAATGCCATAAGCTTAATAAAGCCTATATAAAATCATCAAATTCACAAGTTAGTATACTTTTCCATAATGCAAATGAAATCAATCATAAGATGAGTAAATTTCCATAGATAAATACATCATTTGGCTTATAAATCCTTTTCATAAGGTCATGATTCAGTCCATTTACATACTCACCATTTTGTTTCCTTTTCTTACCCGTTGAACCATCTAGAATTACATCTGATACTCCAGAAATCTCACACATAGTGTGCCTTTACATATAATCGTAACCTTTCTTTACATTAATGCTCACACGAGCTGTGAAATGGGCCTGCTCACACGAGCTGTGGGTCAGAATGTAATCTACATGATGCTACTCAAACAAGTTGTGGAGAATCCATAACAAATTTAGGACCTCAGCCATCGATACGACATTCAAGACCAGCACCCGAAACATGAAATCCCTAATGACATGTCATTTGTATCCTAAGAATTCTTAAGGTTCAACCGAGATTTGATATCCGTCAATTCATCATAGCATGATTACATTCATATATTAATTCATTTACATTAAAACAACTTAGTAATTATTCAATTTGAATAACATTAAAATGATTAAGGTTCATACGAACTTACCTCGATAACTAGGGCATAGTAATATAGTTGAACTAGTCCGAAGCTTTAGCTTTTCCTCGATTTAGGTCAGATTGTGATTTATCTTGATCTAAATAAATAATTTCATTCAATAAGTAATCCTAAATTCAATTTAATCCTTAATCCATATTTATTCCTTAATTCATATTTATGCAAAATTATGAACTTGCCCCTAACATTTTAACTTTTCACAATTTAGTCCTTAAGCTCATAACTTACAATCTAACCATTTTAAACTAAATCCATGTTAACCAATGTTAAAAGAGACCTTAAAGCAACTCATATTTATCAAAAATTCACAATAAAGCCTATAGATTTTCACCTTTAACAATTTAATCCCTAATTCCAAAATTCATCAAAAATCATTTAACAAAACATGTTTATTTTACAGCAAAGATAAATAATTCATCGACTAACATCAAAACCTATCGAAAAAAATCCATGGCAAGTCCCTCGACCTTTAATGGTTTTACAAATTAACCTTCGGACTAGCTAGATTAAGCTAAAACAAACTCAAAAACATAAAAAAATTAAAAATGAGACTCGGAATTACTTACATGCAAGATGAAAGCATAGTTGAATGCTCAAACCCTATAATAATGGTGATTTTTGGTTGAAAAAAATGAAAGGAAGAAGAAGATGATGACTTTGTCTCATATTTCTTTACTTAATTTTTTTATTGTTCATTTACCATTTTAACCTTTAAAAATTATCAAAATTTCAATAAAACCTTATCCATAACTATCCACTAACTCATTCAATGGCCTATTTACCATTAAAGTCCTTTACTTTAATACTTCATAGCTATTAAACCCCTTTAACTAATAGAACTCAACTTTTACACTTTTTACAATTTAGTCCTTTTTACTTAATTAACTATGTAAACTTCAAAATTTCTTAACGAAACTTTAATACGGCCTTAATATAATTCTGTAGACCTATAATAAATAATAAAATCATAATTCACTCATCAGAATTGTGGTCCAAAAACCACTGTTTCTAACATCACTGAAAACAAGCTATTATAGGACTAGATCCAACAAAAGCCTACTGATGATATCTTTGATTCACACCCAAATGAGGTTGGTATCTTGAAGTAATTCATGGTATAGGGATTGTGCTAGTCACTTATTTAACCAAAACCTTTCTACTTTGCAGAGATAGCAATAGGGCGAAGCTAGAAAAAAATTGTTTGGAAGGGGAGCATTAAGTTGTATATTTTTATGAGAGCTAAAATCCTATTTCACCATTTTAATAGCTTATATATTTATAATTTTTTAAAGGACTAAATCAAAATTTTATCATTTGAGGGGGGGAGTGCAATTTTACAATGTAATAACCTAGAACTTTATAAATTTTAAAGAGCCAAAAGTTGAATTTTCTATTTTAGGGGGGTTGAGGCCCTCGCCAACCCCCTGCTATCGTCCTTAGATAGTAACATGCCCTTCCATCCTTGAATCACATCTCAAATTTTGTCCGCAATGAAATAAAGAGCTCTCTTTCTTATTTACCCTAGATAGTAGGGAGGCCTAAATAATAACTTTTATCTACATCAATAGAGATCCCAAATTTTCCCTTGATCTTTGATTTTTCCCTTCTCATATTTAATGAACATGATTGGCTTGTCCTGAAGATTCTTGGAAAAGATTGAGAATTTTCTAGATATTGTCACTATTTCAATAGTTAGTTTTTGTGAAATTCAAGCAACTGCTAATGAATAATAAATACAAAATAATAAAAAATGTCTAGTAATTTTAAGAGAGTTTAGCTCTTGTTCCCTTTCAACTTTTTCAATTAATCTCAATAGTGTTTTTGCCACTAAAACAAAAAGGAACAGAGGGAGAGGATCCCCTTTGTCTAATTCCTCTCATTAGTTTAAAAACATTGCTTTGCTTACCATTAAGGACAATAAAGAAGTTTGTGGTAGTAATACATTCCATTATTCTATTAACCAAACTATCATTGAATCTCGCTTGTTGCAAAAGTTTGTTTAAGAATTGCCAAGTGACTTTATCATAGGCTTTTTCAAGGTTCAATTTGATAGCCACCATCCTTTCCTTCCCCTAAGCACATTTGTTAATAATTCCAAAAGCCTCATAAGCAAGATTCAAATTATTTTGAATTCATTTATTTGGGACGAATGCAACTTAAGCTATGATTTTTCTTTTTTGCAGAATTGCAACATTATATCAGTCAAAAGTGGTAAATAGATTATCGAAACTCTTTTTTAATTAAGAATAAGTACTATATTGGTGGTATTGATTTGTTTTTAGAGCTTGTCACTTTCAAATAAGTCTTTTCCAATCAACATAACGTCATATTAATATCCTATCAGAAGTTATGGTAGAAGAGACTAGAGAAACCATCAGGTCTTGGGGCTTTCATTACCCCAAAATTAGACATGGCTTGTTTAATTTATTCTGTACCCTCCTTATTTAACTTCCCATTCATGTTTTTTGATTCACCCATTTAATGCATTCAATGACCTTGTCTTTGTTCAAGGTCAGGTGGTTGGAGAATAGAGTGAAAATGTGATGTATAGCGGTCCTAATGTTGTCATTTTTTTTATCCATTCCCTCTATAGCTCTTAATGCGGTTAATACAACTACATGGATAATTATTGCATTGAAAATTAGGTATTTTTGTCGCCCTGTTGCATCCATTTCACTTTAGATCTTTGTTACTAATGAAGTTCCTTGCTAAAAAGTAGAACACCTTGGCAACTAGATTAAATAAGATCAGTAAAGATGAACACTAAGGTTTAAAAAAGTTGCTACGAATGGTAGAGTTATATTGATACTAATGGCTTGATAGTAATAAAGGAAAGTATTTAACTTGATTTAAAACTTATACTTGGCTCAATTATGTCTTGAGCTCAAATCAAGCTAAGATATTGATATTCGATTGAGCTCGAGCCAAGTATCGAGCCCCTTGAATTTTGAGTGTAGCTCAAGCTTGCCATTATTCAGGTTAGGCTCAACATGATTACACCTTTAGGGTAAACTACATAAATGGTCATTAAACTAAGGTTAAAGTTATGTTTCGATCACCCAACTTTCAAAAGTTACATAATAGTTACCAATGGTATCGAGTTGTTACATTTTGATCACTCATTTGTTAACTTCCGTTACCCCTTCAATGAAATGGTGATTTGGCATATTAACTTAAATGGTTAATAGCTAATTTGTCTCCTAAACTATAGTTAGAATATTAACTCTATACTTTTAGAATTTTTTAGCAATAATTCTAAAATAAAAATTTTAAAATATATGAAATTTGATAATATATTTTCTATAGTTATAAAACTTATTTTTTAAAATTATAGTTATGCAAACATTTAAGGAAATATTTGAAATTTTATAAAATTATAAAAAAATAGGGTTAAAGGAGAATTTAACCTTCAAAATTGTACCAAATTATCACTTTAGTACTTAATGAATTTTATGATTTAGTACTTAAGTTGCAAATTTTTATACCTGTTTGTCTAATAATTTGTTTGACAAAATGTTTTATTATGTGAATAGATTAAAAAAGGGAAAATTAAAAAAATCTCATTTAAAAAAAACCTATTATGAATATTTTATTAAGTGGATGTCCATCATGATCAAGATAACGTTTTAATGTACTTTAAATTCTAATAGTTATTAGAATTAGATCTCTATTTCTTTTATACTTCTTATGCCTATAAATAGAGAATCTGATGAAACATTGTAATCATCCCTTTGATTAATAAAGTACATTCTCTATGCTTTCATATTTTCTTTATTCCTTATTCTCTCCATCTCTCTTTATTTTATAACACATTATCAGCATGATGATTCACTATTTTTTCAAAATCTTTCGAAGTCGTCCCACAAATAAAATCCGTTTTCACCTTAAACTTCCACCCTTACAACTTCAACTTCAGGATGTTGAAAGTGTAACGCCCCAAATTTTCTATCTTTATTTCTGTGAAATCTTGATACAAATGTGTATTTACTTCAGTGGTTAAGTGTTCTAGGTGTGTGTGAGAGGTCCCAAGTTCAAGCCTTGCCTTTAGCAAATTTTGTTTTTTTTTTTTGGAATTAAAGCTCTATCTTTGTTCAATGGGCTTATATTAAATTGCCTGTAATTCCATATCAGAATGAGCCTGCTGGTTCAAGTGGTAAGGGAGCTGGTGTGAAGGAGGTCTTGTGCTTGAATCTCTGCGCGAGCGAGGGAGTTTATTTTTGCTCATTTGACTGAGAGAGTTTCGTTTGCACCGAAATTCTGAGTTGGTTGAGAGGTAGAGGGATAGTGGGGAGTTGGGATTTGTGGAGTTATCGAAATATTCTCTTCTTTTTTTTATCTCCAAAATTTATTTTTCTTTCTCATCTACGTTTTTGCTTTCTCTCTTCTGTCTTTTCTTTTCTTTTTGCCTTCTTCCCTTTTTTTCAACCAATTGTTCGTTGTTTTCTTTGGGGCTCGGTGTGGCGTTTGTGTATCAACTATCTTGGTAAGTTTGTAGACTCAACTTGTAGTGTTCGTTCTGTTGAATGGTGAGTAGTATTTTGGTGTGGAAGAGTAGTCATGGTAATTGTGTGTTATGTAGGAAAAGATCGTGAGGCTGAAGATTTTGCCACAACAGCTTAGTCGTGTTAGTGATTCTTGCTTGTTGGCGGTGAGTTTTTGAATTTGGTTTGATGTTGTCAGGTTTCATTGTAAGATGATCTCGATTAGGTTTCGTTAGTTTTATTAAATTCAAACTTTGGAAATGTCGTGTAGGTTCTGGAAAGCTCGAAAGTATTTCCACAGCGAATCGATATCAGGTGTGTACCCGAAACATAGAAAAACGGGGTTCGACGAAAGTCGAAAAACCCCTTTTGTCGACGCCACACGGCCATGTGGTAGGCCGTGTGCGACGACACAACCGTGTGATTGATGAAGGCCAGGCCGTGCGCAAGACATGACCGTGTGATGGCTAGAGTGTTGCCGTGTAGGCCATACGGGCTTGTGATAACTGGGCTAGGCCGTGTGATCCACACGGGCTAGGTCAATCTAGGTATGTGGGCCCACACGAGCAAGTGGGCCCAAATTTCTAAAATTTTCCCTAGGGTTGCACGGGTCGTCCCAAATGACTGTGGGCCTACTGTAGGGTCGATAAGGGCTAACAAAACCCTAAATTGTATGACCGATTTGACTAATATTCTGTACTGAGTACGATAGTATATGCATGTTATATTTGTTTGTAAGCAAGTAAGCATGGTTAATCTGCATATCTAAAACTGAATATTTTGTATCTGATATTAGGGTTGGGATGATATATATTGGAGGAAGTGTTCTGAAAGGCAGATTATGCCTAATATCTGGCAGCACAGCTGCATTATATCTGATATGTGCCGTATCGGTACAGCGTGGTATGTAGGGCTGGGTGGGTGTTTTAAACCCCACATGGTGTGTAAGGTTGGTCGGAGATGGTGTGTAGAGGATGGGGTTAGGACATTTTATATTTGATTCTGATTTGTATATCTACATCTGTATCTGTATCTATATTTGTATCTGTAATGGGCTTAAGCCTGAATTTGCATCTGGCTAATTCTGATATTCTGTTGTGTCCATGCTTAATTCTGTGGAGTTACACACTGAGTTTTCGTAAACTCACTCTCTTCTGTTTTATTTGTATAGGTAATCCACAGTCTTAGACGGATCGGTGCTGCAGAGGACTCAACGGTGACCACTCGCCAAAACTGTTTTATTTGTTTTAGTTTTTATTTAAGTTTTGCATTACGATTTGGGAGTTTGTATTTTAATGGGACTCCCTGGACTGTTTTAAACTATTTGGATTTGGTTTTGGATTTTAACTTACTTTTTGCTATGACTGTTTTATCTAAAAACATGATTTCTAAAAATATCAAACGATTTTGCCTAAACTTAACATTTTTTATAAGTTTCCGCTAAAAACACATTTTATCTCTAAATGATCGAATGAAAGAGAGCTTTAATAAAGGCAAATGAACTGGGAAGGTTTTAACTTAACGATAATGGTTTTCCAACCTATTTCATGTGACACCTCTGAATTCGGCCATAACGTCTTGGCCGAGTTTAGAATGTTACATTTAGTGGTATCAGAGCCAAGATGCAAAACTCGGCTATAGATTTTGAATTCCAAAATATGTTTTAAAGAACTAGTTTACAAATAGTTTAAGATATTCTGATTGAGAATGTGGTCTACCGAGTCTCCGGTGCCGATTCTATAAGTATTTTTGTACTTAGTTAAAATTGTTCTAAAATATTATAGTTAGTACCCTTTGAAACTGTACTGAGTTAGTTAGAAGACTGAAACTTCTGAAACGATCCGGAACTTCTGATAACCATGCATAAAATATTTGTTAATAAATATTGAACTAATGCATAAAACTCTTAATGTAGATAAACTCGTATTAGACAATGAGCGCATGAGTTACCTGTGGACGTGGTACTCGAGACCGAGGTAGAGGCCGTAGGGGGCTCGAGCTAAGTCCTCATCTCTGGGCAACATGCTGAATTTGGACACTATTGAGACACCGGTGTCACCTGCTACTAAGACTGAGTCTCGGAATCGATCAGTTGGGGATGACGCACTGTCCCAAGCCATGTTGAGGATATTGGAGAGGGTCGTTGGACCCAATTCTGGATCTGGGAACCGAGGTCGTTAACTGAGCGACTCCGGTCCAATGGAGCTGAGTTATTTAGAGGTGTCACAAGAGTCACCCCTAATGTGGCTGAGTATTGGTTGGAGGCCACCGAGAGGATTATGGATGATCTGGACTGTACCCTTGAGCAGAAATGGAAAGGTGCAGTCTTCTTACTTTACGACGAAACATATCAGTGGTGGTTGACAGTTAAGGAGGGCACTCAGTCGGATCGTCCAACTTGGGAGTTTTGTAAGAATACATTTCAAAGAAAATATGTGAGAGCCAGCTAAGTTGATGCTCTCATGCGTGAGTTTCTAAACCTCACGCAAGGTGATCGATCTGTGGCCGAATATGAGGCTGAATTTCTGAGGTTGGGTCACTATGCTTGAGGTATGGTGGCATCGAAATATGAGAGGTGTATTCGCTTTGAGGATGGACTGGGGAATAACTTGAGGATTTTGATTGATCCACAGAGGGAGCGAGAGTTTGCTATTTTGGTGGACAAAGCTAATATTGCTGAGAACGTTAAGCGCGTGGAGCACCAGAACAGGGACAGAGTGAGAGGGAATAATAAGAGGGAATCAGAACCCTCGAGTTTTGTGTAAAGGCCTAAAAAAAGGCCAAATCTGAGGGGCCACTTAGAGTGGGGACTCTTGTTGCTTCGGCTGGGTTGCAGCCTTGTGGTAATTGTGGTAGGTACCATCCGGACGAGTGTTAGAGGAGGATTGGGGCCTGTTTGAGATGTGGATCTTTAGAACACCATATTAGAGGCTGTCCACAGCAGACAGATCAGACGCAGGCTCCGAGTTTTGTGCAGCCACAAAGAGTAGTTCAGCAACCACCTAGAGGTCGTGGTTAGGCTAGGGGTGTTAATGGTATGGGCCAAGGGCAGAGAGCACCGGGTAGAGGTACTGGTTAGACCGAGGTGAGGCGGCCTGCTTTAGTTTATACTACACGACACCGAGAGGACAAAGATGCTCCTGACATCATCATCGTTACGTTCTTTATATTTGATGTACCTTATTTGGCTTTGATAGACATAGGGTCCAGTCACTCATACATAGCTAGTACTGTATCTGGAACCCTGGACATTTCGGTTGGGGAAGTCTGTTCAGGTTAGCAAGCTGTATAGGGACGTCCCCTTAGTGGTGTAAAAAAAAGTATTTTTGGCTAATCTTATGGAGTTACCATTTGGGGAATTCGATCTGATTCTGGGTATGGACTGGCTGGTCAAGCACCGGGTTAGTCTGGATTGTGCGACTAAAAGGACATGCTAAGAACTGAGGGAGATGAAGAGGCTGTTGTAATCGGAGAGCGTTGAGATTATCTGTCACATGTGATCTCTGCACTGGTAGCTGAGAAATTGGTTCAGAAAGGTTGTGAGGCGTACTTGGCCTATGTAAGTGTTTCGGATTCTAGGGACTCATTGTTGGGAACATCAGAACAGTAAAGAACTTTCCAGACATCTTTACTGAGGAGTTACCGGGATTGCCTCTGAACTGAGAGGTTGAGTTTCGAGCTTCTTTCGGGTATACCTCCAGTGTCCATTGCTCCCTACTGTATGGCACCGAAAGAGCTTACAAAGCTTAAGTCTCAACTGCAATAGTTGTTGGATCAAGGTGTCATTCGTCCTAGTGTGTCTCCGTGGGGAGCACTAGTTCTGTTCGTTAAAAAGAAGGGTGGGACCATGAGGATGTGTATCGATTTCTAGCAGTTGAACAAGCTGGCTGTTAAGAATAAGTATCCACTTTCAAGGATCGACGACCTATTTGATCAGTTCCGAGGAGCTTCTGTGTTCTCTAAGATCGATCTCTATTCAGGGTATCATCAGTTGAGGGTTAAGAAGGTAGATGTGCATAAGATGGCATTTAGGACTTGTTATGGACATTACGAGTTCCTAGTTATGCCTTTCGGGTTGACAAATGCACCAGCCACATTTAGGGATCTGATAAACTGAGTATTTCAGCCCTATCTGGATCAGTTCATCGTGGTCTTCATCGACGACATTCTGGTTTACTCTAAGACTGAAGATGAGCATGATGAGCATCTTCGAGTAGTGCTTCAGATTCTGTGTAAGAAGCAACTTTACGCTATGCTAAACAAGTGTGAGTTATGGCTTCGTGAAGTAACTTTTCTAGGGCATGTGGTTTCTGCTAAGGGGATTTCTATTGATCCTCGAAAGATTGAGGCTGTGCTGGATTGGAAACAACCTAAAAATGTATCTGAGATCCGTAGTTTTCTGGGTTTGGCGGGATACTATCGGCATTTCATTGAGGGGTTCTCTATGATTGTTGTGTCGTTGACTAAGCTTTTGTGTAAAGGTGTGCCGTTTTTCTGGACTAATGCATAGTAAGAGAGCTTTGAGAAGCTCAAGTCTGTTCTGACTCAGGCTCCTATTCTGATACAACCTGAATCTGGAAAGGAGTTTGTAGTGTACAGTGATGCGTTGCATGTGGTTTTGGGTTGTGTTCTGATACAGGATGGTAAGGTTGTGGCTTATGCGTCCCGTCAGCTTAAGACACACGAGGGGAATTTTCCAATGCATGATCTCGAGTTGGCTACTGTGGTCTTTGCATTAAAAATTTAGAGGCATCACCTGTATGGTGAAAGGTTTATCATCTACACCAATTGTCGTAACCATTTTTTGGAAAAACGGATCGAATTTTTGGTTTTGAAAACGAAGATAAAAAAATGAGAGTTGCCACTAATCTTTTTTGCTGAGGTGTGATCGGGTCACCTCGTAAAACGGTTGTTTTTAATAAACAGTTTGATTTATCAAAACGATGATTTTGGTCTACGAAACTCAAAAAATGGGTTCG
The DNA here is from genome assembly GCA_005393395.2 of Gossypium australe. Classification (NCBI taxonomy): domain Eukaryota; kingdom Viridiplantae; phylum Streptophyta; class Magnoliopsida; order Malvales; family Malvaceae; genus Gossypium; species Gossypium australe. The sequence continues at coordinate 83,783,616 of CM016615.1, forward strand.
AGAGTCGATTGCGCACGAGGAAGGGTTAGCACCCTCGATACGCCCAAAATTGGTACCTAATTGATTACTTAATGTCTTAATGTCGAAAATTTGAAAAGATTTTAAAATACGGATCCTTTAGAAAATGTTTGGATAATTTGGGCTAAAATTTGAGATTTCTTTATTCCGAGAGGATACAAACATCACGTCCAGCACGTTAGGACACGATATTTTAAACCTTCGTAATCAAAGTTATGTCATGATTTATGAAATTTATTAAAAGGATGTTTAGTTATTTAGTCAAACGGGAAATCGAAACCCAGCACGTTAGGGCACTATTCCCCAAACTTCTAAACACAAACATTGCCTTATTTAAAACCTTTAGGTGAAATATGATAATTTTACAAAATGTATTTTGCTTAATAATATAATATAAAACTAAGAAAATAAATATAGATATAATATACTGAATATAAAAATACTAATAATAGTAATAATAATAAAAATAATAATAATAAGATCAAATAATATCAAATAATAATAATAGTATGGTCATAAAGCAATAATAGAAATGATGGTAATAATAAATAAAAATAAGAGTAATAATACTGATAATAATAGTATAGTGTAGTGATAATAAAAATAATGATAATGAAAAAATATTAAAAATGATAACAATAACAAAATAACGATGAAAATAAAGTAATGACAATGATAATATAATAACAGTAAAAATAGGATAATGATAATAATGAAAATAATAATAATGATGATAGACATAATAAAAAATGATAAAAATAATAATGGTAATATAATAATAGCGAGAGTGATAATAATAATAATAATAATATAATACTAAATATAAAGAAACAAAAAAAATTTGATCTTATAATAAGTAAGTGAAAGTAACCAAAAAAAAGAACGAAAATTGGATTAAAAACAAAGTGTTGGGGCGGATGTGAAGTAAATAAAAGAGGGGAGGACCTTGTTGTAATGCACTAAAGAAGTGGGGGGACTAAAATGGCTAATAACCCTTCTCTTCAAAACACATAGCACAAAAGGACCAAATTGTGAGGGAATGAAATTCATGGGGAAAATCCAGAAATAAAAAGAACTTGATTATAATGCATAGAGAAAACGGAAGGACCGCACGCGTAAATATCCCCAAAAGCAAAAACACGCGGATCCCCTGGAGCGGGTCGGGTCGCGTGCGGGTCATACTCGAAACGACCTCGTTTTGGGGCTTAAAGACGCCGGCCCAAAACGGCCTCGTTTCGATCGGCTATATAAGCCAAAATTTCCTTAAAAAATCATTTATTTCTGTTTTTTTAAAAACAACTAACTCTTCTTTGTTTTTTTCTCTCTGCATGTCCAGTTCGCCGGCGTTGCTCCGGTCGACGTCCGTCGCGTCGATGCCGCCGTATACAGCGACGATGGGTCCCAGAAACCGCATTTTTGATAAAAAGTAAGTTTTTTTTATATATTATTTATATATGTGTATATATTTTGCGTATATAAATTAAAGAATGAAGAAATGGGGTATTGTTTCGAAGAGGAAAAAAGAAAATAGGAAGAAAAGAAAGGTGAACCTTATTCTGTTGTTTTTTCTTTTGAATGCTTGCTGTCTTTCTTGTATTAATCTCTGTTTTTTTGATTCGTCCTTTTGTTTATTTAAATCTGAAATCTCTCTTTTTTATTGATAAAATCTCCCCCTTTTACATGGTTTTTGTTCGGCTTATATAGCCGTTTACATTGCTATTCTTGCTTTCTGTCTTTTCTTGTTTAATGTTTGCAAGTACTCAGCGCAAGTGGAAGGGTTGGTGGTGCTCTGACAGTGGCGGTGGCAGGCCTGGCATGGGCTGTGGAGCAGAGGGTCAGACACCCTAGGTGCGGCGCACCTAGGGTTTGCTATTTTGTTTTGTGTGTTTTTTTAATTTGGGTTGGGGTAGATTGGGCCAATTGGGGTATGGGCTGTATTAGGCTTGGGTTTTAATTTTTGGGTATGGTAAGTTTAGTTTGTATTGGGTTTGCTATTTGGGATTTTGGGTTAGGTTTTAGATGGGCCATTCGGGTTTGATTTGTATGAGTTAGGGGTTATTTTAGTTTTGTTGGTTTTTTGGGTTGTAAAATGGGCCCCGGGCAATTTAGGCCTTCTACACCGATCACAAGAGCCTCAAGTATCTCCTTACTCAGAAGGAGTTGAACCTTAGGTAGCATCGTTGGATTGAGCTACTCAAAGATTATGACTGTACCATCGAGTATCATCTTGTTAAGGCCAATGTGGTGGCCGATGCTCTAAGCTGAAGAGTTATGTCAGATTTGAGGGCGATGTTTGCTTTCCTTAGTCTGTTTGATGATGGGAGTCTGTTAGCCATGTTGCAGGTTAAGCTGACTTGGATTGAGTAGATTCGAGATAAACAGTTAATGAATAAGACTCTGGGTGTACGGTTCCGTCAGGTGGAGAGTGGTACTACTTCCACTTTTGGAAGAAATTGCACGAGGCTCTGGATTCAAGGTTGGACTTTAGTATTATGTTCCATCCTCAGACCGATGGTCAATCTGAGAGGGTGATTCAGATACTGGAGGATATACTTCAAAGTTGCGTGATTGATTTCCGAGGTAGTTGGGAGGATTATCTTCCATTAGCCGAGTTTGCTTATAATAACAGTTTCTAGTCTAGTATCCAGATGGCACCTTACGAGGCACTATATGGTCGTAAGTGTCGTACTCCGTTGTGTTGGATTGAGTTGGGCGAACGGCGAGTTTTGGGTCCAGAATTGGTTTCTGAAACTGAGCATAAGGTTCGACTGATTCGAGATTGACTAAAAGCGGCTTCTGATAGATAGAAGTCTTATGCAGATCTGAAAAGACATGAGATTGAGTACTCTGTGGGGGAATTTTTGTTTCTTAAGGTCTCTCCGTGGAAGAAAGTTTTGAGGTTTGGTCGGAAGGGCAAGTTGAGCCCTAGGTTTATTGGATTGTACCAAATTCTGAAGCTTGTAGGACCAGTTGCTTATCAGTTGGAGATACCCTTTGATCTGGACTGTATACACTATGTTTTCCACATCTCGATGTTGAGGTGGTACCATTCTGACCCATCCCATGTAGTCTCGATTGAGAAGATTGAGGTTAGGCCAGACTTGACCTTTAAGGAAGAACCGACTCAGATTCTGGATCGCGATGTTAAGGTTTTGAGGTGGAATTGCATTGCTTTAGTGAAGGTGCTATGGCGGAATCATAGCACTGAGGAGGCTACTTGGGAACCTGAGGACTCGATGCGTCAGCAGTATCCTCATCTGTTTTGATCAAGTAAATTTCGAGGTCGAAATTCCTTTTAGGGGGTGGAGTTGTAACGCCCCAAATTTTCTATCTTTATTTCTGTGAAATCTTGATACAAATGTGTATCTACTTTAGTGGTTAAGTTTTCTAGGTGTGTGTGAGAGGTCACAAGTTCAAGCCTTGCCTTTAGCAAATTTTGTTATTTTTTGGAATTAAGCTCTATCTCTATTCAATGGGCTTATATTAAATTGCATGTAGTTCCATATTAGAATGAGCCTGCTAGTTCAAGTGGTAAGGGAGCTGGTGTGAAAGAGGTCTTGTGTTCGAATCCCTACGCGAACGAGGGAGTTTATTTTTGCTCATTTGACTGAGAAAGATTAGATTGCACCGAAATTCTGAGTTGGTTGAGAGGTAGTGGGATAGTGGGGAGTTGGGATTTGTGGACTTATCGAAATATTCTTCTTTTTATATCCAAAATTTCATTTTCTCTCTCATCCTAACTATCTGACATTTCTGCTTTCTCTTTTCTAACTTTTCTTTTCTTTTTGCCTTCTTCCCTTTTTGTCCAACCAATCGTTCAGTGTTTTCTTTGGGGCTCGGTGTGGCGTTTATGCATCAACTATCTTTGTAAGTTTGTAGACTCATCTTGTAGTGTTCGTTTTGTTGAATGGTGAGTAGTATCTTGGTGTGGAAGAGTAATCATGATGATTGTGTGTTATGTGGGAGAAGATCGTGAGGCTGAGGATTTTGCCACAACAGCTTAGTCGTGTTAGTGATTCTCACTCGTTGGCGGTGAGTTTGTGAATTTGGTTTGATGTTGTAAGGTTTCGCTGTAAGATGATCCCGATTAGGTTTCGTTAGTATTATTAAATTCAGACTTTGGAAATGTCGTGTAGGTTCTAGAAATCTCGGGATTATTTTTGCAGTGAATCGATATCAAGTGTGTACCTGAAACACAGAAAACGAGGTTCGGCGAAGCCCGAAAAACCCCCTCTGTCGACACCACATGGCCGTGTGATTGATGAAGAACAAGTCGTGCGCAGGACACGGCCGTATGATGGCTAGAGTATAGCCTCGTGGGCCACAGGGGCTAGACTGAATTGGGCGTGTGGGCCCATACAGGCACGCTACACGGGTGATTGTGCCTGAGAGTTTTAATATTTATATAATGAATGATCGAGCCTAGAAACAAACTATCACCATGATTGAGGCAAGCGCACCTATTGAACAGTAGTATAGCTTAGTGGCAAGACTGGAATGTCGAACCCAAGGGAACGAAAAGTACTAGTACTTACTTTCTTTCTATTATCTAGCCAAAAATAAAGGGGATTGATGTATATCTAACTAATTCCTCAACTAAGAATGCCAAGGCACAGAGAATGAATTGGGAAAATACTTTTGAGAAAACCAATTGATTAAGACAATACCCGAGGAAGAATCCACCTAGACCTCACTTGTTATTTAACTCTGAACCAGACGATTTATTCACTTGACTTAATCCGCAGGATTCCCTAATTTATATTATTATCTCTCTCGAGACTAATAATGTCTAACCCTAGGTTGATTAATTGAAATCTCTTTCTAATTAAAACCCCTAGTGTTGCATTAACTCGATTTATGGACTCCCATATTAGGTTTGACCCTAATCCGGTAGATTTTCGTCGTGCGATCAACTCTGCTTAATTATGCTAGATCTACTCTTAAACAGGGACTTTTGCTCCTCTGAATAAGCACATCAATACTTGAATCAATATCCTGAAATATTAAAGCAAGGATTAAGAACACATAATTAAGAACAAATCAAGCATTTATCATACAATTCAGAAAACAATAACAAGATCTGTCTTAGGTTTCATCCCCCTCAGGCATTTGAGGGGTTTAGTTCATGTTTATAAAAGAATACATCTCAGAAGAAAGTAAATAACAAAACATAAAGAAAAACCCTAAAACCCCCTGAAGGAAATTGAAGGGGAAATCCTCAGTCTTGAGCGTGATTCCGACTTCTGAGATGGATCAACTGGCTTTCTTCGAGTAACTCCCTCTATTCAACCCTTCTCTTGCTACCTCCCCCTTTTAGGTCACACTTAAGGTGTTTATATAGACTTCGAAATGTCTTTCTTCACCTCCAAGTATCATTTTTCGTGTAGAATTAAAACGGGACAAGGCAGGGACATGCCCGTGTGAATCGAGCCCAAGGCTGTGTTCAAGTCTGCTAACGTGGCACGGCCGTGTGGCGAACTCCAGGCCGTGTTGATTACTTACTTTGGCTCAATTTCTCCGTTTTTGGCCCATTTCTCGTTCTTTTTATCCTCTCATGCTCTCCTAAGTATAAAACATGAAATTAAAGGATTAGAAGCATCAAATTTCACAATTCAAGGGATAAATCATCCAAAAGTATGCCAAATGTGGGATTAAAATATGTATATATTACGGTTTATCAACGGGTGTGTGATAACTGGGCTAGGCCGTGTGATCCACACGGGCTAGGTCAATCTAGGCATGTGGGCCCACACGGGCATGTGGGCCCACACGGGCATGTAGGCCTAAATTTCTAAAATTTTCCCTAGGGTTGCACGGGTCATCCCAAGTGATTGTGGGCCTACTGTAGGGTCGGTAAGAGCTAACAAAACCCTAAAATGTATGATTGATTTGACTGATATTTTTTACTAAATATGATAGTATATGCATGTTATATTTGTATGTAAGTTTGTAAGCATGGTTAATCTGCATGTCTGAAACTGAATATTCTGTATCTGATATTGGGGTTGGGATGATATATATTGGAGGAAGTGTTCTAAAAGGCAGATTATGCCTAATATCTGGCAGCACAGCTACATTATATCTGATATGTGCCGCATCGGTACAGTGTGGTGTGTAGGGCTGGGTAGGTGTTTTAAACCCCACATGGTGTGTAGGGATAGTCGAAGATGGTGTGTAGAGAATGGAGGTAGGACATTTGATATTTGATTCTGATCTGTATATCTGCATTTGTATCTGTATCTGTAATGAGCTTAAGCCCGAATCTACATCTTGTTGATTTTGATATTCTGTTGTGTGCATGCTTAATTCTGTGGGGTTACACACTGAGTTTTCGTAAACTCACTCTTTTTTGTTTGTTTGTATAGGTAACCCACAGTCTTAGGCAGATCGGTGTTGCGGAAGACTCAACGGTGACTACTCGCCAAAACTGTTTTATTTGTTTTAGCTTTTATTTAAGTTTTAAGTTACGATTTGGGAGTTTGTATTTTTCTGGGACTCTCTGGACTGTTTTAAACTGTTTGGCTTAGGTTTTGGATTTTAATTTACTTTTCGCTATGACGATTTTATCTAAAAACATGATTTCTAAAAATATCGAACAATTTTGCCTAAACTTAACGTTTTTTATAAGCTTTTGATAAAAACATGTTTTATCTCTAAATGACTGAATGAAAGAGAGCTTTAAAAAAATTAATAAGAGTGATAAAGGCTAATGAACTGGGAAAGTTTTAACTTAACGATAAAGGTTTTCCAACCCATTTCATGTGACACCTCCAGATTCGGCCATAACGTCTAGGTCGGGTTTGGGGTGTTACAAAAAGATTCAGTCTTAGAATGGATGCTCGTGAGAATAATCAAGGTGATAATGATGATGTTAAAGATTTTCAAGTATATTTTACTATGTTTTATTTATTATATCATATTTATTATAATTGGAAAATAATCATGACAACATGAATGGAAAGATTCTGATTTAAAATCTATGTATGTTTACGATGGTGACTATGAAATAAAAAATTAATAGAGGCATTTAGAAGTCTACCTACCAGATTTGTTACATTCCCTAAAGTGAATGCGAATATAAAGAAAATAAAAGATATAATCATTGACCACTAAAAGTGGGAACATAGTAATAAATAAGAGAACAATGAGAGTTCTCAAGATAACTTTTCAAAGGGTAAAGATAACTTATGTTATCAATGTGATATGAAATATTATTTGTCACATATGTGGCATATGCCCAAATATTTTGTTTCTGTTAATATTCTTTGAGGAAGGATACGAAAATGTAATAATAAATTCTATCATTATAGATAGAAAATATTTATCTTATTTGATATTGAAACAAACAAATATTAATCCAATATTTGATAGTGCAAAATTAGTTGAATGCTCCAGAAGAGCTAATATATCAATAACTAAAAAGCACAAAATTTGTGATGGTTAATGCATTACTTTTAAAAGATATTTGTAATGGATCTCATATTGAGATTGTGAATGAGAAAAATATTATATTTCGTATGAATAAAAAAATGGATTGGGTTATTAAGTTATATTTATTTTATAATCTTTGTGATCTTCTTTTGTCATCATATCTATTAAGGGGTTGGAAGCAAAATATTTGATTATGAAAGATCTATTTATGAGCAATAAAATATGATAGTTCTATCTAAAGCTCGTTATGGTTGGATGTACCTGAAGTTGCAAAAAAAAAATTAGATATTTGAAGATTTTGGCATATTCCCTGAAGCGAATATTGCATATAATTGTTTAGAAATTATATTTATTTTGTTGACTTAGTGACATTATGATAAACCGTAATATGTACATATTTTAGTCCCACATTTAGCATACTTTTGGATGATTTATCCCTTCAATTGTAGAATTTGATGCTCCTAATCCTTTAATTTCATTTTTTATACTTAGGAGAGCATCGGAGGATGAAAAGAACGAGAAACGGGCCAAAAACGGAGAAAATGGGCCAAAGTACAAAATTCACACGGTCTGGGCCCAAGCTACACGACCGTGCCTCCTTAGCAGACCCGAACATGGCCTGGACTCGACTTACACAGGCGTGCCACACAGGCGTGCCCCTGACGTGACCTGCTTGAATTCTATTCGGAATAGGATACTTAGGAGCAAAGAAAGACATTCTAAAAGCCTATATAAACACCCTATAGGGCAACCTAAGAGGAGGCAGTTCAGGTAGGCCGAGGAGCCAAGCCAGAGAGGCCAGAATTGTGGGATTTACTCGAAGAAAGCCAGTTGATTCATCTCAAGAAGCCAGAATCATACTCAAGACGAAAGATCTTCCCTTCGATTTCCTTCAGGGGGTTTTAGGGTTTTTCTTATGTTTTGTTTTATATTTTCTTCTGAGATGTATTCTTTTATGATTATGAACTAAACCCCTCAAATACCTGAGGGGGATGAAACCTAAGACGGACTTATTATTGTTTTCTGAACTATATGATAAATACTTGATTTTTTCTTAATTATGTGTTCTTAATTCTTGTTTTTATATTTCAGGATATTGATTCAAGTATTGATGTGCTTAGGTAGTGGAGAAATATTCCCTGTTTAAGAGTAGATCTAGCATAATTAAGCGGAGTTGATCGTAACCCTAGAGATAGGATGACAAAAATCTGCAGGATTAGGGTCAAACCTAATATGGGAGTCCATAGAGCGAATTAATGCAATTCTAGGGGTTTTAATTAGAAAGAGATTTCAATTAATCAACCTAGGGTTAGACGTTAGTAGCCTCGAGAGAGGTATTAATATAAATTAGGGAATCCTACGGATCAAGTCAAGTTAATAAATCGTCTGGTTCAAAGTTAAATAACAAGTGAAGTCTAGGTGGATTCTTCCTCGGGTATTGTCTTAATTAATTGGTTTTTCCCAAAAGTATTTTCCCTAATTCATTCTCTGTGTCTTAGCATCTTTAGCTTAGTAGCTAGTTAATTTTAGATTAAACAACAATTCCTTTAATTCTTAGGCTAAATAATAAAAAGAAAGTCAGTATTAGTACTTTTGGTTCCCTTGGGTTCGACATTCCGGTCTTGCCACTAAACTATACTATTGTTCGATAGGTGCGCTTGCCTCAAGTCGTTGTCATAGTTAGTTTCTAGGCTCGATCATTCATTATATAAATTTTAAGACTTTCTGACACGATCAAGTTTTTGGCGCCGTTGCCGGGGAACTGAAATATTAAGAACGCTCAATTTTTGTAACATCCTAGAATTAGGGGTTCTGCATTTTGTGCTATTCTAGGTGTTTGGCTCGTCTAGCATGTTATTTTGGTCTGTTTGGGGGTCCTGGGGAGGCTCGGGTTCGAGCCAGAGCTTTGGTAAATTTTTCTCTTTAGGGCACTTTAGGGGGAGAGCTAGGGGAAGCAGGCTTTAAGATTATTTATTTGTATTTGATGACACAAGTTGGGCATGTGGCAAGGAGATTGTGGCGTCACTGACAGAGCAAGGGGGAGGATTTTGAATCCCACTGCTGCATTGTGAAGCTTTATTTTTTATGCTCAAGGAGGGGAGGAAGTAGTGTTCGGCTTGGATTCTGAGGGGTGGTTGTTGAATGGGTCAAATGAATTTGAATGGAGGGTGTGGAGGAGATTGTGGAGGGGGACTTGGTCAACTATTTCGAATGGTGGATGGAGAGGACTTGGTGGAGCAAATCTAAAGCAAATCAAGGGATTTGAGAGGGGGAGTGAGAGTTGGCCGAATGTTGGAGAGTTAGGGGGGAGAATTTCGGCTATGTGATGTAGTTGGCTAGGAATTTCGGCATTTGTGGTGGGTGATAGCAAAAACTAAGCCATTAGAGTGTTGTGTCAAATTCTACAGTTCTTTTTAGCTTCTTTTTTTTTTACGTTTTGGTGTTGTTCTTAAGGCATTTCGGGTTGTTACTCACTTTGAGCTTGTGTCGAATCTCTCAATTTTCTCTCCAACCCTTCTTTTCATTTGTGTGATAGCCAAATTGCAACTCTTCTCTTATTTCCTTTCTTTTCTTCTTTGCACTTCTATTTTCTCCTTTTCTTGACCGAACCACTTTCTTCCACACTTCTTCGACTTCTTTTTCTTTCCTCTCTTTGCTCCTCTATTTCCTTCTTCAATAGCTGAACCTCCATCCCTCCCCTATACTTCTTTACTTTCTCCATTAAACTGAAACCCCTACTCCTTCTGATTCTTGACTAGTTTTCTTTCATAGCCGAATTTCATACTCTTTCGTTACTTTTCATTCTTTCTATTTTCATTCTCTTTTATTGGCTGAATCCTTTTTGGTACCAAACTAAATCCATTTTGTCACTTTATACTGTTAGCCGAACATTGGGAAGCAATGTGCTAGGAATCTTTTTGTCTGTTGATAGTTTCTTCAATTGGGTTGGACTGTGCAAGTTAAGGTTCTTCTCTGTAGTTCGTAATTCTTTTCGGTTTTTGTTCTTTTCCTTTCTATCTTCTTCACTCTAAAAGCCGAAAGTCTCACTCTGTCTCTTCTTCCAAGGGCCGAATCGTTGGGGCACAAGCACACCCTTTAAGCCTCTCCTTAGTTTCGGAATCTCGTAAGGAGGGTGGTAAGTTTATGTTGGCCGAATAGGGGAGGCCTCTTTCATGTTTCGTTTAGGCCGAAAGGTTGTTTCATTCTTATTTTGGAGCACCATTTCTAACTTGTGAGCTATTAGGGATTCATCTCGAAATCGCAATCCAAATCCTTTGGGACGATTTTTGAGTAGTCAAGGTAAGGAGTTCCTCTTTCATTCTTTACGGCCAATTTCTATTCGTTATACTCTGCCATAACCAAAACCCCTTTTGTTAGATAACCATCATTCTCTCTGAAAGTACTGTACTGATCAAAGATTCTCTTCATGGATGCGAGTGCTAGCCAATCTAAGGAGGGGAGTGGACTCGTAGTCTCTACTCCTAAGTTCAAACGACGTGCTGTGTCGGCGGTTCGAGGCTTTTCGCCAGGTTGTGGTAGAGAGTCGACTTCTGTTTGGGATAGACAGATCATAGTCGTTCGCGATATCGAGAGTGTCGGCAATCAGGAGTGTTTAGTTCTTCGTGTAATCAGGTGTGTAATTCTCATACCATAGTTTGTTTGATTAATAATGAGCATGTGAATTGTTTAAAAGCCGAAACGTCGGTAACGGCTGTTAAGTTACCCTTGGGGAGGGGGTAAAATCGGAGATGCCAGGTTAGTTACCTTTTGATTGTGTTATGTAAATATTTTATCATGAATATATGTATGCCCTGATATTTCGATTTACATTGACACATGTTGCATTCATTATATTATGAGTATATGCTGCATGGGATTGGTGTTGGAACACCGATACCCCATGGCGCAGCAGAATAAAATTAGATCCGGCGATCCAAATCATGGATCCATGTGTGAGGAACGAATCAGGGTGAAATAAAGGTTTCGAAATTACCAAAACTTCAATCTGAGTAGACAGCGACGCATTGGCAACAAGAGTTTTGATCTACTGTCGAATCAAGCCTCAACCTTTTCCGATGTCGGCCTCTACGTAATCCACCCGGTTTGACTATGAACGAAAGAAATCTCCAAAACTGTTTTGGAGGCTTATTTGCTTGACGGCTGCTAGACCTAACAAGCAATCACTTAGGGTTTTCATGTTGAGTTTTGTCTCCTTTTAATACCTTTTATAATGGGTGCCTTTCTCATTGGGCCTTTTATAATAGGTATCCTCTTAATTGGGCCTTTTATAATTGGTATCTCTTGAATGTATTACAAGATTAAATAAATACAATAAAGTTTTTAACCGAAAATTATAATTACATTAATTATATCTGAAAATTATAATTACATTAATTATAATAAGGATTCCGGTAAACTATATTTATTTAAATTTATATATGAATCAAATTCATATATTAATAAAATTATGTTATCATTATGTGTACAACATCCTTGTACATATAATATGTTCAATATTTGATTGCCCAATTAAATTAATTCTTTAATTAATTTAATTTATGTGACAACCAAGCACAATACCAACTATATTTTATTCCGTTCATTTCAACCATAGGGTGTGACCCTGTAGGTTCTTGCAACGTTAGCAGTAATACTAGAACGATTCTATTGTCACAGACAATGAGTGGCATCTAGCAATGCATCATTGCTACCTAAGTTACAAGAAGTCATGATTCGACATAACCTTTCGTGATTAACCTTTCATGCATTAATCCTTAAGTCCTTTATCTCTGGAACGGATACAAGTCATGGGATAGTCACACTTGCATAGTCCATCCCATGTTTCTTGATATCTTGAGTAGACTATGATATACAAATTAGTATGACATCTCATATCAACTTATTTGAGCATGGCCATGCATTTCTAGTCTCACTCAATCAAGTGGCCTAAGATATTACTCCTATTATGTAGGAGGGACTTATCCTTTATTGATCAACCATATCCCTCTACATAGATTGTGGTATATCCAACATCAGCCTTTATAGAACAACCTGTTACGGTGTACGTTGACTGTATCAAAATATACAACTCACGATGCTGGGATAATAATGATCTCAAGTCTGAGGATCATATACATATTAATCACTATGAGTAATGTTGTGACAATTACATAATAATCCAAGAAACATACTCATAGCGGGTCAATCCAATATGTTGTTCTCTAACACACATATTCATGCATTGATTTTGACACTCCATATCAATGACAACTCTTTATCATCAATCAACTACATGTTAGTCTTAATGCATTATTATTGTCCTAGTCAACAATAATACTCGACTAAGGATCTTTTAAGAATAATCATATTATTCTCAGGACATTATTATAAAACAGTTTATCTATACACACAGAAAGAAAAACTGAAATAATAATGACAACGCTTTATATTAATAAACATGGTAAATTAAGTATGTTATTACAACCATCTCATGATTGATCTTTGGGCATACTCTTACAATTGGGGTATGATATGGATTAAAAGGGGAAGTGTATTTCAGTGGTTTGGTACCACATATGTCGGTGACCCTGTCACATTATTTCAGTGGTTTGGTACCACATATATCGGTGACTCTGTCACATTATTTTAGTGGTTTGGTACCACAGCGGTTTGGTACCACAGTGGCTTGGTGCCACAGGTGTTCTAGCTGGTACGGTGGTGTAGAGGATGGAATACTAGGTTGGGTTGGGTTGCATTGCATACACTATTTGATATGCCATGTTGATAGGGCTACGGCCCAGTGCGATATGTATGGGCTTCGGCCAAATTCATTACTGTAAGGGCTAAGGCCCAATGTGCTTCTGTGGGCTTAGGTCCAGATTTTCGTTTGTAAGGGGAATTACACATTGCGTCCTCGTGACTCACCCCTCTGCTTAATTTTGCAGGTAATCCCTAGTTCGAGGATTTGGAGCCGAGGTGGACTCTGAGGTGGCCATGCGTACTTCTTCCGTAAACTCCGTTATCTTTACTTAAACTTATTTTTAATTTGGGAATATTTTATGTAATAAGGCCTCCGGGATTTTAACTTGGATTTTGATTTAATGCTATTATTGTTAAATTACGAAATGGTAAACACAGAGTTTTTCCTAAAAATGTAAATAATCATTTTATTTAAAATAATAACAAGCGGACAACATGTAGAATGAATAACCAAATTCGGAAATTTTCTTAGATATACAAACATTGTTTTCAAAATGTCACGTTTCTGAAATTCACTGGTTCCGATCTTCGTATTACAAAACAAGTTTTCGGTAGTTAGTGTTATTAACAACCTTTTTCAAGAAAACCTTAAAATGAATCTGATTTTCAAAATGGCAACAAATCTCAAACTTTTTAAACTATCGCAAAGTTCTTTGACACACCAGATTCGGTCGTAACGTTTAGACCGGGTTTGGGGTGTTACAATTTTTATTACTTTATCCATATTTTATTTTTGCAATTAAATTTTATTTTTACTTTTCTAAATTTTCTTCTTTGCTTCTGGCAGGTATTCTAGTTTATGACTAGAAGAAACCCGTCAAGACCTCTACTTTACGATAGTGAAATCGAAAGCACAGTTCGCAGAAACCGAAGAGAAATAAGGAGACGCCTACAATACATACAATAAGAGCAAGAAGACAAAATTAATACTATCGAAGAGATGGCTGAGAATAATCCGCTACCTCCAGAGGTGGCCGAAAATCATGCTCCTCGAACTATGTATGATTATGCTAAACCTAATTTAACAGGAACTGAGTCAAGTATTGTTAGACCTGCTATTGTTGCAAATAATTTTGAACTGAAGCCTAACACAATTTAAATGATACAGCAATTAGTTCAGTTTGATGGTTTGCAGGATGAAGATCCAAATAATCACTTTGCAAATTTCCTAGAATTTTGCGATACTTTCAAAATAAATGGCGTTTATGATGATGCCATTCGTCTTCGGTTGTTTCCTTTTTCGTTGAGGAACAAAGCTAAACAGTGGTTGAACTCGTTACCACGAGGATCAATCACTACATGGGAACAAATGACCGAAAATTTTTTATCCAGCTAAAACGGCTAAGTTGAGGAATGATATATCTTCTTTTGTGCAGATGGATTTAGAGACACTTTACGATGCATAGGAGAGATACAAAGATCTATTGAGAAGGTGCCCTCACTATGGGTTACCCTTGTGGCTCCAAGTTCAAACCTTCTACAATGGTGTGAAGCCCTCAACCAGGCAATTGATTGATTCAGCCACCGGTGGAACCCTGAATAACAAAACACCTGAGACTGCCTATGAATTCATTGAAGAGATGTCACTGAATAACTATCATGGTAGGTCACGAGGATGAGGCCAACAAAAGCTGCCAGTTTTTTCAACCTCGATGCAGTAACCATGCTATCAAACCACGTAGAACTTTTAACCAAGAAAATTGATGGTTTATGTGGTTCTTCACAGGTACATCCAGTGATGCAGTACGATACGAATGGAAGAGGGATGAACAACACAGAATATCTGCCTTACAACCCGAGCGCTGAAAACGAGCAAGCTCACTACATGGGTAACAATTTTAGACCTCAAAATAACCCTTATAGTAATACTTACAATCCAGGTTGGAGGAACCACCCCAATTTTTCATGAGGTGGCCAAGGAAACCAAAGACAACTACCCCTCCCAGGCTTTCAACAGCAACACTACCCACAAAAAAAGAAGTCAAACCTTGAGGAGATGCTGAAAAAATTCATCTCGGTGTCAAAAACACGTTTCCAAAACACCAAAACAACACTTAAAAATCAACAAGCATCGATTCAAGGGATCGAAAACCAATTAGGGCAGCTTGCTAAGCTGATCTCTGAATGACCACAAGGTAGCTTGCCAAGCAACACTGAGACTAACCCAAAGGAGCAACTTCAAGCCATAACCACTCATGATAGTGAAAGGTTAGATGAAACAAAATTGAGGCAAGAAAATGTGGTAGAGGAAGGTAAAGTTGAGATAAGTCATGACAAACAAAAACCAGTAATTAAAGAATACAAACCTCGTATACCATACCCCAATGCGATGAAGAAAGACAACACAAATGAACAATTCGGTAAATTTCTTAAACTTTTAAAGAAATTACATATTAACTTGCCGTTTCTTGAAGCTCTTTCGCAGATGCCAGATTCAAGGAAATTTTTAAAAGAGCTTTTGACAAACAAGCGGAAGTTAGACGAGGAGTCGCATTTGGAACTAAACGCAGTGTGCTCAGTAATGTTGCAAAATAGACTACCACGAAAATTAAAAGATCCAGGGAGTTTTACAATTCCATGCTTAATTGGTAGTTTATCTGCTAATAATGCTTTAGCTGATTTAGGGGCAAGTATCAATGTTATGCCTTATAAAATGTTTAAACAGCTAGGTCTAGGGAAACCCAAACAAACTAGGATGAGTATTCAATTAGCTGATAAGACTATTCGAATTCCTAGGGGTATAATTGAAGATGTACTCGTGAAAATTGATAAATTCATATTCTCAGTAGACTTTGTCGTTTTAGACATGGATGAGGACAATAGTATCCCCCTAATTTTAAGAAGACCCTTTTTAGCAACTTCCAGGACTAAAATTGATGTTGGTACAGGAGAACTCATACTTTGTGTAGGTGACGAAACGATCACTCTTCAGGCTCTTGACTCGACTAGGACATCAAGTAATCAAGGTGAGAAAATCAATTTCATTAATGACCGTTCAGTTAAACCTTCTTTTCAGGAAGCACCACGGAACCACACAACTGAGCCAGATCCTAGACCTCATGACAACAAAGAAATAACTCACGAGGAACAACAGCTTCAGATCGATGAACTAGACAAGTGGAAGACACATTTCATGGAGAAATTAGGAATACACAAAGCAGAACCAACGCCATTCCATGGGACAAACAAATTTAAGATCGGAGATCAATTATTGTTAGACAAAATAGATCCTCGGATCGCCCACTTTAGACCTTGATACAAACGAAGACATCCCTTTTGAGGTACTGAATATCTTCCCACACGGAATAGTCGAGGTAAGTAATCCCAAATTCGGCACCTTTAAGGTAAACGCCACTCGACTCAAACTATATCATGATCACTGGATTGATAGCATGAGAAAGTATTTTCACCTCCTCAAACCACCATGATTATGCAAATGAGAGGTAAAGTCTAGCTTAAGACTTTAAACAAGCGCTTCTCGGGAGGCAACCTGAGCACTAACTTCACTAATGGCATATTTTCGATTTTTAGCACCTAACTACAAACTAACCAATTTAATAAAACGCAGGTTTCTCTACAACACGGCCTTGCACACGGGCGTGGCCGTGGCCGTGTGGAAACCATGAATAGGTACATGGGCGTGGCAGAGATTGTGTAGAAACAAGACAAAAATTTTCCCAAAGACACGAGCTCCAACTAAATGCCACGACCGTGCGACGCGGCCGTGGTTGAAACTGCCTAAAGAACACGGGCTGCGATAAATCCACACGACCGTGCGAGGTGGCCGTGGTCAATATTATCAGCTTTTTCACATATCACCGCCACCACCACCGCATGATCACTCCGATGATGAGGACCTTTGAGTCATTTTATTTTCTTTATCTTTATTTTTTATTTTTATCCTTATTTTTATTTTTTATTTTTATTTTAGTTCATTTTCCTTTATTATTAAACTCTTTAAATTTTTAAGTATAATTTGATTTCTTTTATCTCTGGTTGTTTAACTCTCGAGTAACTATAACAAACGTCCATTAAATAAGAACTCCCTAAAAAATTTACTGATGATTTTGCTATTTAAAAAGGTTCAAGGTGCCGCTCAAGGAACGAACACACCACCGGAGTATTCCCCACCACTTTCACCTATGCCTAGTCATCATGTTCATCATTGATCATCCTCTAAGGATTTCATCCATAATTCAGGAAGTTTCACCTCTCTCCCTCTCTTATGACTTTCTTACTAATCATTATCTATCTTTGTACATTGAGGACAATGTACGTCTTAAGTGTGGGGGGTCAACTATAGTATTATTTGAAAATCCCTGAATTATGTCTTGTTCTTTAAGTAATTTTCTCATATTACTAATTAGAATGAAATTTCCTTTGATTTATGAATTTCTTTGAAATGTTTCGGATTAAGTCATTGATAATTGTGCAGTGATGATTTAAACTTTAGGAGACTAGAGAATCAAGCATGATGAGTCTATTTTCAAAAATTAAAATTTTGTTAGGTTGTCTACCTGAACCTAATTATTAACTTGAAGTTTGAAATTTACAAAGTTGATATCAAAAACCCATAATTTTTGTGAGAATTTGAGCCTTTTAGAGCATACATTCTTTTTTTGCTCACTTTATTGATTATGAGTGTGTCAACATTAATTTCTTATTCTAGAACTTGCTTCGATTATACATGTTAAGACCACATCATTGAGTTGATACACAGAGATGATAAAGGCACTTAGGATTTAACCCACTTACTCCACTAAAAGCCTACCCTCACAATTAACCCCTAGTGAACCCTTTTTGATGTTAACAAACCGTTTATTGACTCACCCACTAATATTAACTGAAACCCCGTTATTAACTTGTTCACCCCATTTGATTTGGCTAGTTACGTGTTGGCTATATGCTTTAAATAAATATGATATGTGATGTACGTTTTAATATAGTTTGATAGTGTATGAAGTAGTTAAGTTTAAGGTAAGTAGTTGGATGAATTATGCTTGTGTGTGCATGAGTTTTAGTCTTGTAAATTGGCTTGGTTGAAATTGGTTATTTGCTTGTAGGTATGACCCTAATATGGGTGGCATATTGGCCTTGCAAATGGCCTATTTTGCCACACGGTTGTGGCACACGGGCGTGCCTATCACCCGTGGGACTAAGTCAGTAGTTGATTAAGAGCACAGGGCCTTGGCACACGGACGTGCCTGGTAGCCATGTGGTTTAGACAGGATCGACCACGACCAAAGTGCAAGGGCATGCTTAGTGGCCGTGGAGCCAAGTCAGGATTGACCACGGCCAAGGTACACGGGCGTGCTTTATAGCCGTGAAGTTAAGTAAGAATCGACCACAGTCGAGGTATACGGGCGTGCTCTATGGCCGTGGATTTAAGTCCATTTTGACCACGGGGAAGACACACGGGTGTGTCTAGCAGCCGTGGGAGGCACACGGCTGCCCACACAAGCGTGTAACCCCTGAAACCTTAGAAAGTTTTAAATTTTTTGAGAATTTTTGTATGTGTTCAGTTTAGTCCCGACCCTACTCTAAAGCATGATTAAGGTCTCGTTGACCTATATAAGGAACACTATGATTGTTATTAATGAATGTTGTATGAAATTTCTATAAATGTTTATAAAATTTTTCGATCTGTCAGGTAATGCCCTTAACCCTAATCTGGCGACGGATACGAGATAGGGGTGTTACATTTGGTTGGTATCAGAGCTACGGTTTAGTCGATTCTTGGACTAACGTGGCATGTCAGAGTCTAGCTATACATGCCATATATTTGAACTGTGATAGTGTGATGAATCCTGACGTACGAAATGTGATTTCTGTATAGTAATGGATCCCGAAAGAGCCGTAGCTGACGATGTAGAAAGTAATGCACCTGCTCCCGCACAAGGGACAGCGCCCTCTGATTCGAGACCGGCTACGAGCGGTCAAGAGGGAGAAGCTAAACAAGCTTTCTTCCAGATGATGAGTGAATGGTTCGCTCAATTTGTTAGAAATAATCCAGCTACTTTGCAACCTCCGCCCCGCCTAATCACCCTCAAACATCTGCTATGCCTCCGACTATGAGTCTGAATTTGTTGAACAAGCCTCCGGTTGACAAAATCCGTAAGTATAGGGCTGAAGAGTTCAAGGCTCCTAATGATAATGATGCCGAGAAGGCCGAGTTCTGGTTAGAAAACACGATCCGGGTATTCGAAGAGATGTCCTTGACTCCGGAAGAAAGAATTAAATGTGGTATTTCACTGCTTCGAGATGCAGCTTATCAGTGGTGGAAGACTCTGATTTCTGTTGTTCCAAAAGAACGGGTGACATGGGAGTTCTTTCAGATTGAGTTCCGGAAGAAATATATTAGTGAGAGGTTCATCGATCAAAAACGGAAAGAATTTCTGGATTTAAAGCAAGGTCATATGTCTGTTACGGAATATGGACGAGAGTTTGTCAGATTGAGTCAATATACTCGTGAATGTGTATCTACTGAGGCAATAATGTGCAAAAGATTCAAACATGGCCTTAATGAAGATATCCGTTTGTTAGTCGGGATCTTAGAAATAAAAGAGTTTGTTGTACTTGTTGATCGAGCATGCAAAGCTGAGGCACTCGGGAAAGATAAAAAGAAAGATGAGTCTGAAGCTAGAGATGTGAGAAAGAGATTTCAGAGTAGATCATTTCAGCCTGTTTCGAAGAAATTTCGAGATGAAGGCTAATGTGGGACAATCGAATAGAGATCGAGCTAGATCACAAATGAGCTCCAAAACTCCAGCAACTTCAATAGAAAGTGTTAGAAATTTCCAAACTGAACGATCTGAATGTAAACATTATGGTAAAAGGCATCCGGGAAGTTGTAGATTAAATGATAGAGCCTGCTTCAGATGTGGATCATTAGATCATTTTATCCGTGATTACCCAGAGTCTGTGTAACAAGAGACTGCTCAGAATCTGAGATCCGATAACATTCCAGCAAGAGGTAGACCATTTCGGAATGCAAGAAATGTCAGTGGTAGTCAAAGAATTACGAGGGACACTGTAGCGAGATCTGAAGCTAGAGCACCTGCCAGAGCATATGCTATCCGAGCTCGTGAGGAAGTTTCATCTCCAAATGTTATAACGGGTACATTTACACTTTATAATACTTCTGTGATTGCATTGATAGACCCTGGTTCTACACATTCATATATATGCGTGAACTTGGTAAACAGTAAGACTTTGCCTGTAGAGTCTACTGAGTTTGTTATAAAAGTATCGAACCCCTTAGGTAAAAGTGTTTTGGTTGACAAAATATGTATAGATTGCCCATTAATGTTTCGAGGTATCTGTTTCCCTGCTGACTTGATGCTACTACCGTTTGATGAGTTTGATATAATTCTGGGTATGGACTGGTTGACATTGCATGATGCGATTGTGAATTGCAAAAGAAAGATTATTGATTTGAAAGGTCAGAATAATGAAATAGTTCAGATTGAGTCTAGTGAATTGAACGGATTACCTACAGTGATATCTGTATTGAAAGCTCGGAGTTATATGAAAAAGGGTTACGAAGCTGATTTTGCTTATGTGATTGATTCGAAAGTGTTTGAAAAGAAAATTGAATCACTGCTAGTAGTTTGTGAGTTTTCTGATGTATTCCCTGAAGAATTGCCGAGATTACCTTCGATACGTGAAGTTGAATTTGGTATTGATTTGTTGCCTGGTCTAACATCTATTTCGATAGCTCCGTATAGAATGGCACCAACAGAGTTGAAAGAGTTAAAGTCACAGTTGCAAGAGTTAACTGAAAGAGGTTTCGCCAGACCAAGTTTCTCGCCTCGGGGTGCTCCTGTTCTATTTGTGACAAAGAAAGATGGCACAATGAGAATGTGCATTGATTATCGTCAGCTGAACAAAGTAACCATAAAGAAAAAATATCCATTGCCCAGGATTGATGATTTATTTTATAAGTTAAAAGGAGCTACTGTGTTTTCAAAGATTGATCTGAGATCGGGATACTATCAATTGAGAGTGGAAGATTCAGACGTTTCAAAAACCGCTTTCAGAACAAGGTACGGGTATTATGAGTTTTTAGTTATGCCATTTGGACTTACCAATGCTCCTGTTGTTTTTATGGATCTGACTAATAGAATCTTCAGACCGTACCTAGATCGATTTGTGGTGGTGTTCATAGATGACATTTTGATTTATTCACGAGATAAGGCTGAACATGCCGAGCATCTGAGAATTGTATTGCAAACTCTGCGAGAAAAGAAATTGTATGCGAAATTTAGTAAATGTGAGTTCTAGTTAAGTGAAGTCAGTTTTCTGGGACATATTGTGTTAGCTTCTGGAATTCGAGTCGATCCGAGCAAAATTTCTACAATTCTGGATTGGAAACCTCTGAAGAACGTGTCTGAAGTACGTAGCTTTCAGGGTCTGGCTGGTTATTATCGTCGATTTGTAAAAGGATTCTTAGTGATAGCAACTCCGCTGACTAGACTACTTCAGAAAGATGTTAGATTTGAATGGTCCGATAAGTGTCAGAAAAGCTTTGATCAGTTGAAAACCCTTCTGACAGAAACTCCAGTCTTGACACAGCCAGAATCGGGTAAAGAATTTATGATTTACAGTGATGCTTAGTTGAATGGTCTGGGATGTGTATTGATGTAGGAAGGCAAAGTAGTAGCTTATGCCTCAAGACAGTTAAAGCCTCATGAGAAGAACTATCCAACGCACGATCTCGAGTTAGCTGCGATTGTATTTGCATTAAAGATTTGGCGACATTATATATTTGGCGAGAAATGTCACGTGTTTTCAGATCATAAAAGTCTAAAATATCTTATAACTCAGAAAGATTTGAACCTGCGACAGAAAAGATGGCTAGAGTTGTTGAAAGACTACGAGCTTGTGATAGATTATCATCCGGGTAAAACAAATGTAGTTGCTGATGCATTGAGTCGAAAGTCATTGTTTGCATTACATGCCTTGAATGCTCAATTATATCCGTATGATGATAGTGCAGTGGTAGCTGAATTGAAAGCAAAACCGTTGTTCTTACAACAGGTATGTGATGCTTAGAAAATTGACAATGAGATAGTCGCGAAACGAGCTCAGTGTGATTTGAATTCTGATTCTGAATTTGAAGTTGTTGATGATTGCTTGAGATTTCGAGATTGTATCTGTGTTCTGAGAAACTCTGAGTTATTACAATTGATTCTGAGTGAAGCACATAATAGTAGACTATCTGTTCATCCGGGAAGCACTAAAATGTATCAGGATCTAAAGCAACATTACTGGTGGTCCGGTATGAAAAGAGATATTTCTAATTTTGTTTCAAAGTGTTTAGTCTGTCAGCAAGTCAAAGCTGAACATCAAGTTCCGTCTGGTTTGTTACAACCAATTATGATTCCAGAGTAGAAATGGGATAGAATAACGATGGACTTTGTTTCTGGATTGCCTCTGACTTCGAAAAAGAAAAATACGCTTTTGATTGTGGTTGATAGGTTAATGAAATCTGCCCATTTTATTCTGGTACGACCTGACTATCCACTTGATCAGTTAGCTGAGCTTTATATTTCTGAGATTGTGAGATTGCATGGGGTGCCACTATCCATTGTATCTAATAGAGATCCTAAATTCACATCATGTTTTTGGAAGAAACTACAAGAAGCTTTAGGGACGAAACTGCATTTCAGTACAGCTTTGCATCCACAAACAGATGGTCAGTCTAAACGAATTATTCAGATTCTTGAGGACATGTTGAGATGCTGCATTCTTGAGTTTAATGGTACGTGGGAACAGTATTTGTCATTGATTGAATTTGCGTATAATAATAGTTTTCGGTCGAGCATGAAGATGGAACCTTATGATGCTTTGTATGGATGTAAATGTCGTACACCTCTGTATTGGACCGAGCTCAGTGAAAATAAGCTACACGGGGTTGATTTGATAAAAGACACTGAACAGAAAGTAAAAGTAATACGAGATAGTCTGAAATCAGCATCTGATCGTCAGAAGTCTTATGCAGATTTGAAACAAAAAGATATAGAATTTGAAGTTGGTGATAAAATATTTTTGAAAGTGTCTCCATGGAAAAAAGTACTCCGTTTTGGACGTAAAGGCAAGTTGAGTCCGAGGTTCATCGGGCTGTATGAAATTATTGAACGAGTTGGGCCAGTTGCATATAGATTGTTGTTACCCTTTGAGCTAGAAAAGATTCAGAATATATTTCATGTATCGATGCTCCGTAGATACCGATCCGATCCATCACATGTAATTGCCCCATCTGAAATTGAAATCCGATCTGATATGACATTTGAAGAGGAACCGATCCGTATCTTAGCTCGTGAAGTGAAAGAGTTGAGAAACAAGAAAATTTCGTTAGTAAAAGTGTTGTGGAATCGACATGGAGTAGAAGAGGCTACGTGGGAGCCTGAAGACTCAATGAGACAGCAATATCTGAATCTATTTAACGGTAAGATTTTCGGGGACGAAAATCCCTAAGGGGGGAGAATTGTAACAGTCTGATTTATACCCTAGTCGAAATAGTGGTTTCGGGACCACAAGTCCGAGTCATAAAATATTTTAATATTATTTTCCATGCCTATGATATATGATTAAGCATGTGTTAAATTTTCGTAAGCTAATTTGTTTGTTCGAGTGTTTAATTTGAGCAAAAGACTAAATTGCATAAATTGTAAAACTGGCCTTCTAATTGATTAAGTGTCTATTTGATGTGGCTTTTAAGTGTAGAGGCCTTATGAGGCAATTATGCCATTAATAAGGATAGTGGAAGACTTTGGACGGTTATGCCATTTATTTTATAAGTTATGTATGTTTTGTATCAATGTTAATATGGTAAATTGGCATTAATATGAATATTAAATAAAACAAACATAAGAAAGATGATTGTTATCATCTTTTGTGCCGAAATTAGTAAAGAAAAAGAAGAAATATCTAAGCTAGGTTTCGGCTATGTGCAAGCAAATTTTGACTTCGGTTTTTGATAATTTCTACGTTTTTACAATTGTTGCTTAGTCTACTATCAAAGCCCATGTTGTAATTTGAAGAATTGATGATATTTGTGAGTTGTGCCATTGATGAAATGGTAAGCTTTATTATGAGTTTAGTTGTTAAATGAAAGATATATGTTATATGAACATATTTTGTTCTTGAAATTTTGATGAATTTAGCTAAATAGGGTTAAATTGAAAAAATGATAATTTGAGGGACTAAATTTTGAACTTGATGGAAAATATGGGCTTGTATGATATATATAAGCATTCGGCTAAGCATGAGTATGTGATGATTTTGTGTATTTGATGTTTTGAGAAAAATGGATTAAATTGATAAATGTGCAAATGTGAGGGCTAATTTGTAAATTTCCCTAAATGTGTGTATTTGGATTGAATTGGTTGAGTTAGTGAATAAAAGGGTTAAATTTGAATTTGTATAGATCAAGAACCGAAGAAATTGGACTTAGATAGCAGAAAAGCGAAAGTAACCGAGGAGCCGTTTCCATTTCAGTTAAATCGAATCTAAGGTAAGTCATTATGCAATTAAATGTATTTGTATTGAACTTTGTATGTTCATATGACTATTGTTAACGAAGAATGCTTACGAGATGATCTGTACATGAATTCTGAGATAAGGTTGACTTAGTAACAATGTCCGAGAAGTCCCGTACGAACCTAGGAATAGATAGGATTAGCTATGTCATGACATAGGTATCTGTTCTGTTTTATCATGTAAGACCACATCTGGGACGTTGGCATTGATTCGAGATTACGTGTAAGGCCACGTCTGGGACGTTGGCGTCGATATGATCTTTACGTGTAAGACCATGTCTGGGACATCAGCATCGTATTAATTCATGTAAGACCCAATCTGGGACAGTGGCATTGACATCTGATTACATGTAAGACCACATCTGGGACGTTGGCATTGTACGACTATACTGAATATTCTGTATATCCTATTAGATTCCGAACGGTTCAACGGGCAAATCTGAGTTATGAACAATTACGTGAATGTATATTCATTTCAGGTACGTTTGGTATGTACACTAAGTGTGTATAAAAGGTAAGTACGTATATGAATTTGCTTTAAGGAAATGTATGATTGAACTTGAGAATATGAATGAGATACAAAAATGGATATGAGTAAGCTAAGTATATATATGTGATATGTGATATGTGAAATGAAATATGTGGCAAGCTTTGTGTGAGTAATTGTGCCAAACTCTATGAAATGAAATGGCTATGATATTTTTAAGTACCTGATTCAATTTGGTTATATGCATTGTATATTAATTTTATTTGTATATGGCTTACTAAGCTTTTAAAAGCTTACTCTGTGTATGTGTTTGTTCTGTTTTATAGATCGTCAAAGCTACTGAAGGCTCAAGGACTGTGGAGGATCGTCATCACAGTACTCAGCTTATTTTGGTACATTTTGGAAATGTGTATAACTAAATATGGCATGTATAGGCTAGTTAATTGTATGGGAATGAGATGTAAACTTAGCCATGCGGTTTGGCTAATTATGTGTTGGCTATATGCTTTAAATAAATATGATATGAGATGTACGTTTTGATATAGTTTGATAGTGTATGAAGTAGTTAAGTTTAAGGTAAGTAGTTGGATGAATTATGCTTGTGTGTGCATGAGTTTTAGTCTTGTAAATTGGCTTGGTTGAAATTGGTTATTTGCTTGTAGGTATGACCCTAATATGGGTGGCATATTGGCCTTGCAAATGGCCTATTTTGCCACACGGTTGTGGCACACGGGCGTGCCTATCACCCGTGGGACTAAGTCAGTAGCTGATTAAGAGCACACAGCCTTGGCACACGGACGTGCCTGGTAGCCATGTGGTTTAGACAGGATCGACCACAACCAAAGTGCAAGGGCGTGCTTGGTGGCCATTGAGCCAAGTCAAGATTGACCACGGCCAAGGTACACGGGCGTGCTTTATGGCCGTGGAGTTAAGTCAGATTCGACCACGGTCGAGGTACACGGGCGTGCTCTATGGCCGTGGAGTTGAGTCAGTTTCGACCACAGGGAAGACACACGGATGTGTCTAGCAGCCATGGGAGGCATACAGCTTGCCCACACAGGCGTGTAATCCTTGAAACCTTAGAAAGTTTTAAATTTTTCGAGAATTTCTGTATGTGTTCAGTTCAGTCCCGACCCTACTCTAAAGCATGAGTAAGGTCTCGTTGACCTATATAAAGGACACTATGATTGTTATTAATGAATGTTGTATGATATTTCTGTAAATGTATATAAAAGTTTCCGATCTGTCAGGTAATGCCCTTAACCCAAATCCGGCGACGGATACGAGATAGGGGTGTTACACCAGTTGATTCATCTCAAGAAGCTAGAATCATACTCAAGACGGAAGATCTTCCCTTCGATTTCCTTCAGGGGGTTTTAGGGTTTTTCTTATGTTTTGCTTTATATTTTCTTCTGAGATGTATTCTTTTATGATTATGAACTAAACCCCTCAAATACTTTAGGGGGATGAAACCTAAGACAGATCTTGTTATTGTTTGTTTTCTGAACTATATGATAAATACTTGATTTGTTCTTAATTATGTGTTCTTAATTCTTGTTTTGATATTTCAGGATATTGATTCAAGTATTGATGTGCTTAGGTAGTGGAGGAATATTCCCTGTTTAAGAGTAGATCTAGCATAATTAAGCGGAGTTGATCGCAACCCTAGAGATAGGATGACGAAAATCTGTTGGATTAGGGTCAAACCTAATATGGGAGTCCATAGAGCGAATTAATGCAATTCTAGAGGTTTTAATTAGAAAGAGATTTCAATTAATCAGCCTAGGGTTAGACATTAGTAGCCTCGAGAGAGTGTTAATATAAATTAGGGAATCCTACGGATCAAGTCAAGTGAATAAATCGTCTGGTTCAGAGTTAAATAACAAGTGAAGTCTAGGTGGATTCTTCCTCGGGAATTGTCTTAATTAATTGGTTTTTCCCAAAAGTATTCTCCGCAATTCATTCTCTGTGTCTTAGCATCTTTAGCTTAGTAGTTAATTAATTTTAGATTAAACAATAATTCATTTAATTCTTAGGCTAAATAATAAAAAGAAAGTCAGTATTAGTACTTTTGGTTCTCTTGGGTTCGACATTCCGGTCTTGCCACTAAACTATACTACTGTTCGATAGGTGCGCTTGCCTCAAGTCGTTGTCATTAGTTTCTAGGCTCGATCATTCATTATATAAATTTTAAGACTTTCTGACACGATCACATTATAATATTCACATTGATTTAACACTTCCTGTAGTAAATGCCACAATAGCACTTATATGTGGATACAAAGTAAAAGGAATGGTAGTAAAATTATTAATTTGTTACAATTTAGTACAATTGAAACACATGTTAAAGTAAACCAGAAGTTTACTGATACAAATGCATTTACTACTTGGCGTGACCAGTTAGACCATCCTGGATCATATATGATGCGAAAATTAATTAAGAATTCATATGGACATTCATTAAAGAACCAGAATATTTTTTTAATTTAAAAGATTTCTCATATGTTTCTTGTTCTCAATGAAAATTGATTATTAGAAACTCACTAGCTAAAGTTGAGATTTAATATCTTGCATTCTGAAACGAATATGGGTCCATTCATCCACCATGTAGATGGTTTTGATATTATATGATGTTGGTAGATGCATATACAAAATAATCACATATGTGTTATCAATTTGGAACCTGTCATTTGCATGATTGCCTGTTTAAATAATTAATTTCAGATCATGCAATTAAGAGAATTCATCTTGCTAATACTAATGAGTTTATATCTCAATCTTTTATTGGTTGAGTTTGAAAAACTTTTGTAAAAAGTTTGCACATAATTGTTTAGAGAAATTATTGATTAAACACCTCTGATTAATGTCTAAATCATTACTTATGAGAACTAAACTTTCTGTTTCAACAAGAGATTATGTTGATTTACGTGTTGTACGCATCAAGCCAATACGTTATAAATACTCCCCATTACAATTGGTTTTTTATCAAGAGTTAAATATTTTACATCTTTGAATTTTTGTATGTGCATATATGTTCCAATTGCTCCACCACAATGTACAAAGATGAGTGAATCCTCAAAGAAATTTGGGAATACATATTAATTACAACTCTTTTTATATTATTAGATGTTTTGAATGTATTTGAGATTCAATTATGACATGATTTGTGATTAAAATTTTGATTCGATAGTTTTCCCTACATTAGGGGGAGAGAAATAATAACTTGTAATGAGTTAGGGGGAGAATAATTTAAACCAGAAGTTCAGTAAGGATAACTCATTACAAGTTAACTATTTTATTTATTTACAAACTTAGTGAGAATAACCAAGTGTTATATACCATCTTATAGTTTAATTTGAATCAAAGTCCCAGCAGGACAACCGGTTGGAATAAATAATAGATTGATCGGTTCCCAATATGAAAATTCTTCTAGATGGTCATATAGTGGAGCTGGGTGCTCCAAAAGAGACCCAAACATAACTAATAAGTAAAACTTCAAAAGAGATTCAGGTACCTGAAACCGAATTTTGAAATAATAAAGATAAGGGATCTCGATAAGTTATGTCAATTCGAGAAAATGTGGAAATGGATAATAAAAGTGGTCGACAATGATTTTGCATGAAATATTATTATTGAAATAATGAAATAAAAGGAGGATCTTGAATAAATCTATTGAGAAATATATATATAGAATAAATTGATCAAAATAGAAAGACGCAACTCAAGTACAATTAAATTCGTGGAGTTTGTAACAGTCCAAATTTGACCCTAATCGGAACGGTGGTTTCGGGACCACGAATTCGAGTCTGTAAAATATTTTAATATTATTTTTTGTGTCATTGATGAGTGTTTAAGCATGTGCTAAATTTCCGTAAACTAATTTAACTGTCTGTGTGTTTAATTTGATTAAAGGATGAAGTTGCATTGAATGTGAAACTTGTATGCTATTCGTTAAATACCAATATGATGTGGCTTTATAAAAGTGAGGGCCTTATGTGGCAATTTAGCCAATTCTATGGCTAGTGGACGGCATGATGATGATATGTATATAATATATGTTTTATTACGCTTACTTTTATAAGTTTATAATATAAGTATTTAATATATTATTTTTATAAGTTATTATATAATCTAACAAAACATAAAATAAGCCATAGTGCTTATCTACCACCGAAAACACAAAAAGGAAAAATAAAAGAGAAAGAAGCTTGGTATTCGGCCATAGTTTGGTCTAATTCAAGGTATGTTTTCGGTCGGTTTTCAATAATTTCTACGATTTTGTAATCGTTGCTTTGGGAGCTTCAAAACCCATGTACTAATTTTGTGAATTGATGATGTTTGTGTGATGTCATTGATGATATTTCAAGCTTTTTGATGATTATTGGTGTTATATGAAAGATAGGTGTTAGATGAACATATTTTGTTCTTAAATTTTTGATGAATTTAGAAAACTAGGGCTAAATTGTGAAAATAAATTTTTGAGGGGCTAAATTGCAAAATAAATGAAATGTATGAACTTATATGATTATATGGAAGATTCGGCCTAGCTATGTTGTTGTGAGATTTTGCATATTTTGTGTTTTGTGCAAATAGGACTAAATTGTAAAAGTGTGAAATATTAGGGGCAAAATGGTAATTTGTCCATTTAGGTGTTTTTGGATTAAATTGAAATGAAATGTGTTTGAATGAGCTTAATTTGAATATATTTAGATCAAGAACAAAGAAAAACGGACTTGGATCGGGGAAAAGCGAAAATTATCGAATAGCCGGTTTTTGCCATCCGACGATATCCGAGGTAAGTCTTTAAGCAATTTAATACCGTTAATATCGATTGTAACCTAGATTACATGCTGAATTTTGAATTTATAGATTGGAATTTGGGCAAAGCCGAATATGATATAGTGTTTTAACAGTGAAATGTAGTTAAATTTAATTGAGTTCAATATGTGAAAGTGATATGAATTATGTGTGATATATATGATATTGGTAACATGTAATGTGTATGAGATGGCTCAATAATATGGATATTCGGGCTTCGAGCCTAGCAGGCCTTGTGCTGGTGAAGTGTATCAGGCTTATTGCCTAGCAGGCTAAATGCCGGTGATTAAATTTTAGACCTCGGGTCTAGCAGGCTTAGTGCTGGTGAGTAATTCAGGCTTACGCCTAGCAGGTTTTATACCGGTGATGAAATTTCAACTTATAAGTCGTAAACTTTTCTTAGTTATGTGGTGATCGAGCAAGTAAGTGGATAGTATGAGTTATATATATATATATATATTCGGCCATACAGGTAAGTGCCTACGAGTTATTCAATTGATTCTTTATATTCGATCAATAAGGTAAGTATATATATGTTAAGTGTCGAACATAAATGATACTAATTGATCATGTACATCCGGCCTTATGTTTATGTGGATATATTGGGATTACATTGACAATTGATATATGAATTTATAAAATGTCAAATGGACATGTGTGTGTATACATCTTTCTATGTGAAGTTATTAAGTATAGAGCATACACTTTATTGTATATGTACATATATGTGATCCTATTGAATTATTTATATTAGAAATATGAGTAGTTGGTTAAGTGCTATTAAATTATATTCGAACCATATGCCGAAATAATAATTTGATGTTTAAAGGCAAAATAGTAATGATAGTTGAGTTAAATGAGGTATTAGCATTCGGCATTAGTAGACCATATAAGTATTAAGCTTTAAAATTTTATGATATTAAGTCTGGTTTGAAATGCTTGAATGATCATTTGATTTAATACATTTGCTTAAGACTTACTAAGCTAGTTAGCTTACTTTGTGTGTTATGTTTTCACCCTGTTTTATAGATTTTGGTCAAGCTACGAGCTCCGGGGATCGTCATTGAAGTCATCCGCACTATCAATCTATCTTGGTACTCTACAAGTTAAATTTGAATTTAAGGCATGTATAGACTAGTTGGTTACTTTGATAACATTTTGATAATGTAAATTTATAAGCCATGCGAAAATGGCTTGGTTTAAATACTAATAGCCTAATGTCTAGATGATTTTAATCGTAGTATGCGTATGCCCTGTTTGAATTTTGGATTCGGTGGTGTTACAAGACTTGGAAATTTGGCATGATAATGATGTTATAATTATATGATGTATAATCGGTTATGTGTTTGATTTATATTAGAGCTATACCATTTAGTAAAATATGAACGCTATGAAGAGTAATTTGGCTATTAATGTATTTGTCATGAGATTGAATTTATTGATGTTGTAATATCTATTACATATTCTACTTGTAAGTTTCTTTTAAAGAAAAATTTTGACTAAAATGTACTTATGTATTCGGTATAGAAGGTTTATAAATGGTTGGGTAAATATGTTAATTGTTGTTTACAAGTTCTAGGTCATTTGTATATTAAAATTTCCTATGTTAATTGTTGGTTTTGAGGTTAAAGAACTAGATGAATACTTTCGACAGTTGGTATTGAATATTGAGGCATCTTAGTTTCGGTTAAGTAAGGATTTTATCAATTACTTGTATTTGGCATTGATATTGATAATTTGTTTTGGTAATGTGGTTATAAGCATGTTCATGTGTGGTTATTATATCTTAAAGACCAAGAGTAGTATATTTGATAAAATTTTTCTTTTATGGGAAACTAACATTATAGAGTGGTGATATATTCTTTTGATTTTAAACTTCGATGAAAGAATAATGTGCTTAAAGGTATATTCGAAAATGTCTGTTGAAATGATAGATTGCTATGTTCGTGTTTACTAGACAAATGATAGGTATGCGTTTGATAATGAATTAGGCAATGATGATTACACAAAGGTAGTTTTTTTTTAACATTCAATTTGATAGCAAAGAATTATGAATTGTTTATATAAACATTTATATGCATGTACTAATTAATTATTTATAAATGCTTGTTTGGGATTATATTTTGGTAGGTAATGCCTCGTAACCCTAATCCGACGACGGATACGAGTTAGGGGTGTTACATTTGATTGGTCTCAGAGCTTACGGTTTAGTCGATTCTAGGACTATCGTAGTACGTGTGAGTCTAGCTATACATGCCTTAATTTATAATGCGATAGTGTGATGACTTCTGACATCTGAATTGTGTTTTTTTAGTAAATGGATCCCGATAGAGCAGTAGCTGATGATGTTGAGAGCGTTGCGCCTGATCCTGCTCATGGGTCAGCACCGGTAGACTCTCGACCTATCTCGAGTAGCCATGAGGGGGAAGCTAAGCAAGCCTTCTACCAGATGATGAACGAATGGTTTACACAATATATCTGGACTAATCCGGCTGTGCAACAACCTCCACCCCCGAATAATCTATCTCCGATACCTTCAGCACCTCCGATGATAGATCCGATGAGATTTAGTAGGCCTCTCGTTGATAAAATCAGGAAACACGAGGCCGAAGAATTTAAAGCTAATGATGATGATGACGCGGAACGAGCTGAGCTGTGGCTTGATAATACTATCCGTGTGCTCGACGAGCTATCATGTACTCCAGATGAATGCTTGAAGTGTGCTATATCCTTATTACGGGACACCGCATATCACTGGTGGAATACACTAGTATCGGTGGTTCCGAAAGAGAAAGTGACTTGGGAATTCTTTCAGACCGAGTTCCGTAAGAAATATATCAGTCAGAGATTCATTGATCAAAAATGAAAAGAATTTCTGGAATTGAAACAGCGTCGTATGACCGTGACTGAGTATGAACGGAAATTTGTGAGACTGAGCCGATATGCTCGTGAATGTGTGTCAACTGAGGCTACTATGTGTAAAAGATTTGAAGACGGTCTGAATGAAGACATTAAGTTGCTGGTCGGCATACTCGAGATTAAAGAGTTCATGGTACTTGTTGGACGAGCTTGTAAAGCCGAAGAGTTTGGGAAAGAGAAAAGAAAAGCCGAATTTGAAGCTAGGGACATTCGTAAAAGATCATGGAGTAAGACCTTTCATTCTGTATCAAAGAAGTTCAAAGATGAATCCAGTCGACATAAAGCTACTTCAGACGTTCCTAGACGGGATCGAGACCGACCTCCTACGGGTTCTCGAGCCACTTTGATAGCTAGTGTTGGTAATGTTCCGCAGAATCGGGTTGAGTGTAAACATTGTGGAAAATGGCATTCTGGGAGTTGTAGATTGCATGATCGGTCCTGTTTTAAGTGTGGATCGATGGATCACTTTATTAGAGAGTGCCCGATGTTAGCCGAGCAAAACACTATTCAGAATGTGAGATCGAGCAACGTGTCAGCACGAGGCAGACCACCCAGACAGTCGAGAAATGTAGGTGGCAGTCAGAGAGGGACAAAGGATACTGCGGTTTGATCAGAGGCTCGCGCACCTGCTAGAGCATATGCTATACGCGCTCGGGAGGATGCTTCTTCCCCAGATGTTATTACCGGTACTTTCACTCTTTATGATACTAGTGTGATTGCGTTGATTGATCCTGGTTCTACTTATTTTATGTGTGTAAAACATTAGTATCTAGTAAGACTCTGCCTGTTGAGTCTACTGAGTTTGTGATTTGAGTATCAAATCCTTTGGGTCGGTGTGTTCTGGTTGATAAAGTGTGTAAAGGTTGCCCGTTGATGATTCGGGATTCATGTTTCCCAGCCGATTTGATGTTGTTGCCTTTCAATGAATTTGATATAATTCTGGGAATGGACTGGTTGACTTTGCACGACGCTGTTGTTAATTGCAAAAGAAAGACCATAGATTTGAGATGTCAGAACGGTGAAGTTATTCGGATTGAATATAATGATTTAAATGGGTTACCAGCGGTAATACATTCAATGTTAGCTCGAAAGTATATGAGAAAAGGGTATGAAGCTTACTTTGCTTATGTGCTTGATAGTAAAGTGACTGAAAAGAAGATTGAATCCGTTCCAGTCGTGTGCGAGTATCCAGATGTGTTTTCTGAGGAATTACCGGGTTTACCACCTGTTCGAAAAGTAGAGTTTGGTATTGAATTAGTACCGGGAACGACTCCGATTTCGATAGCTCCGTATCGGATGGCACCTACAGAATTAAAAGAGTTGAAAGCACAGTTGGAAGAGTTAACAGATAGGGGCTTTACGCGACCGAGTTTCTCTCCTTAGGGTGCACCAATTTTATTTGTGAAAAAGAAAGATGGGACTATGCGAATATGCATTGATTACCGACAGCTCAATAAAGTAACTATAAAGAATAAATATTCGTTGCCATGGATTGACGACTTGTTTGATCAGTTGAAAGGGGCTTCAGTGTTTTCAAAGATAGATTTGAGGTCGGGTTATTATCAGTTGCGAGTCAGAGATTCTGATGTGCCAAAGACTGCCTTTCGAACGAGGTATGGACACTATGAGTTTTTGGTTATGCATTTCGGACTCACTAATGCACCTGCTATTTTTATGGACCTGATGAATCAAATTTTCAGACAGTATTTGGATCGGTTTGTAGTAGTGTTTATAGATGATATACTGATCTACTCCAGAGATAAAACCGAGCATGCTGAGCACCTGAGACTTGTGCTACAAACTTTGCGAGATAAACAGTTGTATGCCAAGTTTAGTAAATGTGAGTTGAGTGAAGTCAGTTTTTTGGGCCACGTTGTTTTAGCATCAGGTATTCGAGTTGATCTGAATAAAATATCGGCTATACTTGATTGGAAACCACCGAAAAATGTTTCCAAAATTCGAAGCTTTCTGGGACTTTCTGGTTACTACAGATGATTTGTGAAAGGTTTTTCTATGATAGCCACACCTTTGACAAAGCTATTACAGAAAGATGTTAAGTTCGAATGGACGGAAAAATGTCAGAAAAGTTTTGATCAGTTGAAAGCTCTTTTGACCAAGGCCCCGGTGTTGGTTCAGCCTAAATCGGGTAAAGAATTTGTTGTTTATAGTGATGCTTCTTTGAATGGTTTAGGTTGCGTTTTGATGCAGGAAGGCAAAGTCGTAGCCTATGCTTCAAGACAATTGAAGCCACATGAAAGAAATTAACCGACACATGATTTGGAGCTAGCAGCTATTGTATTCGCGTTAAAGATTTGGCGTCATTATCTATTCGGTGAGAAATGCCATGTCTATTCAGATCACAAAAGTTTGAAGTATTTGATGACTCAGAAAGATTTGAACCTGAGACAACGCAGATGGTTAAAGCTGTTGAAAGATTACGAATTAGTGATTGACTACCATTTGGGGAAAGCCAATGTTGTTGCGGATGCTTTAAGTCGAAAATCATTATTTGCTCTTCGTGCGTTGAACGCGCATATGGTTACGTCTGATGATGGTTCGATAGTAGCTGAATTAAAATGTAATATCCTGAAATAGGGGTTATTTTTGTAATTGCTTTATTTTGCTTGTGTTGGAGTGTGGTGTCATTATTTGTGATGTTTTGAGACTTAGTTGTAAGCCTAGAGCAGGCCTGAGTAATAAGAAAATTTTAGCTTTTAAGTTTTAAGTTAAGGGAGCTGAGGGAGCCAAGGGTTATAAGCATGTCAAGTAGGATTTTAGCACAAGAAAGAGGCTTGGTAAAGTGGCAGGGAGGCGCCACTTAGAGCCTATGATTGACGCCACTTGCAAGGGAAGGAGGTCTCATGTTCGAGTAGCAGAAATCCCACCTTTTGCTTGTTATTTTGACGCCAAGGAGGGGGAGGAGTTGTGTGCAGTTCAAACTCTGCCTAGTAAGGGTGGACTCAGTCAAGTTATTCAAATGGTTGGCAGAGAGGAAAAGTAGGAATTTGACTAATTCAAATCTATTTGAATTAGTGGCCAAGAGCATTCTTAGGTTGTGGGCGAATTTTGGATTCTTCATGGGGTGAGTGGCCGGTTTTGGTAAGGTGAGTAGGGGGGAATGCCGAAATTTCTTAGAGTGTTTAGAGTGCATTTTCGGTCATCTTGTGTCAAAGTCGAAACTTCCTTAGGTGTTTGCCGAATTTCTTTTGTTGTTAACCCTAGCCGAACCTTCAAGTGAGTTTTTCCTTTTACTTCTTTGAAACCGAAAGTCTCAAGCAACATATACCTTTGCTGAATTGTTGCTTTTGTTTTCTCTAAACCTCATTGTAGCCGAACCCTTATTCTCCTAAGCACCTTCTCTTCTTTTGCTCAATTTTTGGTTGGTGGCCGAACCTTCTACTCTCCCTTCCCTCTTTCTTTTCTTTCAAAACCGAAAGCACTCTCCTCCTATTCTTTTTCTTCCCTCTTCTCAAACTCTTTTACCAAAACCCCTATCTCTTTTTCACTTCTTTTCTTCCTTTTCTTCCACTCAAGCCGAACCTTAATTGTCTGTTTTAAATAACCATAGCCGAATTCTCTTCTCCCTTTTTGTTTAGTTTTGGCCGAAAGTCACAAGCAAGGGTGATCTCCCCTAGTTTTCTCTAATCGGTTTTTAGAGGAAGGTAAGTGCTCAAGGCCGAATGCCTATTTCTTCTTCTCTCTTTTTCTCTGTCGACTTGTTTAAGGGTAGGAGCCGATTTCGGCATTTGATAGCAAGGGTGTTAATTACCCTTTTTGGGAACCGTTTTGTTGTAGGGTCTCCGGGATTTTGGAAGATCGATCCAACCTCTATTTTTTTTGACAATCGGCTTTGGTAAGTGGTGGTAAGAATCCATTTCAAGATCATCTATTCTTTTAAGTATTCAAAAGCCGAAGGCTATTGATGTGGGTGTTTTTGGATTGCCGATTGTAGGGGAGTGAGGCAAATTCACAAAGCGTGTGGTGGCTAGTATTCAAGGGGCGTTTAGGTAAGGTCCCGGGTTTCAAGCGTTAACCCTTTGGGTTTATTTGGTTTGGCCGAATGGACTATGTGGCTAACCTTAGTTATGGCCGAATGTAGGATCAAGGACCTAGCGTTGTAGATCGACTCTTCGGATTTAGGGCTTGCGTTATAACAGGTGTGTAACTTACACACTCTAATACTTAGTAATATATTTTAATAACCTGATAATAATGAAAGCTGAAACAGTATGGATGTTGATATGGTACCCTATGGGTATATGCACGGATTCGGGTAAGTCCGTTTCGATATGAGTTCAGTTATTCATTATATGATATAATGATTTTATGACATATATGTGTTATGAGATGTGTACCAAAATATGTTGACATGATTTGCATAGGTTGCATGATTTACATGAGTATGGCATGATGATGGGTGATATGAGAGGAGGGGGAAGATGATATCCGTGTATTTGGGACACCAGAGGTTTGGCACCTCCAGTGGTTTGGTACCACAGACTGATTTAGTGACTTTGGGTCACCAGAGGTTTGGCACCTCATAGCGACTTGTCCCAGTGGCTTAGTACCACAGTGGGTTGGCCCCACAGTTGACATATCGGGATCGTCACCAGTGATTTGGTATCACACGTGGGTTGGCCCCACACTTGGATATTGGTATTTTGTGACTTTGGGTCACCAGAGGTTTGGCACCTCATAGCGACTTGTCCCAGTGGCTTAGCACCACAATGGGTTGGCCCCACAGTTGATATTGCGGGATCGTCGCCAGTGATTTGGTATCACACGTGGGTTGGCCCCACAGATGGATTATTCGTGACTTTGGGTCACCAGTGGTTTGGCACCACCAGTGGTTTGGTACCACACGGGGTAGATAAGGAGTATGGATGGCTAGGGTTGGGGTGCATTACTTATATTGCTTGGTGATATGTGTGTAAACATGTTGCATTAATCGAGAGGAGGGTTTATGCACTGAGTCTTAGTGACTCACCTTCTCTCTTATCATTTCAGGTGACACCTAGATCGCGGACGAGGAGCCGGGTGGACTCGAGGTGGCCATGCTATGAATAAATACGGTCTTTCATGGATTTGGATTTGGTACTTTATTTCATTTACCTCGATTTGGTTTTGTTGGGATTGTAAAAAGGCCTTTTAAATTATATTTGGATTATTTATGTGGTTGGATTTGATTTCAAATATGACTTAACAAATTATTGGTTAACATCTGATAAAATTTGGAAAAAAATAAGGTTTGCTAAAACTACAAAGCGGCATGTTTTAAACTTTACCATCGGGTATCACTTTAAAATTGAAGAGCACTACAACTCAAACGGTTTTTCAAACTTAAAGTTTTACACACTCAATTTAAATGTTTTAAGCAACTAAAAAGAAACTATTCGCATTTTCAAGTAATATAGAATTGTTTTACTTATGAATTCGACAAACTAGGTTTTAAAGATCTAATCTCGGGTTTTCAAAAAACAACAAGAACAGTTTTAACTTATCATGCACCTGCTTTCTACAAAAATAAAAAAACAACGAGGAAATTTTTACTCAAAACTTGATTCGCTAGATTGTCTTCTTCAAGTTATCTTCCTGTAACATGCTAGATTCGGTCGTGGTGTGTTGACCGGGTTTGGGGTGTTACATAAAAGCAAGACCGTTGTTTATTCAACAAATTAGTGATGCCCAGAAAGTTGACAAAGATTTGTTAGTAAGACAAGTTCAGTGTGAGAACAATGTTGAGTCAGAGTTTCGAATAGATGAGAATGACTGTTTGAAGTTCAAAGACTGAATTTGTGTTCCAAGGAATTTAGATTTGATTCAGATGATATTGAATGAAGCTCACAGTAGTCGATTGTCTGTACATCTGGGTAGCACGAAAATGTATAATGATTTGAAACAATTCTATTGGTGGCCTGGTATGAAACGGGACATATCTGAATTTGTCTCGAAGTGCTTAGTTTGTCAACAGGTAAAAGCCGAACATCAGGTGCCTTCTGGGTTACTTCAGCCGATCATGATACCTGAATGGAAATGGGACAGAATTACTATGAATTTTGTATCTGGCTTGCCTACGACACCGAGCAAGAAAGATGCAATTTGGGTTATAGTGGATAGACTAACCAAATCAGCTCACTTTGTTCCAGTTCGTACGGACTATTCGCTCGATAAGCTTGCTGAGTTGTATGTATCTCAAATTGTGAGATTGCATGGTGTGCTGATTTCCATTATTTCAGACAGAGAACCGAGATTCACGTCGCGGTTTTGGAAGAAACTTGATGCTCTAGGTACTAAACTACACTTTAGCACAGCTTTTCATCCGCAGACAGATGGTCAGTCTGAACAAACCATTCTGATACTTGAGGATATTTGAGATGTTGCGTCCTCGAGTTTGAAGGTACGTGGGCACGATACTTACCTCTGATTGAATTTGCTTATAATAATAGCTTTCAATCTAGTATCAAAATGGCACCTTACGAAGCTTTGTACGGCCGTAAGTGTCGTACACCATTGTACTGGACCAAGCTCAGTGAAAACAAGATACACGGGGTTGATATGATCAAAGAGACTGAACAGAAAGTGACAGTGATCCGTGATAGTTTGAAAATTGCATCAGATCGCCAAAAGTCATACGCGGATTTGAAACGTAAAGACATTGAGTTTCAGGTCGGAGACCGGGTATTTTTGAAAGTTTCTCCGTGGAAGAAAGTGCTTCGATTTGGACGTAAAGGCAAATTAAGTCCGAGATTCATCGAACCATATGAGATCATCGAACGTGTAAGGCCTGTTGCTTATAGATTAAGGTTGCCCTCTGAACTAGAAAAGATACACAATGTATTTCATGTTTCGATGCTTCGTAGATATAGATCTGATCCGTCACATGTGATTGCCCCGTCTGAGATTGAAATTCGATCTGATATGACGTACGAGGAGGAATCGATCCGTACCTTAGCTCGTGAAGTAAAAGAGTTGAGAAACAAGAAAATTCCGTTAGTAAAAGTATTATGGAATCGTCATGGAATAGAAGAGGCTACGTGGGAGCCTAAGGATTCAATGAGACAACAATATCCGACTCTGTTTAACGGTAAGATTTTCGGGGACGAAAACCCCTAAGAGAGGGAGAGTTGTAACAGTCTAAATTTGACCCTAATCAGAACGGTGGTTTCGGGACCACGAATTCGAGTCCGAAAAATATTTTAATATTAATTTCTGTTTCATTGATGTGCGTTTAAGCATATGCTAAATTTCCGTAAACTAATTTGACTGTCTGTGTGTTTAATTTGATTAAAGGATGAAGTTGCATTAAATGTGAAACTTGTATGCTTTTTGTTAAATACCAATATGATGTGGCTTTAAAAAAGTGAGGGCCTTATGTGGCAATTTAGCCAATTCTATGGCTAGTGGACGGCATGATGATGATATGTATATAATATATGTTTTATTATGCTTACTTTTATAAGTTTATAATATAAGTATTTAATATATTGTTTTTATAAGTTATTTTATATATTATAACAAAACATAAAATAAGCCATAGTGCTTATCTACCACCGAAAACACAAAAAGGAAAAATAAAAGAGAAAGAAGCTTGGTATTCGACCATAGTTTGGTCTAATTCAAGGTATGTTTTCGGTCGGTTTTCGATAATTTCTACGTTTTTGTAATCATTGCTTTGAGAGCTTCAAAACCCATGTACTAATTTTGTGAATTGATGATGTTTGTGTGATATGTCATTGATGATATTTCAAGCTTTTTGATGATTATTGGTGTTAAATGAAAGATAGGTGCTAGATGAACATATTTTGTTCTTGAATTTTTGATGAATTTAGAAAATTAGGGCTAAATTGTGAAAATAAATTTTTGAAGGGCTAAATTGCAAAATAAATGAAATGTATGAACTTATATGATTATATGGAAGATTCGGCCTAGCTATGTTGTTGTGAGATTTTGCATATTTTGTGTTTTGTGCAAATAGGACTAAATTGTAAAAGTGTGAAATATTAGGGGCAAAATGGTAATTTGTCCATTTAGGTATTTTTGGATTAAATTGAAATGAAATGTGTTTGAATGAGCTTAATTTGAATATATTTAGATCAAGAACAAAGAAAAACGGACTTGGATCGGGGAAAAGCGAAAATTATCGAATAGCCGGTTTTTGCCGTCCGACGATATCCGAGGTAAGTCTTTAAGCAATTTAATACCGTTAATATCGATTGTAACCTAGATTACATGCTGAATTTTGAATTTATAGATTGGAATTTGGGCAAAGCCGAATGTGATATAGTGTTTTAACAATGAAATGTAGTTAAATTTAATTGAGTTCATTATGTGAAAGTGATATGAATTATGTGTGATATATGTGATATTGGTAACATGTAATGTGTATGAGATGGCTCAATAATATGGATATTCGGGCTTCGAGCCTAGCAGGCCTTGTGCTGGTGAAGTGTATCAGGCTTATTGCCTAACAGGCTAAATGCCGGTGATTAAATTTCAGACCTCGGGTCTAGCAGGCTTAGTGCCGGTGAGTAATTCAGGCTTACGCCTAGCAGGTTTTATACCGGTGATGAAATTTCAACTTATAAGTCGTAAAATTTTCTTAGTTATGTGGTCATCGAGCAAGTAAGTGGATAGTATGAGTTATATATATATATTCGGCCATACAGGTAAGTGCCTATGAGTTATTTAATTGATTCTCTATATTCGATCAATAAGGTAAGTATATATGTGTTAAGTTGTCGAACATAAATGACACTAATTGATCATGTACATTCGGCCTTATGTTTATGTGGCTATATTGGGATTACATTGACAATTGATATATGAATTTATAAAATGTCAAATGGACATGTGTGTGTATACATCTTTCTATGTGAAGTTATTAAGTATAGAGCATACACTTTATTGTATATGTACATTTATGTGATCCTATTGAATTATTTATATTGGAAATATGAGTAGTTGGTTAAGAGATGTTAAATTATATTCGACCCATATGCCGAAATAATAATTTGATGTTTAAAGGCAAAATAGTAGTGATAGTTGAGTTAAATGAGGTATTAGCATTCGGCATTAGTAGACCATATAAGTATTAAGCTTTAAAATTTTATGATATTAAGTATGGTTTGAAATGCTTGAATGATCATTTGATTTAATACATTTGCTTAAGACTTACTAAGCTAGTTAGCTTACTTTGTGTGTTATGTTTTCACCCTGTTTTATAGATTTTGGTCAAGCTACGAGCTCCGGGGATCGTCATTGAAGTCATCCGCACTATCAACCTATCTTGGTACTCTAAAAGTTAAATTTGAATTTAAGGCATGTATAGGCTAGCTGGTTACTTTAATAACATTTTGATAATGTAAATTTATAAGCCATGCGAAAATGGCTTGGTTTAAATACTAATGGCCTAATGTCTAGATGATTTTAATCGTAGTATGTGTATGCCCTGTATGAATTTTGGATTCGGTGGTGTTACAAGACTTGGAAATTTGGCATGATAATGATGTTATAATTATATGATGTATAATGGGTTATGTGTTTGATTTATATTAGAGCTATACCATTTAGTAAAATATGAACGCTACGAAGAGTAATTTGGCTATTAATGTATTTGTCATGAGATTGAATTTATTGATGTTGTAATATCTATTACATATTCTGCTTGTAAGTTTCTTTTAAAGAAAAATTTTGACTAAAATGTACTTATGTATTCAGTATAGAAGGTTTATAAATGGTTGGGTAAATATGTTAATTGTTGTTTACATGTTCTAGGTCATTTGTATACTAAAATTTCCTATGTTAATTTTTGGTTTTGAGGTTAAAGAACTAGATGAATACTTTCGACAGTTGGTATTGAATATTGAGGCATCTTAGTTTCGGTTAAGTAAGGATTTTATCAATTACTTGTATTTGGCATTGATATTGATAATTTGTTTTGGTAATGTGGTTATAAGCATGTTCATGTGTGGTTTTTATATCTTAAAGACCAAGAGTAGTATATTTGATAAAATTTTTCTTTTATGGGAAACTAACATTATAGAGTGGTGATATATTCTTTTGATTTTAAACTTCGATGAAAGAATGATGTGCTTAAAGGTAGATTCGAAAATGTCTGTTGAAATGATAGATTGCTATGTTCGTGTTTACTAGTCAAATGATAGGTATGCGTTTGATAATGAATTAGGCAATGATGATTACACAAAGGTAATTTTTTTTTTAACATTCAATTTGATAGCAAAGAATTATGAATTGTTTATATAAACATTTATATGCATGTACTAATTAATTATTTATAAATGCTTGTTTGGGATTATATTTTGATAGGTAATGCCTCGTAACCCTAATTCGACGACGGATACGGGTTAGGGGTGTTACAGAGTTTTTGGACCAGTAGTCCAAATATCTAAATGTATAAAGCCAGTGAGGGTGCAATTGAAGTAGTTTTGCAAAAGCGGAAGAAAAATATGAAGTATTTCACTAAGTCCTGGCATTGATTATGAAAAGATATAATATTCTTTTGCGGTGGATGCAATAACCTTTAGATATATTATACAATTGACAATTCATAAAAGATTTAACTTGCGTCTAATGGTTATTGTTACAACCTTTTATGAATCACTATAAAATAAATTTTATATTAAAAATTCTTGAAGGATTTAGGGTGCTAGAAGCATATTGAAATTCTCGAGAAATTGTTCATTTATATGAATTGAAATAATTTGAACATGTGTGGTAATTTTGACTTAGTGAATAGTTGTTGAATGAGGATTATAAAATGATCCAAAATACCTATATGTGTTTTTAACAAGAATCATGATAAAAGTTTGTTATGATTATTGTTGAATCTCCTGAAGAGATCAAAATATATTTCCTCAAATTTCCCTCACTCATGACTTTTAAAAGAATGGTAATATAAATGCTAGCAAATACACTCAAATAGTCATTTGAAAAACTAGTATTTAGGATTGAATACATAGAATATGAGAAAATATGTGATGTTTTCATGAGGGGGAGTAAATACGCGTTGCACTCTATAACACTCCTAACTCGTATCCGTCGCCGGAATAGGGTTACGGAGCATTATTGGAGATTAAATTTCAAAACAATAAAAAATTTAAAACATATAATTCACAACATCAATCATAGCAAATTCCATTAATAA
Source organism: Gossypium australe (assembly GCA_005393395.2). Taxonomy (NCBI): domain Eukaryota; kingdom Viridiplantae; phylum Streptophyta; class Magnoliopsida; order Malvales; family Malvaceae; genus Gossypium; species Gossypium australe. The sequence continues at coordinate 83,827,756 of CM016615.1, forward strand.
CATACATATTGTCCCTTATACGAGCCCTCGAGGCCCTAAAAACACATTAGAAACAAATCGGGACTAAATCAGGAACACGTACAATTTTTCGGGAAAAGATGAAATTTTTCAAACTGTAGGGGTCACACAGCCGTGTGACTCACACGGCTGAGACACACGCTCGTGTCTCAAGCCATGTGGACATTTGAAGTAGGGACACACAGTCCTATCCCAAACCATGTCCGTGCCCGTGTAACTCTCTGACTTGAGCCAGACGGCCAAGCCACACGCCCGTGTGCCAGGCTGTGTACCTTTTGAAATGGTCTCACATGCCCATGTGTCAGGCCGTGTGCTAGGCCATGTAATTGCCTGACTTGCAACCCATACAAAGCTATAGGGGACACACGGCCATGTCGCCTGGCCATGTGTCACACACGGCTGAGACACACGACTGTGTCTCTGGCCGTGTGGACGAAAAATAGGCCATTTCCAAGCCATTTTTCTCACCCATTCATGCACATACCTACAATCAATTTTCCAGATATAAACAAGCCTTCAAGTTGCACTTAAAACATGCATAACCAAGCTAAATTAATAAGAGATATATTCATACAACCAATATGCCCAAAAGGCACCTCAATCACAACAACTAACATATACTTTCTAGATGCAAAATTTAGGCACAAAACAACTAACTTGTAATCAATTTCATGACAACATTTATCTCTATATTCACATATTATAGTCACACTCATTATACCACTTTTGCCATTCAATTTTCATTAACAAGCATTAGCACAAATAGCCATAAATATCAACTACATTACCTATACCAAATAACCACATTCAAGCATATCAAAGGACAACTCATAACATACATTTTAAATACCATTTCAACTTCCATCATTTAAGCATCATAAAGACTACAAAATCAACCATCATAAGGCCACATACATATATCAACCTAACAACCATTTCAGTCACTCAAAATAGCATAATTACAAGCTAATAAATAATGGCTATAATATCAACCAAAACACCTATACATGTGCATATTTAAACAATTATCACTTAACTTGTTTTCATGCCAAAACATAACATAATTGATACATAATAACCATACCATTTTGGCTATTTAAAAATACAAATCTAACCGTATCCAGATGGTTCCAACAATCAACATGTATACAAACTGTAACACCCCAAACCCGGACAAGACACCACGTCCGAATCTGGTATGCTACGGGGAAAACGCTTTTGAAAAGTTAGATTTTTTTGTTTGAAAGCTGAGTGAAAACACAGTGTATTTGAAGCAAATTTGAGTAGACTTGTTTGGAAACGGTTGGTGTATTTGAAACCCGGAGATTTTGAAAACTTAGCCAAAATGTGTAGTTAAAACGAGTTTAACCATTTAAAACCTCAATAGTTTCTTAGTGATACATAAAATATTTTTTAAACTTAGAAGAACTACAAGTTTGAATTGAAAACCATTTGTATTTGTTTATCATAAAGACTTAGTGTGATACCCGATGGTATAGTTTAAAAACACATTGCGTTATGATTTTGAAATCATTATCTTTCCAAGTTTTGGTAAAATTCATACCAACTTATTTTGTTAAGGCATATTAGAATTTAATTAAAACATAAACATCATAAAACAAAAATTAAAGACCTTTTACAAATCCAATATAAAACCCAAATAAAAGTAAATAAGCTAAAGTACCCAAATTCAATAGTCTGAGCGACACTTTTATTAAAGCATGGCATGTGCACCCCGAGTCCATCCCGGCTCCAAGTCCGCGTCTACGAGTCACCTGAAATGTTAAAGGAGAGGGTGAGTCGAATGACTCAGTGTATAAATCCCGCTCCCGATAATACAACATGCTAACACACATCATACATAGCAACATAATTAATGCAACCCGATCCTAACCATCCATAACGCCTTTTCTACCCCGTGTGGTACCAAACCACTGGTGGTGCCAAACCACTGGTGACATATAGTCACAATGTGTTACCAAAACACTGGTGTCCCAAAGACACAATATCCGTCAATGTGGTACCAAGCCACTGGTGTCCCAAAGACACGATTGTGCTACCAAAGCACTGGTGACCGAAGTCACAAATCCAATGATGGGGCCAACCCATCGTGTGATACCAAATCACTAGCAGACGATCCCATATCTCAAGTGGGGCCAACCCACGGTGGTCAAACCACAGGGACAAGTCGCAATGAGGTGCCAAACCTCTGGTGTCCCAAAGACACAATGTGCTACCAAAGCACTGGTGACCGTAGTCACAAATCTGGTGATGGGGCCAACCCATCGTGTGATACCAAATCACTGGCGTCAATCCCATATCTCACAAGTGGGGCCAACCCACGGTGGTGTTAACCACAGGGACGAGACGCTGAGGTACCAAACCTATGGAGGTGCCAAACCTCTGGTGACCCAAAGTCACAAAGTGTGTTACCAAAACACTGGTGCTCGTCAGCACAAAATATCACTGCTTCCTCCACTCATATCACCCATCAACATACCATACTCATGTAATCATGCATATCATACAATCATGCATATCATGCTAACATGTCTAATCTCATATCCCATGTCACATATATCCACAGCTATGGTATCATATAGATCATCAGTAAATTTATAACAACACTGACTTACCCGAGTCCAAGATCATACCCAAATGGGTATCATATCAATCCATCAAACTGCCATGATTTTAATAGGCAAACAGGTTTACTAATAATAATATCACTAAGTATGGGTGTGTTAGTTACACCCCTGATAATACGAGTCTAGAAATCCTGACAAAAGCGATCTAAGTCCCTTGATTGACTTGCTCCTAAAATTGACCAAACATAGGGGTTAGGCATTTAGCATTCGGCCAACACCATTTAAACCAAAAGGGTTTGTCGAATTACCCTTACCTTGTTAATGGTTTGATTCTTTATCAAACCCGAACCACAAAAGCTTTCCTTCCAATAATCGGCTACCTTCGAAAGAGAACTATTAATCTTTTGTTACCTTTGCCTTAATCGAAACCAAAGAATTGGACTACTAATAATAATATCAATCACTTACTAATCAGTTGACAGAAGAAAAACGGCTCCTCTTGCTTGCTTCCACAATCCAAAGATCCTATAACGAAGAGATTAGAATCCATCCAAAATGACCATATTCGGCCCTTAATTACACCAAAATCGATTGAGAAAAGAAAGAAAAATAAATGACCATTCGGCCATGGACTTGCCAACCTTCAAACGGTTGAAGCAAGAAACCCCCCCAACACTCTATTGATGTTCGGCCACAACAACCACTAGGAGAAGAGATGGATCCGGTCAATACTTTGTACCAAAGAGAATTCGGTCTAGACTTAAAATAAAGCAAGGGATATATGTGATCAAGAAGAAAGAATCGGCCAAAGTTTGAGAAGAAAAGAAAGAAAAATGGAAAAGTGGTAGGTGCTTTTCGGTTCTTGAGATGACAAGAAATGGAAGGAATGAATAGGAATTTTTTTGGTTTAGGCAAGGTAAATTTCGGCTTTAGTGTTTCAAAAAGGGAAGAGAAAACGAAACAAAAATGAGATATGAGAAGGCTAGTTTCGGCTTAGCTCCAAAAGAAGATAAGAAGGAGAAATGGAATGATCATTCGGCCAAAAGAGACAAAAAGAGGTACTAGCTTGAGGCTCAAGAACTTTCGGCTACAAACACTTTAGGAGACAAGAAATAAAATGAAACTTTCGGCAATCCCTTTTGAGTTTTGGTCTTACGGTTCCAAGAGTAAAAGAATGAGAGAAATTCTCTTGAAAATTCAATGACAAAAGAAAGAAAGAATAGTCTTCCAACTTGACCGAAAATGCCTCAAAATTCCAATTGAATTTCGGCATTACTCACTACAACACACCACCAAGCCGTCCACCCACTCCACAACTCCCCAACATTCGGCCAAATCCCCCTATTCACTCACATCCACCCATTTCAAAAGTGTGGACCAAGTCTTTCTCCTCAAGTTGCTCTCCACCTTTCATTTGAAAGGTAAGACTTGGTCCAAGGTAGTGTTCTAGTTGCTCTCTACCTCTACCCCCATGCCGTCCAAAATGAAGCCAAAATAGAGGAATCCTGCTGCTCGAACACTGGACCTCCACTCCTTGAAGTTGACGCCATACCAAGCTCCCCCTTGCCACTCTGCCAGCTCTTCACTTGTGCAACAAATTACTAAAGAAAACCCTTATACCCTAGCTCCAACAGCTCCCCTGACTTAACACCCAAAAACCAAAATTTTCCCATTCACTCAGGCATACACCTAGGCTACAATTAAGCCCCTAAAACACCGAAATAGCAACACAGCACACCAAACACATGCAATAACATGCAGCAACAAAATAGCCCCTAACCCGGGATATTACACAAACCATATTTCAATCATGCATATCTATTCAAAACCTTTCCAAAGCATACTTGAAGGTGGTGGGAAAGTCTTAATATTTATATAATGAATGATCGAGCCTAGAAACTAACTATCACCATGATGGAGGCAAGCGCACCTATCGAACAGTAGTATAGCTTAGTGGCAAGACCGGAATGTCGAACCCAAGGGAACCAAAAGTACTAATACTGACTTTCTTTTTATTATCTAGCCTAAGAATTAAGAGAATTGTTGTTTAATCTAAAATTAACTAACTACTAAGCTAAAGATGCTAAGACACAGAGAATGAATTGGGAAAAATACTTTTGGGAAAAACCAATTGATTAAGACAATGCCCGAGGAAGAATCTACCTAGACTTCACTTGTTATTTAACTCTGAACCAGACGATTTATTCACTTAACTTGATCCGTAGGATTCCCTAATTTATATTAATACCTCTCTCGAGGCTAGTAACATTTACCTTAGGTTTCATCCCCCTCAGGTATTTGAGGGGTTTAGTTCATAATTATAAAAGAATACATCTCAAAAGAAAGTATAAAACAAAACATAAGAAAAACCCTAAAACCCCCTAAAGGAAATTGAAGGGAAGATCCTCCGTCTTGAGTATAATTTCGGCTTCTTGAGATGAATCAACTGGCTTTCTTCAAGTAAATTCCACAATTCTGGCCTCTCTGGCTTGGCTCCTAAGCCTACCTGGACCCCTCTTTTAGGTCAAACTTAGGGTGTTTATATAGGCTTTCGAAATGTCTTTCTTCACCCCTAAGTATCCTAATCCGAGTGGAATTAAAACAGGTCACGGTGCGGACGTGCCCATGGCACATGCCCGTGTAAATCGAGGTCAGGCCGTGTTTGGGTCTGTTAAGGAGGCACGGCCGTGTGGCTTGGGCCCAGGCTGTGTCGATTTCGTACTTTGGACCATTTTCTCTGTTTTTGGCCCATTTCTCGTTCTTTTCATCCTCTGAGGCTCTCCTAACTATAAAGCATGAAATTAAAGGATTAGGAGCACCAAATTCCACAATTCAAGGAATAAATCATCCAAAAGTATGCTAAATGTGGGGTTAAAATATGAACATCTAACGGTTTATCAAATACCCCCACACTTAAGCATTTGCTTGTCCTCAAGCAAAGTTCTCAACTCACAATTAAAATGAACTTCCTCAATTCATAATATTCATCAACAGTGTTTTACCATAATTTATAGATAATTTATACATTGATAATTTACCAAAAGGGTTCTAAAGATTCAAACAATCAAAGTCATACATTTATACCCCAAAAACATTTGGTGTTTCCCCTTATCTAAATGATTACCTTTAATTCAAGATCGACAAGAGTTGACATCCTCACTAAAGATTCACTCAAATCACTCAAAGTGTTTAAGGTTCAAAATTAAGCACTCAAAAGTCGAACATGAAAAGTTAATCCCATAGGCTTGCATGAAAATCAAATCTCCACCACTATAAAATGAAATGATACACAGATCAAAAGGTCTTTAACAGGTTGTAATGGGGCTTGGGTTAAAGGTGTGGATAAGGGTTGAATTAAAGGGTTCGAATTGAGATTGAATTGACAAATTACCTAACTAGAAAGATGAACTAAGATTCGAATAATTACATTAATTAAAACTTCATTACTAATAATACGAGCCTCTTCTCAAGATGTAGAATTTAAACGTATAAGCTCAATAATCATAGAACTAATATTGAATATACTTCGTTTTTTTTAAGAACAAATCAAGTAAATAGATTTTAAGAATGTAGTTAGGCAACAGATCAAATCAAATCTCGATATAAGGGTAGTCAAGAGAAATGGTGATAACAAATACAAGATGGGTTTAGGGTTAATATTAGTGGGTGAGTCAGTAAAAGGATTGTTAAGATCAAAGGGGTTCACTAGGGGTTAATTGTAAGGGTAGGCTTTTAGTGGAATAAGTGGGTTAAATCCTAAGTGCCTTTATCATCTCTGTATATCAATTCAATGATATGGTCTTGACATGTATAATCGAAGCAAGTTCTAGAATAACAAATCAAAGTTGACACACTCATAATCAATAAAGTGAGCAAGAAAAGAATGTATGCTCTAACAGGCTCAAAATCTCACAAAAATTATGGGTTTTTGATATCAACTTTGTAAATTTCAAACTTCAAGGTAATAATTAGATTCAGGTAGACAACCTAACAAAATTTTAATTTTTGAAAATAGACTCATCGTGCTTGATTCTCTAGTCTCCTAAAGTTTAAATCATCATTGCACAATTATCAATGACTTAATCCAAAACATATCAATAAAAATCATGAATCAAAGGAAATTTCATTCTAATAGTAACATGAGAAAAATTACTTAAGAACAAGACATAATTTAGGGATTTGAGAATAATGCAAAAAGGAACTTTTTAAAATAAAATTCACCCTCCCACACTTAAGATGTACATTGCCCTCAATGTACAAATATATATATAGCATGAAATCATAAGAGATAGGGAGAAGTGAAACTTCCTGAATTTTGGATGGATTCCTTGAGTTGGAAGTGTAAAAATTTGATTCGGAGGTGAAAGATAAGTTGGAGGAGGCGTCTTTGGTGGTGGTATAGTGGCTACCAACAATCTCTGCGCTAGATGAAAAAATTGGGTAACTCGTGAAGATTTAGCTAGGAAATAATAAGAATAATTCAAAAATACGAATTATATATTTAAAGAAATGAAAAATAAAAAGAAAGAGTGTAAAAAGTAAAATAAAATTTAAAGAAAAGATTAATGGAGTGAAAAGTCCTTATTGTTAGATGATTCGCGAGGTGAGTATGATTTCTAAGGCGTGGTGATTCCCAACCAGCCTATAGAACCTAAAACCAAGAAACTAAAATAAAATAAAATAAATTAAGCATAAGAGAAATAAAGATAAGGAAAATAAAGGAGAAGGGAAAATAAAAAGAAAAATTAAATGGACTCAAAAGTCCTTGACTTGGCGGATAAATGAAGCAGCCGGCATGAACTTATGTAAATCGGTCTCATACGGGGAGACTGTACTATTGTCTGTTCGCTTATTCGACATGGTACTGTTGGCCTTGCCTTTGGGCATCGAGTGATAGTGGTAAGAATGGTGAAGAGAAATTATGGCGGCTAGGGTTGAGAGAAAAGGGGTTTGGTGAGGAAAGTGTGCAGAAAAGGGGGTTTATATAGAAATAGGGATCTGGTGATGTCCCACGCCCGTGTACCATGGGCGTGTTGAGCCACACGCCCGTATCGCATAGCCATGTTGTGCTTCGTTCGTTTCTCCCACGCCCGTGTGCAGGTTGCCACGCCCATGTTTATAAGACAGTGTCGACCACGGCTGTATCGCATGGCCGTGGTGTTTAGTCGGAGCCCATGGCTTGAAGATATTTTTCGTCCTGTTTCATACTATCTCTGCCACACCAGTACAAAAATCTGTGGTGTCCACACGGCCACGGCCACGTCCGTGTGCAAGGTCATGTGGTATGGAAATCTGTGTGGTTAGTTTGTAGTTAGATGCTGAAAGTAAAAAAATATGCAAAGATAATAAAATAAAAAAATGAAAATTAATGAGGTTAACGCTCAGGTTGCCTCCCGAGAAGCGCTCGTCTATAGTCTTAAGCTAGACTTACCTCTCATTCACATAATCATGGTGGTTTGAGGAGTTGAAAATCCTTTCTCATGCTATCAGTTCTATTATCAGTATATGGTTCGAGTCGAGTAGTGTTTACTTTAAAAGTGTCGAATATAGGATTACTTACCTCGACTGTTCTGTATGGGGAGACATTGAGTACCCTAAAAGGGATTTCTTCGTTTGTATTCAGGTCGAAAGGGGAGATTTGAGGGTCTTTCTTATCCAACAATACCTGATCTCCGATCTTAAATTAGTTTGGCTCATCTTTAAGTTTGACATGGTTTTGCTTTGGTTCTGCTTCGTGTGTTCCTAATTTCTCTTTAAAATGCGTCTTCCACTCGTCTAGTTCATCGTTCTGAAGCCGTCGTTCCTCGTGAGTCATTTCTTTGTTGTCATGAGGTATAGGATCTGGCTTGGGTGTGTAGTTCTATGGTGCTTCATGAAAAAAAGGTTTAACCGAATGGTCAGTAATAGAATTTATTTTCTCACCTTGATTACTTGATATCCTAGTCGAATCAAAAGCCCGAAGAGTGATCGTTTCGTCACCTACATAAAGTATGAGCTCTCCTGTACCAACATCAATTTTAGTCCTAGCAGTTGCTAAAAAGGGTCTTCCTAAAATTAAAGGAATATTGTTATCCTCATCTATGTCTAAAACTACAAAGTCTACCGGGAATATGAATTTATCAATTTTCACGAGTACATCTTCAACTATACCCCTAGGAATTCTAATAGTTTTATCAGCTAATTGAATGCTCATCCTAGTTTGTTTGGGTTTCCCTAGACCTAGCTGTTTAAACATTTTATAAGGCATAACATTGATGCTTGCCCCTAAATCAGCTAAAGCATTATCAACAGATAAACTACCAATTAAGCATGGAATTGTAAAACTCCTTGGATCTTTTAATTTTCGTGGTAGTTTATTTTGCAACATTGCTGAGCACACTACGTTTAGTTCCACATGCAATTCTTCGTCTAACTTTCGTTTGTTTGTTAAAAGCTCTTTTAAAAATTTTCTTGAATCTGGCATCTGCAAAAGAGCTTCAAGAAATGGTAAGTTAATATGTAATTTCTTAAGGATTTTAAGGAATTTACCGAATTGTTCGTCTGTGTTGTCTTTCTTTATCGCATTGGGAATGGCACACGAGGTTGATATTCTTTAATTATCGGTTTTGGCTTGTCATGACTTACTTCAACCTTACCTTCCTCTAACACCTTCTCTTGCCTCAAATTTGTTTCATCTAACCTTGCACTGTCATGAGCGGTTATGGCTTGAAGTTGCTCCTTTAGGTTAGTCTCAGTGTTACTTGGCAAGCTGCCTTGTGGTCTTCTGATATGATCTTGGCAAGTTGTCCTAACTGGTTCTCGATCCCTTGAATCGATACTTGTTGATTTTTAAGTGTTGTTTCAGTGTTTTGGAAACATGTTTCTGACAGCGCTATGAATTTTGTTAGCATCTCCTCAAGGTTCGGCTTCTTTTCCTGTGGGTAAGGCTGTTGTTGGAAGTTTGGAGGGGGTTGTTGTCTTTGATTTCCTTGACCACCCCATAAAAAATTGGGGTGGTTCCTCCAACATGGATTACAAGTATTACTATAACGGTTATTTTGAGGTCTAGAATTATTACCCATATAGTGAACTTGCTCATTTTCAGTGCTCGGGTTGTAAGGTGGATATTCGGTATTGCTCATCCCTCCTCCATTCATATCGCACTGCATAACTGGATGTACCTGCGAAGAACCACATAAACCATCAATCTTTTTATTTAACATCTCTACCTTATTTGATAGCATGGTTACTGCGTCGAGGTTGAAAACACTGGCTGCTTTCGTTGGCCTTGTCCTCCTGACTTGCCACTGATAGTTATTCAGTGACATCTCTTCAATGAATTCATATGCAGCCTCAGGTGTTTTGTTATTCAAGGTTTTGCCTACGGCTGAATCAATCAACTGCCTGGTTGAGGGGTTCACACCATTGTAGAAGGTTTGAACTTGGAGCCACAAGGGTAACCCATGGTGAGGGCTCCTTCTCAATAGATCATTGTATCTCTCCCATGCATCGTAAAGTGTCTCTAAATCCATCTGCACAAAAGAAGAGATATCATTCCTCAACTTGGCCGTTTTAGCCAGCGAAAAATATTTTAACAAAAAATTTTCGATCATTTGTTCCCATGTAGTGATTGATTCTCGTGGAAGAGAATTCAACCACTGTTTAGCTTTATTCCTCAAAGAAAAGGGAAATAACCGAAGACGGATGGCATCATCAGAAACGCCATTTATTTTGAAAGTATTGCAAAATTCTAGGAAATTCGCCAAGTGATTATTTGGATCTTCATCCTGCAAACCATCAAACTGAACAAATTGTTGTATCATTTGAATTGTGTTAGGTTTCAGTTCAAAATTATTTGCAACAATAGCAGATCTAACAATACTTGACTCAGTTCCTGTTAAATTAGGTTTAGCATAATCATACATAGTTCGAGGAGCATGATTTTCGACCACCTCCGGAGGTGGCGGATTATTCTCAGCCATGTCTTCGGTAGTATTAATTTCGTCTTCTTGCTCTTCTTGTATGTATTGTAGGCTTCTCTTTATTTCTCTTCGGTTTCTGCGAACAGTGCTTTCAATTTCACTATCGTAAAGTAGATGTCCTGACGGGTTTCTTCTAGTCATAAACTAGAATACCTGCCAGAAGCAAAGAATAAAATTTAGAAAAGTAAAAATAAAATTTATTTGCAAAAAATAAAATTTAATTGCAAAAATAAAATATGGCTAAAGTAATAAAAATTGAGCGTTCTTAATATTTCAGTTCCCCGGCAACGGCGCCAAAAACTTGATAGTGGTGGGAAAGTCTTAATATTTATATAATGAATGATCGAGCCTAGAAACTAACTATCACCACGATTGAGGCAAGCACACCTATCGAACAGTAGTATAGCCTAGTGGCAAGACCGGAATGTCGAACCCAAGGGAACCAAAAGTACTAACATTGACTTTCTTTTTCTTATCTAGCCTAAGAATTAAGAGAATTGTTGTTTAATCTAAAATTAACTAACTACTAAGCTAAAGATGCTAAGACACAGTGAATGAATTGGGGAAAATACTTTTGGGAAAAACCAATTGATTAAGACAATACCCGAGGAAGAATCCACCTAGACTTCACTTGTTATTTAACTCTGAACCAGACGATTTATTCACTTAACTTGATCCGTAGGATTCCCTAATTTATATTAATACCTCTCTCGAGGCTACTAACGTCTAACCCTAGGTTGATTAATTGAAATCTCTTTCTAATTAAATCCCCTAGAATTGCATTAACTCGATCTATGGACTCCCATAATCTGGTAGATTTTCGTCATCCTATCTCTAAGGTTGCATTAACTCCACTTAACTATGCTAGACCTACTCTTAAACAGGGGATTTTCCTCCACTGCCTAAGCACATCAATACTTGAATCAATATCCTGAAATATCAAAGCAAGAATTAAGAACACATAATTAAGAACAAATCAAGTATTTATCATATATTTCAGAAAACAATAACAAGATCCATCTTAGGTTTCATCCCCCTCAGGTATTTGAGGGGTTTAGTTCATAATTATAAAAGAATACATCTCAGGAGAAACTATAAAACAAAACATAAGAAAAACCCTAAAACCCCTTGAAGGAAATTGAAGGGAAGATCTTCCGTCTTGAGTATGATTCCGGCTTCTTGAGATGAATCAACTGGTTGTCTTCGAGTAAATCCCACAATTCTGACCTCTTTGGCTTGGCTCCTTGGCCTCCCTGAACCGCCCTCTTTAGGTTGCCCTCTAGGGTGTTTATATAGGCTTTTGGAATGTCTTTCTTTGCCTCTAAGTACCCTATTCCGAATAGAACTCAAACAGGTCATGTCAGGGACATGCCCGTGTAGCACTCCCGTGTAAGTCGAGTCCAGGTCGTGTTTGGGTCTGCTAAGGAGGCAGGCCGTGTGAATTTCGTACTTTGGCCTATTTTCTCCGTTTTTGGCCCGTTTCTCGTTCTTTTCATCCTCCTATGCTCTCCTAAGTATAAAACATGAAATTAAAGGATTATGAGCATCAAATTCTACAATTCAGGGGATAAATCATCCAAAGTATGCCAAATGTGTGATTAAAATATGTACATATTATGGTTTATCAATACCATATCTTGACCATGTTGAGTTCAATTCATCATATATCACTTTGGCCATTCAAACATGCTTTAACACATTATCAAATTAACACATATCAACAATGCACCAAATGTACCAAAGCTACATCACCCCAAATGACATATACATGTCAAACTCATCAACTAACATTCAACCAATCATCAACCATAAGTCCACCTATACATGCCATTATAACCTTAACCAAGACATCAAAATCTACCGATATAATCATTGGATAGTGTGATAGATCTCCAACGAGCTTCCAACCCAATCGAGCTTTCGATAATCTGAAAAGTAAAGGAAAAACAACTACGTAAGCAATGAATGCTTAGTAAGCTTGTATCAAATTTAGTCATATCAATCCATTTCAAGTATGAAATTTATACTATCAAGTATAATCCTATACTAATACCACAAGATTCATGAAACCATATTCAACAACTCACAGAGTGAATAAATTCATAGTATCACATATACATATCATCCCTAGCATAGTAGGATTTTATAAAACTTTAAACCATTTCAAATTTTCGTACTTTCATTTGCATTTCATTACTTTCCATTTTATTTACTTTCTTTAGCTTAAATAACAATATCAATTCAACTCATCATTCCCTTTTTCATAATTTTACACTTCAAGTATGAACTTACTATTTCATTACCATTCCACACCCGTTTCATATGCTTAACACATAAGACAAAAGCATATCATCAACCATAGCCACAAGCTAGTGCATTTAAGCATAATTCTTTTGAAATTAACCACATGATAAACCATTTCATAAGAAATTACATAATTTAAACCTTACCACTCTTTCATGAACACAAGCATATTTCCATTTGGGCACTTACATTTCAATGCATAACTTATAAGTAAGCATAATACAATCCATCCAATAGCTTGACCAAAGCCTAAGCATTCACACCAAATATGTTAGCAATATAAGCATAAGGCTTAGGCAATTTACTCATGGATGATCACAACATTTAAACATGTAACATATGAATATATCATCCATTTCAACTTACATTTATCCATGTATCACCAATTCAATGCAATTTATATGTGAACATGTCTAAGTTCGTATCAAATTTTTACCATTTCCTTTCAAATCATGCTCGTTGAACTGTTTAGAATATCGTTGGATACCTGAGATAGCTCACACAAAGTGTGCTAACTCATATAATCATAATCCGTCAATTCCTGTACATATATGCTCACACGAGCTGTGAAAATGGGCCTATTCACACGAGCTGTGGGTTGAAACGTAGCTACACAATGCTGTTCACACAAGCTGTGGAATATCCGCAACACATGTCTGGCTTCAACCATCAGTAGGACGTTCAAGATGAGCACCCGAATCATGTAAACCCTAATGACATGTCATTTGTATCTTACGAATTCCTAAGGTTCAAACGGGGCTTGGTAGTCGTCGTACGTCGTTGAATTTCCATCGTTTCATTACAAGATAAATTGCATACTAACATATATATATATGATTTAATCACAATATAATCACATATTAACATTCAATTTAATCAAAATTATATAAAATACAGTTCATACGAACTTACCTGGCAAGTTTGTAAAAATGACAAAGTATAGGGGCATTTTAGTAATTTTTTGTTCTCATCGATTTTCCACTCGATCTTTATCTAAATTAATAATTTCATTCAATCTATTAATTTAGACAATAAAAAATTCATTTTATGCAATTTAGTCATTTTTACTTTTTTATAAAATTACCCCTAAAGTTTTACTTTTATTCAATTTAGTCGTTGAGCCCAAAACATGCAAATTAATCATTTCTAATGCCAATTTACAACAGACGAATATTCATGGCACCATATCAACACATATTTGTAATAATTTCACATCAATTCCTTGTACTTTTATTATTTTAACAATTTAGTGCCTAATCGATAAATTCATCAAAAATCTCTTAATAAAATACTTCTAAATAACAATTAATATTTCAGATTCATCAATTAACATCTAAAATTACAAGGTTCATCAATGGAAACATTCAAAATCTTTAACAGTTTCAAAATTGAAGGTACGAACTAGCTAGACCTAGTTGCAACGATCTCAAAAATATAAAAATTACAAGAAACGACGCTAAAATCACATACCAATTTAGCTTGTGAAGTTGCCGAAACCTCCAAGCTAAAAAAATGGCTTCTTCCCCCATTTTCAATCGATGATGAAGCTTTGAAAAAGATGATAAAAACTTTTGTTTTATTTATTTTAATGTAATTATCAAATTACCATATTAACCTTAGTTAATAATTAAATAAAACATCAAATTCATGTCCATTATTGTCCAATAACACCTTTAATGGTCTAATTATCATTTAAGTCCCTTTTCCTTTATTCAATTAACCATTTAATCACTCAAATCAAATAGTGATCAAATTTTACATCTTTTACAATTTAGTCCTTTTTAATCAATTAACTATCGAAGTGTTAAAATTTTTAAACTAAAATTTAATACCACCTTAATGAAACTCCGCAAATATTTTTAAAAATATTTATGGCTCAATTTATAGAAACGAGGTCCTGATACCTCATTTTCTAAAACCACTTGACCTTAGGGTCATACCACTTAAACTTAATAAATCACTTAGATAACATAAGTTATCAAATCAAAAACCTTTTTAACACCATGTTTGACTCGTAAATATTAAATAATAATATTTACGAACTTACTCATCGAATTTGGTGCCCCCGAAACCACTATTTTCGACACCACTAAAAAACAAGCTATTACACACTCTTTTTCCCTTAATCGAGGTTTTGTCCCATTGAGTTTTCCTGATAAGGTTTTTAATGAGGCAACATATTATGCGTATTATAGATTGTGGACTCTTTTTCCTTCATTAGGTTTTTTATCCCAAAGGGTTTTTCCTAATAAAGTTTTAACGAGACACATTATCTACCAATGGACATAAAAAAAGGGAGTGTTATGAATATCTTATTAAGGATGTACATCATGATCAAGATAAAGTTTTAATGTACTTTAAGTTATTAGAATTATATCTTCTTTTATACTTCTTATGCCTATAAATAGAGATTCTAATAAAGCATTGTAATTATCCCAATTGATCAATAAACTACGTTCTCTTTCTTTGCTTTCCTATATTTTTTGGTCTTTATTCTCTCTATCTCTTTTTATTTTATAACAAAACCGAAGATTTAAAAAAATTAAAAGCTTGAATTTTAAATTATTTTTAAAACACATGAAAAATGGCATATTGTTAAATTAAAAAAAGTCGTATGGGGGCTAAAATTATAAAAAATAAAAAAATAATATTTCCTTTTTAAAAATAC
The DNA here is from genome assembly GCA_005393395.2 of Gossypium australe. Taxonomy (NCBI): domain Eukaryota; kingdom Viridiplantae; phylum Streptophyta; class Magnoliopsida; order Malvales; family Malvaceae; genus Gossypium; species Gossypium australe. Next base: position 83,843,295 of record CM016615.1, read on the forward strand.
ATAAAATTCAAAAAAAGAAAAGAAAAATTAAAAGAATCAAGGTTCCTAAAGGCATCATCTTTGTTGATGAATCGAAAAGAAAGTTTATATATATATATATATATATATATATATCTAACATAAATTAATAATATTTTTAATTTTATCTAAGAAATTGTTAATTTTGAGATTTCAATGAAATTTAGATTAATTACTCAATTAGTTAAATGAAGACGTTTGATTTGCATAAAAAACCAAGCTACAAATGTCATTATTAGGAACAAAAATATAAAAATTATTTGAGTACAACTTTAGATATTAAATCAACATTTAACCGACAATTGTAATCCATTTATAACAACCTTTACCATTACCATTATAAACTTACTTTAAAAGAAAAGGAAATTATATGGTTTTACAAAATCTCATAAAGGAAAATGAAAAAAGTTTTAGCACTCATCACTCTTAAAGTGCTTAATTCTGACCTAAATGTAGATGGCCCAATCTACCCGGCCCATACACCAACAGAACCAAGACCTAAACACATTACAACCCAGTGGGCTCAAACTAAAACCAAGCCTGGCCCATAACATTTAACCCAAAACCTAAATCCACTTTCAGCCAAAAAGAAAAAGAAAAAAACCTAGCAACTGCCAGCCTTCTGATCAGCAGTCCCATCCCCTGACCTACTCCACCGCCACTGTCAGAGCCACTTGCGCTTGCACCACCGAACACCTGCGAACATTAAATGTGAAGCGACAGCAAACAATTTGTAAAAGGCTATAAAAGCCAGTCCAAAGCCTTTGTAATTTTTTAGAGACGAATTTGAATAAAAATCAAAGAGATTCAGACAAAAAAAAATTCGGAATCAAAAAACGAACTACGAACTATCAGAAATCAAAAAAATCAAAAGGTTGATCCCAATTTTATTTTTGTTATAACTGCTTACTGTTTTATTATTTTTATTTTATTGTTTCAAAACTTTCACAAACAAAATAAAAAGGAGCGAGGAGACCATACCTGAGCTGTCGGGGTGCGTCGTCGGAGCCTTGTCTCCGTCATCGAAGCCGGACTAAAGGCAAGGAAAAGGGGGTTTCTTCCTTGGGGATTTCGGGGCTTCGAAAGTGTTCCGAGAAAGGGCCAAAAGGCCCGGTTTTGGGCATCACCAGCCACCGATACGGTGGTGGCACGGTGGTACAAAAGGAGGCTGAGGGAGCCCGAACATCGGGAACAAAAGAAGGGAGAGAAGACTGCCACTTTGGTTCTTTTGAAAGAAATGAGAAAGGGGCCTTTTGTTTTTTTCTCAGAAACACTAAAAATGAACCTGAAAAAAATTTTCTGATTTAAATAACAGATGAAACGGCACCGTTTCATTCAAGGTGGGGAACCCACGCGTCGACCCGTCGACACGGGGGATGATGCTGTATCGCAGGCGGTGCTGCGAGTTTTAGAGATGGTGGCTGGAGCGGGAGGAATTATGAGAGCTCGAAAATCTGTTCCCGAGCGACTTCGAGCCAATAGAGCGAAGTTGTTCCGTGGTGTATCAGGCGTGGCACCCAGTACGGCTGAATATTGGTTGGAAACAACCGAGCGAATTATGGATGAGCTCGATCTGAGCCCTGAGAAAAAAGTGAAAGGAATGGTGGCGCTACTTCGCGACGAGGCGTATCAATGGTGGCTCACGGTTCGGGATAGTGTCACAGCTGAGGACCTCATTTGGGAGTATGTCAGGGCGGCATACCAGAAGAAGTATGTCGGTACTCACTACATTGATGCTCAGAGGAAGGCATTTCTGGGGCTGGTTCAAGGGAACAAGTCCGTGGCGGAATACGAAGCTGAATTCCTAAGGTTAAGCCAATATGCTCGAGGGGTAGTTGCTACGGAGCATGAACGATGTGTCCGGTTTGAGGACGGATTAAGGGACGACCTGAGACTGTTGATAGCTCCTCATCAGGAACGGGAGTTCGCTGTGTTAGTCGGAAAAGCTAAGGTAGCTGAAGGGATTAAGGACTCGATGAGACAAAACAGAGATAAGGATAGGAACCGGGATAGGAGAAATTTTGGATCGTCTGAATCATCTGAGGGTCTTCGGAAAAGACCGAGGGTTGAAAATTTTGCCTACGGGAAATCGGGACCGTCCGTGTGCTCAGTGTGGAAGGTATCATGTCGGCGAGTGTTGGAACCGGAATCGAGAATGTTTTAGGTGTAAGTCTAAGTCTCACTTGATTAAAGACTGTCCTCAAATGATGGATAGGGCTCGAGGTCAAGGACGTGGAACTCCAAGAAGAGGTACTGAAGGTTCAGATGCGAGATGAGATAGCGGGTATGTTCCCTAATTCTGGAATCTCTTTATTGCCTGGATTGTTATGTGATAGTTCGTGTTTGTATGCTAGCGAAGTGTATGGAACCTTGAATACGAATCTGGAGATTGTATCTAAGGAATGTGTTAGTTTTGTTAGGATCAGAGTGCGCAGCATAAGCGTAGTGCGGTGAGTTGAAATGTACGGATGTTGTTAGTAAGTAATTTCGAGGACGAAATTATTTTTAAGGGGGTAGAATTGTAATATCCTGAAATAGGGGTTGTGCGTTTGGAGCATAACTCAAGTGTTAGTAGGCCTTAAGAGTGGTTTGGATGTGTTTTGAGGGTTTTTAGAACTCTAGGATTAAAAGTGAGTACTTTGGAAATTTTTGGAATTTGAGGTTTAAAAGGGGAGCAAGGCAAGGAGGCCTTAGGAATAATTTTTGGCAGGCTATGGCATCAGAATCACCCTGGTAAAGTGGCTTCCATGCGCCACTTAAGGCTTGGGAATGGCGCCATAGCAGGTCTGGAGTTCGAGTCTTGGGCGCGACATAAGCGTTTTATTTTTGCAATTGGCGTTAAAGTTGAAGGAGGTTTTATATATATTTATGGCGGGTTTATGTCACAAATGGAGGCCTTGGCCGAGTGGCTAAGGGCGCTTTAGGAGGACTGCGGCGCGAGGACTCGCGTTCGAGTCCAGAAGGGAGCACAAGGACATTTATTTTGTTTTTAGCGCTAAGCAAGGGAACCAGCGGGGGAGTGTTTAAAAGAAATTATGACGGGATATTGTCATGAAGTGATCAGTGGCCGAGTGGTTGGGGCGTGGAGATTGTTTCTCCAGGTCTCGGGTTCGAGACCTGGGGGCAGCAAGGCATGGTCTTTTTCTTTCTTTTTTGTGCCGGCGTGAGAAGCTGGTGGCTGCATGGCACATGCACGCATGAAGCAAGGCTTGATGGGTTGTTTTTTTTTTATTTTGTATTGGAAGTATGGGGCTTCATTCTTTTATTTCTTTTGTATTTATTATTTATTTTATTTGTTGGAGAAAGAGTTTAGGTGATGGGGTAGTTGTTTATTATTATTATTATTATTATTATTATTATTATTATTATTATTATTATTAGTTTATGCAAAGGATGGGGTAGTGATGGGAACTACTATTAAATTAATAAATTTTTCTTTTCAAGGGTGATCGGTCTTTGGCATGGGGAAGGAAGCATGGCCGGCTTGAGTGTAGCAAGAGCTTGGCCAAATTTTCTTGAATCTTTGTCTTTCTTTCCCCCCATTTTGAGCATGGCCGAATGTGGATTTCTCTAGGGACCTTCAATTCGGTTTTCAAGTTAGCAAGGGGTGCTGAATTTCCTTGTTCTGCTTTCTTTCTTCCCACGTTTTGCATGGCCGAAATAGGGACTTGGGGGAGTTTGAGTTTCGGTTTTGAGGGAGCTAGGGAGTAATTCGGCTAGCAAATATTGCTTGCTTTGTTTTCTTTCATTGTTGTTAGCCGAGTATGCCATCGCCGTTTGTTGAGCCATAGCCGAACTCGTAATCCTCTTTTATTCTTTTCTTTTACTCATCCTAAAAGCCGAAACTCCATTGAATCTCCCCACCGTTTCTTTTATTCTCTTGTTTGCCGAAAGTCAAGGATATAGCTCTGTTTCTTGGTGGTGGCCGAACCTAGGAGGGTGATTCGGGAAATTGATCGCTAGGAGTAAGCATCGTATAGTGCCGATATTAAGGAGCAGTAAGGAGTTTCTTCGGGTTCGAAAGCATCAGGGATTTTCGTCAACACCAAAAGCAAGTGATAGTTTTCAGATCTCTTATTAGCAAAGGTAAGTGGTTGTTGACTTTCAGCCTTAGGCCATTTTTGGTATTTAAGTGGCTAACCGATTCTGTCCATGATGGATTAGGGGCTAGTTGAGCAAGGCAGTAGGACAAGTTTCGGGATTTAGATTTTGTTAAATTCGATAGATCAGGATCTCGCTGCTAGTGATCAGGTGCGTAGTTATCGCACTGTTCTCTTGCTTGTTATATGTGTTATATGTAAATGTATATGTTGTGCATGTTAGCCGAAATAAGGGCTAAGATTGTGGATACCCGTGGTGGGTGATTGAATACTCAGGTCAGTGATTTTCGATAATAAATGATTATTGATGAATGTATAAAAATGTGATGGCATGTGATGTATATTTGTTTCGAGTAATATGTTGCCATGGTACATATATATATGCATGGGACTTGGGATGTGACTATTGGAGGAAAGGGTGTACGCTATGTGCGTGGTCTAATGCTAGCCGCGTGCTACATTAGCGCTTGATGTTAGCTATGTGCTTCATCAAGGGAGGTGTTGGCTAAGTGCCCACCTCGGCGGTTGATAGCTGTGTGCATCACCGTAGACTGATTGATATGTGGGATCCCTATGGGATCGGTGGCTTGGCCACGGCCTTGAGCAGTAAGTCTGCCGAGGTAAGATGTGTGGATCACTACGTGATCGGTGGATTAGCCACGGCCTTGAGCAGGGAGTCTGCTAAGGTAGGAGTGACAGATGGACTTAGGATGGGTTGGGCTTCATAATAGCATATTCATGTGTATGGACTGTGTGGATATGGGCCAAGCCCATATGTGGGGACATGTGTACTAACTATGCACGAGTCCGTGACTCACCCAATTTTTATTAACCTTACAGGTGATCGTGATTTTTGGACCGGGTTGGAGTGGATACAAAGGTGGCCATGCAAAAGCGGATTTTCATGCAAAAAGAATATCTTGTTTAATTATTAAGTATCTATATTTTCAGCATTTTGATTAAGTGTTTAATGTAAAAAGGCCCATTAAAGTATTTAAGTATTTTATTAAGTATCTTTATTATTATGTTCTATTACGATTGATAATTTAAATGTTGATCACAATGATTTTATTTTCCTAAGTAGGTATGATAAAGTTTTGAATCCGTGTTTTCATAATTTTAATTTTTACTTAGAATATTTTACTTAGAATATTTCAAGTCACGAAAATGTTTTTATTAAACTCAACAAATTTTTAACGGTTTTACTCTTAAGTAAGGATATTTTCGAACGTGTTCCGC